>JADHKS010000007.1:958684-1528101 GCA_019925295.1 Sporothrix pseudoabietina
TTTCCGTGTTTTGGGGTTGGTTTCCCTGTGTGATGGTGCGTGGGGCGCCCCCCCCCCCCCCCCCCCCCCCCCCCGACTCGGCAACTTTTGCACACGCGCATCCCCGTTGACTTTGTGCTCTATCTTCTTTTGCGTCGTCGAATTGGCCTGACCAGGACAAAAGACCGGTCGAGTGGTCAAGCCAAGCTTCAAGTCGACAGGGTTTCTTTCTGCTGTTTTCTAGTGTCAATTCTGTCTGTCAATTATCGTCTGCTCCCAATGGCGCTTCCCGCTTTTCGTCCGTTTTCTTTTTGCCTTCCCTTGTTCTCGTGCCCACAGAAACAAGGCTCGCTATGCCGATTTGACTCTGCATGGCTTCCCTTGTCTCGCTCCCGTTTTTCACTCTCAAAATTCCTGGGTCCCTTTCCGTCCTTTCCGTCCTTTCCGTCCTTTCGCCTTCTGGGTCCAGATTCTCCCAGGCTCCTCTTTTCTCTTTTCTCTCTTCTCGCTTTAGGCGGCTCTTCCACGCTTAAATATACACTTTTCCACCCAAATCTCACACCTCTCCCCACACGGGATCATCGCAATTAATTATCTGATATCTGCCATTGTTCTGGGTGTGCCCTTTGCTGTCATTTCTCGTTTGCACCGTATCCCCTATTATGCCAGCGCATTTCTTGGTCATTTCCTCCTCCTTGCCTCCTATTTTCTGGCTCTATTGTGACTCCTGCTGCCCCTGTAATTTATACTTTGCACCTTGTTTTGATCTCATTTGTCTCGAGATCCTTTTCCATCCTACGAACCACTGTCGACGACATACTTTGTATACTTTGTGTGCACGGAATCCTCTGAATATTCTGTACGACGTACTGAGTGCACACAGCACAGCACATGCACAACATCGTAACCTATTCCGTCTTTTTTCACACTCGTTTCTTTGTCTTTGTTGATGTCCCCTGGCTTGTCTGGGCTAGCGGCCTTTTTTCTGTTCTTCGCCTGTTCTCTGTCGCCGCCGTCTCTGTTTTCTTTCCCTTCTCGTCCTTGGGTCGTTCTCGCCCGTCGCCCGCACCATCAGTTCCGAATGCGTCTTCCCTTGTGGGCGAAGCTTCTTGCAGCTCAACTGACAACCACGAGCTAATTACGAGCATCTGTACCACCGTGTACTTCATACAGCATGTCTTTTGCTTTTCGTCGTCCTCCCTTGCTTGGAGCTCAATGCGTGCTCGACGCATTCGTATTCTTTCTCTTTCCTGGCTTTTCATTTCTCTTTTTCAAAAAAGAAGCCGTTCCCAAACGGAGCTCTCTTGTCTCCCTTTCCGCAAAAGCCATGCAAGCCCATGCATGCCGGGATCCAGCTGGACCAATATTTGCACTTTTACAATGTAACACTCCGTACTAAGTACACCTTTGCATGATGTGATGCAGGCTTGCAAAGCTACCCATCGACGACCCCTCTTCCCGCCACTTTTGTCTCTTTTGCTTGATATTCTTTCCTACTCCTTATGATATTCTTTCCTACAAAATATTCTCCCTCTGCATCTCTTGCCTCTTTCTCCTCCCCGCCTCATCTCTTGGCCTGGCTAAAATCAAACGAAAGCCGAACAGGGCTGTAGATGTCCGCAGCTGGAGGGGTTGGCAGTAAATAAAGCGGCCCAAAAGCTTTGTCAATAAAAAAGAAGCCCGAAAAATAGGACCATCAGCCTCAGCCGCTGCAATAATCGACACCCCGTTCTCCATTTGCTCCATTCACATCCACTTACACGCCTGTCCGGAGCTGCTCGTACCTGCACCTTGCCCAGCAGTCGTCGTAAGTCTCTCTCTTTTTTTTCTTTTTCTTTTTTCTTTTTTGGGGTCTTCTTCTGTGGCTCGCTCCGCCGTTGCATCTCACTCCCCCAAGCCGCTCTACTGAGTAGAACCATGCTGGTGACTCCATCCACACCCCTCCCCATCGGCCACCCCTGTCCCAAGAAAAAACAGATGAGCAGAAGAAAAGAAAGAGAAAAAGAACCCAAGTAAGAAAGAGAAACGCAAAACTGCCTGGCAACAACAGAACAGCCTTAACCGCCCCACGCTTCTCATCTCCCCATCGGAGCACACCCGCTATTCTGATGTTCTGTCGGTCTTGTCTCTTGGGCTGAGGCTCTGTCTTCCTCACAGTGGTCTCCCTGCCCGCTCACTGTTCACTGTGTACGGAGTACTCCGGAGAGAAGTCAGGTTTTATGCCCTCCGCGTGGCCTCTCATCCTTCGCCATCCTTCTGCCTCCACTGTCCTCCACTGTCTTTCACTGCACTTTCGGACAAGCTTCCATTGTCTTTTCTTCCCTGTCTGCCTGTCTACCCTGGTCATCCTGCCCTACCGACAGCTGCACCCATACCCATAGCTTGACCACATATGCGTATATGACCCAGGCTGCATGAGCCGGCCCTACCTGCCAGTCTTGTTGTCTGCTTGTCTGTCTGCTCTGACTGGCTGTTTTTCTTCTTTTCTTTCAGTCTACAACGTACCCCTGCCTGTCAACCTAGCTAGCTCGCTCTCTTTACAGTTGCACTTGCACTCTCTTTTGTTTCTTTCTCTCTCTCCTCTCTTATTTTCTCTTTTCTCTTTTCTCTCTTTTTTCTCCTCTTTCTTTTCCTTGCTCTTACCTCACCTTTTTTTTCTTTCTTTTTCTTCCACCTCCTCTCCTCGCCTACCCTTTTCTTCCAGACAATCGTTTATCAAAAAGAGCAACAACAACTGAAACACATTCGCTTGTGTCTTTCTTCTTCTTTTTCTATAGGCAACGAAGCTTCACCGAAAGCTTCGACCGTTCGTTAAAGGAGGGACAGAAAAAAAAAAGAAAAAAAAAAGAGCACACACAACAGCCAGCATGGTTCAAGGATCACTCTGGCAGCTGGCCAGCTTGCTGCTGGCCGCATCGCCGCTTGTGGCCGCCGACACAGCGAGCGCATCCAACTCGACTTCGTACAACAGCCCCTTTAACGCCAACGGCCACAACGGCAACGCCAACGGCAACGGCAACGGCAACAACGGCAACGGCAATGGCAACTGCCACCCGCAGACCGTCACCGAGTACTGCACAGTGACCGAGTGGAAGACAAAGACAAAGACGGAGACGTGCTACGAGACAGTCACTGTGTCTGTGCCGGTTGTGTCGACCGAGACCGTGACGAGCATCGAGGTCGAGTCCAGTATCGCCCACGAGACGGACTATGTCACCTCCACCCAGACCGACTACAGCTCCTACGTTGTTGTAAGTCAAGTTTGTTGGGGGGAAAAAAACAACTATGTGCCCAAAGCCCTCACTAACAGTATAGTCCTACCCTGTTACTGTTGTCGTGACAGAGTGTGCCGGCTCGGCCGCGCCCACGCCCTCGGGCTACTACCGCAACCGCCGCGCTGTTCAGGCGGATGGCGACTACGAGTGTGTTGTTTCCACCCAAGTCCTCTGGAGCACGACGACGGTGACGTCCACGCAACCCGCGTCGACGGCCACAGCCACGGCCACAGCTACAGCCACAGCCACCGTTACTAGCGAGGTCGACCACGACGTGAGCGTCACGATTACGCTGCCTGCCTCAACAATTACGCAGTCCGGCACCACAATCACGCAGCCTGCATCCACCATTACTCTTCCTGCGTCGACAGTCACCGATGTTGTCTCCAGCATCGAGACAGACATCGAGCTGGTAACTGTGTCTCTGCCGGCCTCGACCGTCACTCTCCCAGCCTCGACTTTGACGCTCTCGGGCACGACTGTCACCATTCCTGCGTCGACGCTGACCCTTCCTGGCTCTGTGACGACTCTGCCCGGCGCTGTGACTACCCTCCCCGGCGCTGTGACGACTCTGCCCGGGTCGACGACTACTTTCACGCAAAAGGGCAGCGACACGACAGTCACTGTGACCTCGACGATCCCCGGCTCGACGATCGATGTGACTGTCACCAGCACTCTTGTTGAGCCCGAGGAGACGGAGACCATCACGACGTCGGCTACCCTCACGATCAGCACTTGTGCTGCTCCCTCGAGCAGCGGCGAGGCTTTTGCTACCCTTGTCCCCAGCAGCGATCTGACCTGGGGCTGTTCGCCCGGCACGGTCTGCAGCCCCAAGAAGCCCGCTGGCTGCAACCTGTACGCCGACTCGCCCTCGGACACGTTTGTCTGCCAGCCCTGCGACTGTATCGCCAGCCCCGAGTTCCCGGTTGTCGACTGGCCCGCCAACTCGACCTCGTACTACCCGCCGACCGAGGGCTACTTCAACCTGGCGCCGCCGGCGTTTGGTCTGTCGTACGGCATCTTTGAGGAAGAGTTTATTGTGGAGGAGGTCCACGGCCACGTTTTTACAGTCACGACCGGTACCTGGTTGACCCAGTCGACCATTACCCACTTCCCTCTGCCCTCGACTTCGTCGGCAGCTTCTTCGCCATCTGCTGCCGCCGCCTACGGCAAGCGCAGTGTCCTGACCAAGCGTGACGACTCGATTATCCCGTCCGTCTGCTTTGATATCTGCAACAATGCCTACCTCGAGGCCCAGTCTGTCGGCAAGACGCCTGCTCTCTGCACGGCCTCCTCGCCCTTTATGAACTACTACAACGGCTGCAACTCCTGTGTCACCGACAACACTGAACAGGGCAAGCTGGCCACCAAGGCGTACCTCGTGGAAAAGTTTGGCCAGTTCCTGGACTACTGTGCCACCGTCCCGGCCACCTCGCAGTCGGCCGGCACTGCTCCTCAGTCTGAGCAGTCCGGCACGCCCACGTTCGTTTCGTCCGCCCAGAGCGCACCCGGCAGCATTTCTTCTCCTCCTGTCGTGATTCCGCCCTCCAGCAGCAGCGGCGGCAACGCTGGCGCTCCCACACCCAGCTCGTCCCCCGCCCAGTCGTCCTCGCAACCTGCTCAGCCCCCGAGCTCGCCGGCCTCGATTCCTCCTCAGTCGTCGTCCCCGCCTGCCCAGTCCTCGCCTGCCCAGCAGTCGTCTCCGGCCCAGCAGTCTACTCCTGCTCAGTCCACTCCTGCTCAGTCCACTCCTGCTCAGTCCACTCCCGTTCAGCAGTCTTCTACTCCTCCCGTTCAGCAGTCGTCCCCGGTCCAGTCCAACCCGGCCCAGTCCAACCCGGCCCCGTCTAACCCGGCCCAGAGCTCTCCGGCCGGCACCCAGCCATCTAGCTTTGCCGGTGGTGCTGGCACCAGCCCCAGCCCCAGCCCCAGCTCTGTCCGTAGTGGCACTTCTCCCAGCTCTGTTGGCGGTGGTGGTGGCAGTGGTGCCGTTTCTGCTTCGGGCAGTGCTGCCGCTCCCAGCAGCAGTGTCGGCGCCGGTGCTGGTGGCAACACTGGCTCTAGCCCTGGCAGCGGTGTCGGTTCGTCCGCGTCTGCTTCTGCTTCTGTTTCTGCTTCTGCTTCCGCTTCTGCTTCTGCTTCCGCTGGTGGCGGTGGCGGTGGCGGTGCTGCTGCCTCTGGTGGCGCCGGTGCTTCTGGCTCTGGCTCGGGCGCGTCTGGCTCAGCTGCTGCCTCTGGTTCGGGTGCTGCCTCCGACAGTGCTGGTGCTAGTGCCACGGCTACGGGTGCCGGCTCGACCAGCACTGGCTCGGGCTCTGGCTCCGGCAGTGGCTCCGGCAGCGGCCCTGGCTCTGGTAACGGCACCGTCTCTACGGGCTCGTCGACTGTCTCGCCGACCCCGTCTGTTGTCACTGTCAACGCCTCATCGCGCATGGGCGTCGCTGCTGGCGTGACCTCTGTCATGGCCGCCTTCTGTGCCGTGGTGTTCCTGTTGTAAGGGAAGCTGAAAGCGGTGTCTGATGTTTTTTTTTTCTTCTGGATCTATTTGCATTATACTTCACGTCACTCCTTAATGTCTATTTACATTTGAACCTCAAGCGGCCCTCCTTTTTACGACATACAAAAATTTTATGTTTGCGAGAGAAAGCGAGAAAAACGAATGAAAGAAAATGACCCGCCGGCTCATATCATCGAGCGAAGCGAGGACAAGAAAAAATACACTTCATGGAGGATGCGAGGGTACATTGTTTGCTTGTTTACTCTGTTTTATTTTGGGGGATTTGGAGAAGAGCGTGCTGTTTTTGCCTCGTTCTGGCTGCGATATTAATAATGGCGAGAGATGAGTTTGAAGGATGCGAAGGAAGAAAGGAAGCGAAGTATGCATATGCACATGACCTTGTTTTTGATTTATTTGCTTTTGGGGCTCGTTTTTGTTCGTTTTTGTTCGTTTTTGGGTATCATAGGGGGTCACATCCGACTTCCCCTTGGGTCACTGGTTTCTGGGTTTCACACTTTTTTTGCGCACACGTTTGTGCAGTTTGCATTTTACTTTTACACCTTTACGCTTCTCATGGCCCATCTCACTTTTTAATTCTTCCATTCCTTTACAAGAAAGCCTAGATACCCTCTCTGAAGTCTCTGACGAGAAGAGCACCCTACCTCGTGTACAATCGAGAAATTTGATAAAAATGTTCACATAAATATGTTTGGTGGATGTTGACTTGCGATTTGCTTGAGATTGACTGTATTGTATTGTACAGGCACGGCGAGCTCAACGAACGCCCTTCGCTTTCGCTTCTATATACGACATAATGCTGTTGAAAACACTATGTGACGCTTCCGACACTTCTGAAAGCTGGAGAAGACTAGATGATACACCCGGCTGTTCCGTATCCAACTTCGCTTCGCACCCGAACTCGTCCAATTACCAACTCTCATATCAGTTCCCTCGTATCTGTCCATCCTCCATAAATAGCACCGTGCCCTGCCTGTGCTCGTGCCTCGTGCCTCGTGCCTTTTACCGAGTACTTCGTACCGCACGCCGTAATGTACGACGTATATAAATGCTGTTGTGCCCCCCATTCTCGCATTTCTTGTCTTGGTCATTGCTCGCAAGACAAGAGTAAGAAGAAAAAGGCCATGAGAGGCCGTGAATAAAACATACAATGCACCCCAAGAAATAAAATGGAAAAGATTAGAAACTCCTTAATGTAAGAACAAAAGAAACTCAAAACTCAAAAGGCAAAAGGCAAAAGGCAAAAGTGAAAAGTGAAAAGAAAAAAACGCCGCTCCAAAGTCTGGTGAGTGTAAGTTGTCTTGTGTATGTTGTCGTAATGCATCGCTCCTTTTTGTATGTCGGCCACCCCCACGTCGAGTCAGGCCTACTCCAGCTGCTGCCGTCGCCGCTTCTCCGACTTTTGCGTCTCGGCCAGCTCGTCGTCAACGTACTTGTTGAACTCCTCGGGGTTGTCCAAGTACAGATGGTGGCCGGCATTCCGTACAATCAACACCTTGGCGCTGCCGTTCTCGCGGCGCTGCTCTTCGGGCGTGCCCGTCAACAGCGCCTGCTCGATCCGCTTCTTGATCTTTTCTTCGGCCGCATAGCCGCCCGCCACGTCCATCCAGTCGTGGTCGCCGTACATCATGACAATCGGAAATCCGGTTTCCTTGACTTCAGGCGTCGCTGGTGTCGTGGCGGTCGCGGGCTGCGCAGGCTTCACGACCTGGCGGCCAACGTTCTGGATGCGGTTGATCACTGGGCTGCGAGCGTAAGCTCCCGGTGCCAGCAGATACGGAAGCGCGTACTCGCCGCTGCCACGCTGGCGGAAAAGGTTATACGTATAAGTGTGCAGGGCGTCGGCCTCGTCCTGCTCGAGATGGCTAAACCGCCGTGACGTCCAGCCAGACACGAGACGCGGGCCAAGCGGGCCTGACGCGCGCACTAGACTAAACGGCGATACATTGGCATCCCACAGCCAGACGAGCCAGCCGGGAAGTGGCCGGCGTTCTGGCTTGGCGGTGGCTGCAGCCTTCTTAAGGCCGTGTTTATGGTGACGGGAGGTGGCATTTGTGCTTTCGGCGACGGCGTTCTGGTCTTGCGTAAACTCGTTGACGAGGGTCGACTCTTCGGGCTCGGGCATGGCGGCGTTGACGGCGTAAGGATCTTCGGGGACACCGACGGGCGAGGCCAGGATCAGCTTGTTGATGCGGCCCGGGTACTTGAGAGCATAGGACACGGCCAGATAGCCGCCCATGGAGTGGCCCAAGAGCGTAAAGCGCTCAATTTTGCGAATCTTGCGCCACTCCTCGAGAGAGTCGATGAACCAGCTCTCGGCCTCAGTGATCTTGGCCTGCGGATCCTTGGCGCGGACCTTGAACGGCGGCCGCGACGAGTTGCCCATGCCGAGCATGTCGAGGGCGTACAGCTTCCAGCCCTGCCGCCGAGACAGCGGCTCAAAGTTGCGGTAGAAGAAGCCCAGGCCAGCGCCGTAGCCGTGCAGCATCACCAGCGTCTCCTCGTTCTCCTCACCGACGCGCTCAATCGAGTACTCGTTGAGCGCGCGGTTCTTGCCAGACAGAGGCACCATTTGCGAGCGCCAGAGTCGTACGCCGTAGGGATCCTCGCCGGCTGTGCTGTTGATGGCCGAGAGCGCGGCGCCACTGGCCTGTTGTTGTTGCGTGGTCATGCTGAGATCGGGCTGGGAGCCGGCCTTGGCCTCACGAACAAAGGGAACGTACGCCAACACGCCGCGTTCGGCGGCCGATGACGATACACTAGACCACTGTTTTTTGTTAGTAGATGGGACAAAAAAAAAGGAAGGGCAGACAGGGAGAGGCCGCGCACGATAACTCACCCATTGATGCATGGCGTCGCGGTAGCCGAGGGGAAAGTAGGATGTCAAGCCAGACGGCGTGCGCGTCTGCTGCACACTGTCGGCATGGTCAGCGTCGGTCTGTGACATGTGCCGTTCTTCGGACCGCGACCGCTGCTGCGACTGGGACTGGCTGGCCATGGCGCCACGACGGTTGCTGCGCGCGGCAACGTTGGGTTCGGAGGTGAGGCGGAAGACGCGGACGGTCGCAGCGGCGACGGGAGCCGCTGGATAGTTTATAGAGACCGCAGCCGTGTGCGATTGTGCGGCAGTATGGGTATGAGACGAAGTGTGTGAGGTGTGCGAAGTGTGCGAAGTCGATAATGGCGGTGGCGGCGGTGGAGGAGACTTTTCGGAGTTGTAGGAAGCAGCGGCAGTGGTCAATGTGCGTCGAGTTGGCGCAACAGACAGCTGCAGGACGAGATGCTGCGGACTGCGGAGCATTACTGGCGTCGGGGAGGGAGGAAAGAAGAGGAGGTAAAAGAAGGAAGGGCGGTTGGAGAGGATGGGTTAGTAAGAGCCCAGGGGGCGCTTGAACAGGCTCGATTGCTGAAAAAAAGGAGAATTCGGGGTCGCTATAGTCCGTAAATTCCTAATTCCGTGTCACGGTTCGCCGACGCAGCTGGAGGCAGGAAGCAGAGGGTATGCATAGCACGGCGTTCGTCCGTCGGCGTTGTCGGCTAGGCAAGCGTTGCCAGGAGTGGTGGGCGCAGAAGTACGGTCGTCTATGGTCTTTTGGTAGTGGGTGGGAGTAATTGGACGGAGGAAAAGTTGAGGAAGCTTTTTTTAAAGTGTGAGTTTATCGAGATATATTCCGGGGTCGTTGGGTCCTTCGTTCTTTCTATTTCTGATTTTTTTGCGGAGGTGAACCGGCAGGAACAGAGAGAAGAGGAAAGAGGGAGTGAGAGAAGGTTGTTGTCGGAATTGACGTGTGGGGGGAAGGAGAGAATGGGCGGGCTGTCAAGGAGAGGGAAAGAGAGGGCAGGACATGAGGATTTATTCGGGTGTGCCTGTCGGTTGAGAGCCGTTCGCTCCTTCTTGTGTTATTACACAGTGGATTATTTTTATTTTTACGTCGTCCTTTTCCTCATCAGTCGTTCTTGCAGTTTTGGCTCTTTCCCGTGCTTTTTCTGCCCCTTCTATTTGCGCGCGACAGCCTTCCCAACAAAATTTTTTAGTATGGCGTAGACAGGCAGAAAAGTAAAAGTAAAATAAAATAGAGAAAACAACCGGCAAGAGCTGCCTGCCCGCCCCTCTCCCGCGCCAAAAACCCCCCAAAAGTGAACCCCCGGCCCCCCAAAAATGCCAGAACGCCCCTTCTCTAGGGGGCGAGAAACGTGCGACTTTCATGCGGCGGCAGGCGCGAATGACCACTTATCTCCTTCGTTCTTTCCTTCTTTCCCTTTGCCTTTGGCTATTGTCGGGATTTTTCGACTACGAAAACAGGGCCCTCCACTTTTATGTTTATTTATGCAGAGCGCAGACCATCAGAACCGAGGCCTCAGGGGTGGGACACAGCCAAAGAGAGCCAAAATGCCGCTAGAGGACGGCCCCGAGGGGCGCCTTCTGCATCGAGAAACAGAGGCAAGTGCCACAAACCTGGACGAATCGCCGATGGCAGGCAGGTGCTTGCTGGCGGATTTCGGCAGAAAGGCGTCACAAGGCCACCCAGACAAGACCCGCTAATAACAGCTCTCAACAGCACTGTGTATTGTCGGGATATTCCTCTTTCCTTATTATGGAGTAAAATACTAAAATACAGCACTTTGGAGGCTCAACAACACTCAACGCGTAAAGACCACAACACATCAATTGGGCTTCCTTTTTAGTCCAGGACACTTCCCCTCCATTCCTGAGCCTCTGTAAACCTCGTAGCCATTCCGATCACGCTCTTAAGCCGCTCCGCTGGTCCCGTGCCGCCACTGCCCTGTCGCGCAGCGTGCCATTCCGTGGACCTTGTGACCCACTATCCCCGCTTAGTCATCCGACACGGGCCATTGGATGACGATGATCTCCAGAACAAGCAGGAGCAGCGGACACCAAAGCCCAGGCAAGCCAGGAGCTAGGAAACTCCTAGGAAAGCAGCACAGCAGCACAGCAGCACATCAACACAACAGACTGGCCCCGTCGTCGTGCACTCGACACCCGCCATCCACGACACGGCCGTCTCTATTGGCATCTGGCATCGACATACTCAATCGACACTGCCGACGACAGCGCACACCGACAGCAACAGGGCCTCGGTAGCCCAGCCGCCCTTTCGCGACCCCCTCCATCGAATCGACCACAAATTCGACCGAACCACGCCCTTTTGTGTCTCTTCTGCATTCTCGACGTCAGCACATGACGATCCGACAATAGTGCTTTTATTTCACCTAATCTTATTTCTCGCTCCTCCCCTTCCCTGCTGTCAGCCAACCACTATGGCCGACGACCTCGACTCCCTCGTCAAGGGAGCTCCCTTGCCCGGACGGGATATCCCGGCACCTGGGCCGACCAGCGGTGTCTTTGGCAGCGATGCCGGCGGCAACAACTCCGACGGCGGATCCGACACGGCCTCTATTGCGGCCAGCACTTCGGCCAAGGCCAACGACCCGCTGTCGCACACGCCCAGCTCGCCGTCCATGATCTACCTCAACCTCCTCATCCTCGAGGCCTCGCTCCGCGCACAATACCTGGCTCTGCGCGCACGCCGCCGTCACCACACATTTTTTCTGATGCTGTTGGGTGCGTGGATCCTGGGCTTCGGCTATGCGCTGTTCCTGGCTCCACGCGAGGACGGCAGCGGTGTCGGCGGCTCGGTCTACTGGGTCGTTGAAGTGCTTGAAAAGGTGTGCTTCATGGGTGGCATCATAACAGCTGCTCTCGTGTGGGCCACCGGCATCTGGGACCGTGGTATCCGCTGGCCTCGCCGTTGGTTCAGTGTGTCGAACCGCGGTCTGCGCCACATCAATTGCAAGCTCGTCCTCCTCAAACGGCCATGGTGGGCTGAGTGGCTGGCCACCCTCGGCTGGTTTTTGACCTACGGCCTGCTGTCCAACTCGGGCGGCGCATCATCCTACCGCTATGTCGAGCCGGCGCTGCTGCGCGAGGTTGACCGCGAGCTCAATTTAAATACGGGCGCAGCCGGCGGCCACCACCACCCAACGGTCCCCTCCGGCGGCGGTCTCGACCGTGATGAAGAAAAGGGCAGCAGCGGCCTTCGCCGACAGAGCACCACTTTTAGCAACAGCAATAGCAACCACGGACATGAGGAAGATTTGGCTCCCGGTGGCGACTACGTCAAACTGCTGCTTCTCGCCAAACCCTTTTCGCCCACCTTCCGCGAGAACTGGGAGCTGTACCGCCAGGAATACTGGGACCGTGAGAACGAGCGTCGCGCTCTTGTCCGCCAAAAACTCAAAGAACAGGACCGTGCTCTGCTTCGTGCCACGGGCGGCTGGTTCTGGTGGGTTCCGGGCCGCAGTGTGCCCGCTGCCCAAGCACACCTCCACCTGCACGCCCACCACCACTCGTCTCACAGACCGCACACGCCTCGTGGCGGCAGCGAAGTCAGTGAAAAGCACGGCCACCACCCGCAGCACCCGCGCCACGCCGCTGTCGAGCGCGAGCACCGCCGCACCCGTAGCAACAGTTCGCGTAGGGGCAGCATGTCGACATCGGCATCGGCAACGTCGGGCGGCGGGGGCACTGAAAAGGCGCCAGCGTCAAGCTCCCGCAGCGGCACTCCTACGCTGGACGTCGACGACGCCAGTGAGGCTGCCGTCACGCGCAAGACGAGCACGGGATCGAGCGCGCCTGAGCGCCGGCGCAAGAAGTCTACCGCGTCGGGTGCGAGTGGCTCGTCGGTGCGTGGTGCAGGCTCTGGTACAGGGCCGCGGCGGCCAGCTGTGACGTCCGACTCGCGCTCTGCAACGCCCGATATTCCCTCGCCGCTAGCCAAGGAGAGCAGCTTATCTTCAACCACGTCCGAGGGCCGGCGCAGCAATAGGGCATGAGCCTTTATTTTCATGTTGCGGCCCGCTTTCTGACGGTGGTTGTATTGTATCATGTACGACTTATGCTAGCGAGGGAATAAGTGTGTGGGATACACAGCGTTTATCAAAAGTCTAAATCAGGAGCATAGGTGTCTTTGTTGCTAGAGATTCATGGTATGAAAATGGTATTCTATTGCTTTCCTTGACACCTGTCTACATGACGTTTATATGTGCCCCGCTCCCGTGCTTTCCCCTTATGCTTTGCTTGCTGTGTTTGTCGTGCTTTGGGCCGCTTGGGTGTGAGCCTTGTACATCTCCATGGCATCGGGACAGTCGCAATAGTGGTTTATAAAGGCTTCCTCAGTACTAAACACCGTGTTGGTGTACACGAGGGCCACCTTGAGCTTGCCATACAGTTTTTTGATGGCCCTGTCGCAGGCCTTGCACGTGTACCCGCCTTCGGCCGTGTTTTTCAAACGGTCGAAGAACGGCATCATGACGGTAAAGTCGCTGCGTCGGCTCACTTCGTCCCACCAGCAAAACTCGTCAAGATAGCCGCTCTGGTAAAGCACCGCCTCCACACCCTTGCTCGTGAACCCGGCATTGAACAAGATTTTGGTGGCCAGGTCCTGCGTCACCATGCCCGTGTTGATCTTGCGCTGTTCGTAAGCGGTGAGACTCTTGACACTGCCCTTGTCTTTGTTCTTCCCCGAGGCCTTGCCCCTGTTCTTTCCCTTGCTATTGCTTTTGCCTCGCTTCGAATGTGTCTTTCTTGCCTCAGAGAGCCACGGCACACATGCATATGCGAGAAAGTGACGGCGTGGCAGGTCGGATGCTGCACGCAGCGATGCAAGAGGCACAACGCGGAGCCGCGGCGACTCTTCAAGGCACGGCTTGCAGCAGCGAGTGAGCGTGGGCAGGAACACGTACAAGCCGGCCGCCGTCTCGTTTGCATTTGCATTTGCATTCGTGCTTGTCCCGTCTGCCTTGGCCGCCATACTAAGCACCGTCAGTGCCGTCGGCTTCTTCTTCAGCGGCGCCTTAGCTTCCGGCTCATCCGTCTCCTTCCGCTTGTTGCTGTTGCTCTTGCTGCCACCAGCCGTTTTTGCGGCATGTGCACTGCTCGTGACGGCGAGATCTAGAGCTGCTCGACCGACCTCCAGACCTTTGACACCAGCCGCAATCTGGGGCCGGTGCTTGGGTGCACGCGAGTCGTAGAAGCGGAAAGAGTCGGTGCTGTCCGGTGCACTGCAGATCATGCACTCATGCGTACAGAGCAGACGGTACAGATCACCAAACGTCACTCGCGGGGCCATGTCCGACCAAAGCACGGCCTGCACGACGCCGAGAGCATGTTTTGTGACAATCGCATACTCGTTGAGACTGGTCACAATCTCGCGGGCCCGGCGGTTTGTCTGGCGGAACGAGAGGCACGACTTGACGTCCAGCTGCAGACTGATGGCATAGACAAGCTCGAGCGGTAGGTTGCCGAGGCTGCCAAGGTCCTGGACAGGAGAACTGCTGAATGTTTTGGTAAGCGAGCTGACCAGCCCAGGGGAGATGGGGCACCGGGTGGTGTTTTGTTCGTCAGCATTGGAGATGGCCGCTGCCGTGCTGTTGATGATATCCTTGCGTAGCTCGAGACACTTTTGTTGGTCTATCGGGCCGTAGTCAGAGTCGTAGTCAACGTCTTCATCAGAGCTGTTAATGCCCAAGGCCCTGGACTTGGGCGGCGTTTTAAAGACATGCATGGTTGTTTTGTCAGCTCACTTGTGTCGTGTGGGGTTGTGATGTTGGATTGGTCTTGTTTCTGTCTTCACGATGATGGCCCTGCGTAGAAAAAAAGAGAGGAAGAAAGACAGGACAGATTCATGGGGATGGAAGCTACATCTTCAGATATTTAACGTGGGCAAAGGTTGCCGCATGCGCCTTCTGTTTCTGATCGTTTGGCTGCTGCGCCCTTTCTCTGGTAAACGTAACGGGCATCGTTGAAAGTGAATTGAGGCAAGAACGACTGTCGTGAATGACTGTCAAACGGGAAAGGAAAACGAGATGCGCGGAAAGAGCGAGTGGAGAAGAGAATGGCGACTTCTTTCAACTCCAAACGGGAATGCAGCCGGCCACGAGGGAAGGAATAAACGGTGCCCCGTGCCCTGCGCCCTGCATCTTGCATTTTCGGATCCTTCCCAACATTAGAGACGCGATGCGATAGCTCGCCGACTGCGCCTGCCAAAATTAAGTTCGCCTCATGAGGTGTGCGGACGGAAGGCGCTAGATGACTAGCCGCAATATGTGTATATAGCTGCGTATGCACTTTCCCCACGCAGCTTGTGATATATGCACATATTGCTCTTGCCTCATCTCACTCACTGCCAACCGATTGCCGTATTGATATCTCCCACCTTTTTTCGAGCCGCACCCATGATCTCCCAAATCATCACAAAACAACAAAACATCCCCCTGACTGAATATTCACCCATTCGCTCACACAGCACCCATCAATACTACGCGCAGACACCGGCAAACGCAGCGCACCTCGGGACGCACAACACCACCGGGCAACGCTCTAGATTAATTTTAATATCGCCATCCGGCTGTTGGATGTTTCAGTACGCATCGGCGGCGCTTCCTCATATTGTTTCCAGGCTCTCGTCTCGCTTCACCTGGCCTCGCCTCGCCCGCTTGTCTCATCCACAGCCTCATATTCTCGCCAAGGGTGTCATTTACAAGTTCTTTTTACGACACGTTCTCCCCCAACGTCCGATTTGCATCTTTTGGCGTCTTCATAATCTTCACTCATCCGCCTACATATTCCACCTGTCTTCAAATATTTTTGGACTCGCCTGCGCACCCCCAAGAGGCCGGACCGGCCCGTTTGCGCGGCACACCACAACCATGGATCTCGATCAGAGTCTGCTCAATGCCCAGGCACATGCGGGAATGAAGCTGCCACCAGGGGTTGTTGCCAATGCGCCATACCAAGGAGCCTCGCCGATGCTGCCGCATATTTCCGTCCCACTCTCGTCATTTTATAACACGAAAACAGGCAGCAGTGACTTGAGGGCTCGCACACAATTACAGCCAGCAGCAGCACAAAACGGCTCTTCTCGTCACAATGTGGCCAGGCCTACGATGCGCAATGCTGCCGTTTTGGGACTTTCAGGCGCGCAGATGCACCAGATCACCGGCGGATGTGAGTTTGCCGAGTCTGTGGATCCTTCCAACCTTTGGACATACGAGATGCGCCGCGAAGCCCAGCAGATCCTCCCCTTTCTGTACCTCGGGCCAACCAATGCGGCGCGCGATACGGCATTTTTGCAGCGTGTGGGCATCACCAAGGTCATTGCCATTCGCGACAGTCGGCTAGCCGATGCAAGGCTGCTTGTTGTTGAGCACATAGCCGAGCAACTGGGCATTGTGTCGGAATGCATCGACGTGACTGGGCTACGCGGGCTGCTTAATGCGCTTCCCAAGTCGGTACAGAGCATAAACCAGCACATGCTCCACGATGTGCCGACCGACAGCGACGGCATCTCGACGGGCAAAGTGCTGGTGTTTTGCGAGACAGGCAATGTGCGGGCGCCGCCGGTCGTGGCCGCCTACCTGATGTCAATGTACGGTATGGAACTGGTTGACACGCTCCGCGTCCTGTCTAGGAGACGGTTCTGTATCAGCCTCGACGAAGAAGCTAAGCACATGCTGCTGTCCTTTGGCGACCTGCTGAATGCACGCACCGATGTGGCCGAGCAGACGTTGATGGAAAACATCGCAGACGGCATGAGCAATTTCGACAGCCGCGGTCAGCGCGGCGTCGACCGGATGCATCATGATGACACCCACGGTACTCACGAAAGCGTCGAGAGTTTCGGCGTCGGGTTTGGCGGCAGCGACGGCCGTCTGTCACGCGCCCAAATAGACACACGACCAGGATTCCTCGCTGTCCCTTCCCTACGAGGTGAGCGCAGCCGCAGTCGGCCGGCCAAGCGGAGTGTAGAAGAGACCATGGACGAGGAGGACGACCGCATCGAAGGCGCCAGTGTGCATGCTCTGTCGCGTGAAGGCTCTGCGGAACCTGGACGACTCAATCTTGACCAGGCACGGTACATGGATCGGGCACATTTTGTGCCATTCACCGACATGGGGATGGATTGAGATGAGACAGATGGCGTCCTGTTTTATGTGACTGCGAAGGATGATTGATGAGCCAGCGTCTTAGTATTGTTTGGAATAGCATTGCCCCATTATATCCTGTTTAATGTCTATTAGCATTGCCTCCTTCCTCTTTTTCTTGAGATATACCATTTTATACAACGTGTCTGTGTATCCTACCATTGACTGTCCTCTCGGCGTGCATTCAATGTATGAAGCGTGGTTGCCTTTCATCCCCTCAGTGTAGTAAAAACTGATAGAAGTGGGCAAGAGTCGAGAGAAGACCGCACTTTGCCGCCCAGTTCACATACAAGGGCATCTCACGTCAAACAGTATTGTATATTCTTTTTCGTCATAAAAACAAGGCCCTTTGTTGTAATGATAGATCTTATCTTAAGGCAAAGAGAATGGCTTGACATCTTTCTGATCACCGTCCTCCATATCATCACTCGTGTCTCCCAGCTTTTTTCCTCGACACTCTCATAATTTTCTCACTTTTATATCATTATCTTGTCAGTCTTGGCTGGAAATTCCATACCCCGTCACCAGCGTCTGAAATCGCACGCATGCATTCACCTTCTGCCACGACCCAAATAGAAGGGTATTTAAAGAAAGTCATAAGAGAGGTCCAGGTGTCTACAACAGACAATACACCCCATCCGTCAATATTTGGTCGCAATACCTGCTGCATCATTCACCAACAATCCACCCTGCCAATCTTCTCCTCGCCACAGACATGTACACCGACATATACATCAAAAGTCACTTTGACATCATCCCAAGCTGTACACTTTCCCTTAGCCGGCTCTGAGAGCATTTTTCACCCGCTTCTTTCGTTCCTAGGCAATACAGTACCAACATCTTGACATACGTCTTGGAGCCACAGACTCTACCTCAAGAACGACAACATCTACCAGGGGCAGGTCGACTGCTGCGCAAAAGATACACGATATCCATCGGCGGCCATTCAACATGCCAGAACTGGGGTTCCCTGTGTCGCAGCTCTTTCCGCCGTCGCCACCGCCGCCCTCACGCTGGGACCGGCTGCCCGATTGTGTGAAGCTGATTCTCGTCAAGGAGCTCACCTCCTGGTACAAATACAGCGAGGCCATCCAGCTGCTGCGTCTCTCCGCGGCCCAAGAGCGTGCTTTCCGTGGCCTCTACAACGGAGAGCTGACAAAACAAAAACATTTTGACAAGGCGATCCGCGCCAAGATTGATGCTCGCGACCGCGAACTGTTTGGCAACTGGCCCTACACATCGCTCGACAAGCCAGCCCCGTCCCACGCCCGTGCTCAGGCCCAAGGCATGGCTGATGGCCAGTCGCGGGATCCGATTGTCCCCGGGGTCCCTCGACTAGAGCTCTTGACGGACTACATCACGGTGCAAAACCTCAAGTTGGGCGAGGAATACCTCGTGGCCATTGGCTTCGACCGCAGCTGGGTCGACCTGGGTCACTGGACCGGCCATGCGGGGACATCGCGCTTTGAGATTGAGATGGACCCGGTCGGGCACCACCAGCGGGCCTGTGGAGCGGGCAGCCAGGGTACGGGCCCGCTACAGCGGCAGGCACCGGAGCGGCCCTCGTGGGCTGCTCGTCTGGAACAGTTGAAGCAGCTGACACAGGCACCGGAGCAAATTCAGGCCCAGAAGCGAGCACAGTCCCAAGCGCGCCGAGGCCAAGCTCGAGGCCAAAGTCAAGCACCAGACCTGACCCCAACTCTGGTCCCAGCCCAGACAAACTCGCAGGCACACTCACAGGCACACTCACAGGCTCGGTTCCAGGCCCGCTCCTCGCCGCGGCTTTCCTCGTACCGGCTACTCAGCGACGGCATCGCTGAGAATAGTCGGAGCAGCCCACAGGCTACAGTCGCAGAAGAAGCTAGGCCCATCAAAATTGTCGACACCAACCAGCAGCCGACGACTCCGAAACGGGGCCGTGGACGGCCGAGAGTAGACCATTCTCGCTCTGCCGTGCGCAAACGGGAGCTGCAAGCTGCCGGGTGCCAGCAGACACAGACAACCATGGACTTGCAGGAAAATCAGGAGCTGCCCAGTCAACAAGGATTGACTGGCGTTCGGCATGCCGCAGAAGACGGAAAATTCGAGCTGAATTAAGGGGGGGGGGGAGGGGGGGTGTCGTGGACACACTGACGAGACTGAGAATCGACGGACTAATAGTAAAGTGCCCGGGCAGCACACAGAACACCAAAGGCAAAATGAAAGAAAGCAAACTGCATTGAGTCCTAAATAGACTACCGCATTGACAGAAACTCCACGCTTGTATGAATCAAATAAAAAGGAAAGTGTCGAAGTGTCGTGTCAAATCTGTCTATATCAGTATCAACACCAGCAGATCGCAAGGCACCAACGGAAGCACGGCGCAACCTACCATAAGAACTCAAATCGCATCATCGATAATCAGACTTGGCGTAGAGATATCGCTCAATATGCCACTCGTAATTCCGCCCGGAGTTTCACTCGTGATCCCGCTTATGATACGACTGGCATCTGGAGTTGCGTTTTCAACCGCGCTGGCTGTGCTGCCAGTGCTGCCAGTGCTTTTTCTCCGGCTTGCGGCTTTGGCCGTAGATTTGTTTCCCGCCTTAGCGGCTTTCTTGGTCACACCGGCACCACTTGTACCACTCGCACAACTCTGGGCATTTCTTGTTACGCTCAGGATGCGCCGCAGCGTCGCGCGCGAGGGCGGTGTTTCAAGGCCCTTGGCGAGCTCGCTGTATGTAATTTTGGGGTTCCGCTTGAGCTGCTGCTCCAGGTACCGTCTGTCTTTTACCGAGACGGCCGGCGGCCGCCCGCTCCGCGGCTTGTCCTCAAATGAGCCGTTCTCGACCCAGCGCTGGATCACCAAGCCCACACTCTTTCTTGAGACGCCAAACGCGCGCGCAACGTCGGTTTGTTTTGCTCCGCCAACAACGGCGCCGAGAATCGCTGCCCGTGCATGCGTCGAGGGAGTTCCGGCTGGGCCTTTGCCGGCGTTGAGAGCGGCACCAATCTGCTCTAGCGTGATCTCCATCCTGATTGTGTGTTGTGTGTTGTTGTGTTGGTTTCCCTGCTGATATACGGAGTAGGTGGTAATTAGATGCGTTTGTCGTGATAAGTCGCGAAACGCGTCAAGTGCCGTTGGCGTGGTCGGCGTTGGCTGCCGTTGGTTTGGAGGTTTGGCCCCACTGGGATTAGCGCGGAAAGAGGGTCCCTGACCAGGTCCGGCCAGATGACGTCTCGCCCAGGGAAGCTGCCCCGCGCCACAGAAGGCAAGCCAGGGCGGGCAGGAACGACCAGCAGCCTGTCACGAGGCATCACGGGCAGTGACTCGCACCTGACAACATTGGTCGAAGGCCGTCCTGAGCTCCTTCCGGTCTCGTTAGTCTCTAGCCTCTCACTATTATTCTTCATTTTCGCCCTCCTCTTCTCCTCTTCTCATCCAACCTCATACACTTACCCACTGCGCCCTCTTATCGATGCGACAATCAGCCCGCATCGCGATAACGAACCTCCTCTTTCGGAACCTTGAGGGGCTGGTCTCTTTGTTCCAGAAGACGGCTCACCAGCCATCTTCTCTATCCATGCTCTTTCGATATCTCGAACTTTGACGATATTCACTCTTTTGACGGCTGTCTCCTTTACTTCTCTCACTGATTTCGCCTCTCCTACCATGTCCGTCTTTACAGCACAGCTCCACCCCGGCCGGGCGCTGGGCTTCCTAGGTGAGCTGCAATCAGAATCTAGGGCGATAAGACTGCCGGCGGCTATTGATCATTTACTGACCACAACTCTTCTTTGACAGTCCTCGGTGCGTCTCTCCACGATATTCTGACACGGCTCAAGGCTGAGCCCCAGCGGTTCCCCAAACTCGACCTCACATACTCCCCAACCGACCCTGTCCGCGATCCCATCGTTCTCGCTCTGCCAGCCAACGGTCTCCGGCTACGCTTCGATGGCCCCGACCAGCGTCTACGTCTGATTGAGATTCTCGACTTTACCAAGAACCACGTCTTTTTCAGGGAGCAGAATAAGGACCGCGACCTCGTCAAGCCCAGCAGCGCCGACGCACCAGCACCGACCAGCGGCCCGACCTTTCGACACATCTACTCGCGCTTCCTCGGCCCGACATACGACGGCGAATTTGTGCCTGGAGACGGAAATGGGAACGGAACTGCTAGCGGAACGTATGTTCTGTCATACCCTGGTGTCGCCTTCACGTTCCCCATGGCCAAGTCTGCCTACTCGCCCGACAAGGACGTCGTGACGCTGCTGTCGACACCCAGCAACCTGGCTGCGGTCTCCATGGCCGTCTTCAGCGGTGACTCCTGGGCCCAGGCCCGCGACAACTTGTGGACAGAGGTGTTGCCGGCCGTCAAGTCGTTTGCGCCCCTGGCCAAGGGCAAAGACGTTGCACCCGACGAAGTCTCGCTGGTTAGCATCCACGGCGGCGGCAAGCTGCAGCTGTTCCGCCGTTGGGCACAGGGCCAGCAGCTGCCGTCGACATCAGGGCCAGGAAAACAGCGGTCATCCTCTGCAGACGACACAGCATCGGCCGATGGATCCTCTTCCTTTTGGATCGCGCTCGGCGAAACCACGCCGCAGGAACTGGTCGCAGAACTAGGCCCACCCGACGCCATCTACCGCAAGAGCGACCAACGCATGTACATCCACAAGATTCGGACAGCAAGCAACAGCCATTTACGGCGGCCCACAAACAGTGGCAACATCGGAGGCCTGGGCACGAGCGACCTACACGGCTACAATAGGCGTCCTGACGACGCGCTCACCGACACGGACCAGTCCTCCATTCCAACGGCTTCGTCGGACGATGACGACGACGACGAAGCTATCGAGGACGAGTTTATGGCGGGCAACGTATCGAGCGAGTGCTTCTTCAACTACTTTTATCTGGGGTTCGATGTCCTCGTCTCGACACCCACGACACCCTCGCGGCGTCCACCACGGGCGACAGGCGACGAACACGATGCGCAAACCAGTGCTTTGTCGGCCAGCCGGCCGCTCAAGACCGAGGCACCTGACCGGCTCGTGGCCACCAAGCTTGTCCTGCACGGTAACGTGCCGGGCTCGTACCCATTCAACCGCCACCGCCGCTGCCGCTGGTCGATTGCCTACACCACTGGCACCATCAACGCCGAGACACCCTTCTCCCAGATCGAGGAGCAGCTGCACGCCGCCTGGCGCTCCATCTACTCGTCCGACGAGGAAGCCCGCCAGCGCCAGCGCGGCATGGTGCTCAACCGGGGCTGGGGCGACAGTCCGGGCAGCAGCATTGAGCTTCTGGGCGGCTGGGAGGAGAGTCAGCGGGTTGCAACCAACCAACGGGGCGGCCGAGGCGGCGGTGGTGCTGGCGGAGGGGGCGACCCCGGCAATGGTGGTGGCAGCACGCTCCGTGGTGCCAAGGGTACGGAAGACTCGACAACGACGCTGTATGGATTCCCAGGGTTGGTTTTTGAGGTGCTGCGCAACGGCTATGTGAGTGCATTGACGGTGTTTTAAGGGGTTTGAAGTCAGGCTGAAGAGCCATTTGCATGTGACTGGATATCACAGGTGTTATTTTTTTTTTCTTTTTTTCTTTTTGTGCCGGGTTGCATTATTCTGTCTCGTGCTTTTATAACTGGTTTGTCTTGACTTTCGATAGCCAGACAAGTCCTGAGAAAACCTCAAATCAACATTTATTGGTATTGTATGCACTCTATGAGTCGTTCTGGAATGTTTCTCGGCGTAGTAAATTGGTGAAGACGAGGGTCACCCGAACCCGATCAATGCCCCGTATTTCTATCGTAAGGCTCTGACGGCCGCTAGCAACCTTGGCCAAGGCCTGCCGCCCGCAAATGCCGGCGCTGCTTGCCATCGGCCAATAATCACAGCTGGAGGCAGCCGATGTTCTTCGATTTCCAGTATATTTGTGGAGATTTTGTGGGCCTCTGTGCTTTTGCGAGTGTGCTAAATGCGTCGCAGAAAAGGACCATGAAAGGACCCTAAAGGCGAGACAAAAGGGTAAAATGCCTGCTACAGGGGCAGTGGAGATTGCTAAATTTGCCGGCGTCCGCTTCGAGGCGATCACTGTATTAGACTAAGATTTACTGGTAGGAACATTTGGGGGGGCTCCAGCTCTTTTACAGGCATCGCCCAGACTTCCCTTACTGATCGCCAGGCGCGCCTTCCCTGATTTTTTCGTGTTCGGCTTGCGCTTGCACCTTTCACGCTGTAGCCTGCTGCCCGCAAGTTACTACTAAGCAGTCGTCCTTGCCCTTGTTCGCAGCCGCACCTGCAGTTGGCACTGACGTTTGACGATTGCGGACAGCGTGACCGCATCTGCCTTTCTGTTGCTGTATCGCCCTTTCCCTCAGCTTCTGCCATTTGTCAACCACGAGGAAAGACCACATTTTTCACACGTGAAGGAAGGGGCCACCGCTCGGAAGGAAGCACCGTCTTCACGATTCCTCATTTGCTTTTGCCTTTCGCCTTTTTCGCCTTTTTCGTCTTTTTCGTCTCATTTCGTCCTTCGTCTCGCACCCCTGCCTCACTCCCTTCACGATCCACGGCCTCGTCTTTTTGTTTTTCTGTGCGTCACTGTGTCTGCATCATTTGCCTTCCAACGTCAACGCGGTCCGGCGCACCCCTTTTTCTCGCTATCGTGCCTTACCTCGAGCTGTCGACAACAACACCAAAACAAAACAAAACATTATTCAGCTTCGTCGGCCGCCTCCCTCCTTTTCGGCCAAGCCAAGCCAAGCCAGGCCGACTAGTTTGCCCAGCTTGGCCAGAAGCCCTATACGACACTCATAGCAGTCTCGACCTCGCTCTTCCACCCTTCCTGCCATCATGGACGTGTGACCGTTCACATCGGACGACTCCCAGAAGCTTCAGCTCCAGCTCAACAACACCACCTCGGCATTCACCAAACGATCTCCTCCCCCTCGACGGGGCCTCACTACTACCATAGCAAGCAACCTCCTCTCCTCCCTTCATGGCTGACAGCCTCCACGAGGCCGCCAGGCCGCTGCAGCCACCAGCGATGCAAGCCCCGTCTTTGACGGCCGGGGACGACGTCCTGGACGGCAGTCGGCGCAGCTCGGCCTCGAGGGATCGACGCAGCCACGGCAGCTCGACTGCTGCTGGCTCCTTCTTGACTTTGTCGCCCTCTGCGTCAAGCTCCCACGGGGCTCCTCCAGAGTCGACGACGAGGGCCTCCTCTGACGGCGGCCATTATGGTCCTTCGCCACCACAGCTGCCACAACGACATGGCCACAGCCCCGACACGTCCTACCTTTCGAATGCCTCTTCCTCGTCGTCTCGACACAACTACGAACTTTCACCCTCCCCCTCCGACTCCAATTCGATCTCACCGCCCAGCCTGTCCGCTGCAAATACAAACACCTTGCATGCTCATGCAAGCCGCACTGCAAGCCACCGCAACTCACATCGACACAACCGGTCCAGTGGCGGATTCCTGCTTTCCGACTCTCTCGGGGGTGGCGGCCACTCGACCAGCAGCCATGGCAGGGCAACACATACAAGGTCCTCGCAGCGCGAGTCAACAGGCTCTCATAAGAACCGGAGCAGTGTTGGCCGTGTTACCGGGTCTCGTCTTTCTGCCGCGCCCGGGACACCAGAAAAGAGAGCATCCCTAAGCTCGCCTGCCAACAACAACACACCAGACAGCACTCACAGCACTCACAGCACTCACAGCACTCAGAGCGGCGGGTCGTCAAGACGCAGCCAAAGCCATGGCTCGTCGACAAGCGGTACGGCCAGAGCGCAGACACCAGAAGATGCAGCTCCGGCCTCGTCCTCTTCTCCAGCCGCACCGGCTGCACCTGCGCTGCCCACCGGACAGCCTCTCGATCTCGACTCGGCACAGATCGTCAACATGGCCCTCAACCTCAGCGAATCGCGTCGTCTTGCCGCCCGTCGTAACGTCTCTGTCTCACAACAGCTCCCTCCTCGCCTAGCACCGCTCCCGGATAGCGCCGTCGGTGGCAGCCTCCTACGCCAACTCCAGCAGCAGCGGAGAATTTCCCGCACAATGTCGCCCAAGCCCGATAGGGGAGGTGCCGGTGGCCGCGTGTCTTCGTCAGGCCAATTCCCTCCAGGCCAGAGCCCGCGCTTGAGCACGAGCAGCGCATTGCAACCTCCTTTCGAACTGCTACCCGACGGCACAGCCGGCAGCCCAGGTCAATACCGCTACCACTTTTCACAGTCGACACTCGCCCGCGCCCAAAAGGCAAAGGACTACCTCGAACTCCTGGCTCAGCACAGACGCCTTCTCGAACTTATCCCACCCTTGACGCCGGCCGCCGCTGCCCGCAGTCGCGCTACAAGCATCGGCTCGCCCCCCACAACCTCCGCTAACGCCGGACTGCCCCAGCCGCTCTTCCTGACCGGAACCAACAGCAACGGTGATCTTGTGCTCGGATCGACACGGCTTGGTCGGCCCTACAATCCCCTGCAGTACATTCGGAACCGCAAGGTGCGCGTCCGGGAGCGCAGGACCATAGACGGCCAGGCCCAGGGCTTTGGCGATGTGGTCAGGGCTACTGCCTGGGTCGACGAGGTTGCGAAATGGACCGCGACCGGCCAGGGCCGCATGCTCGGCGGCTATACGCTGCCTGCCTTTTCCACCGCCGATGCCGATGCTGCCCTGCAAAGCTCTCCGCCGCCCGCCTCGCGAGCCGCCGGTCAATCTGTCCTGGCCAAGCTCAAGCGGCCGCGCATTGATTGGGTCATTGATCCGGCTGATATGATTGCCGATGTCTACTGGCTGGAGCAGGGTGACAACAAGAAGCTTGTGGAGGATCGCCATTGGTGTCGTGTCTTCCCACAGGACTCGTCTCTCTACCAACCCGTCTTCCAAAAAGCAGACGACAACATGGCTGGTACCAAGGCAGGCGAGCAAGCAGACATTGTCGGAAATATACCCACGCTGGCCGCCGATGGTGACATCTCCACGGCAAACTTGAAGCCATTGTATGCGATGCCCATGGGAGCCCATCTCAGGCCAGTCGAAAACTCGCCTGAACCTGACCATGGCTCGGCACGGAAGCGGGCCCGCCAGAAACTCAGCGAGCTTCGTTCGTTCCACCACCGCCATAACAGCTCTGTCCACAGCCAGGATGTCCAGCGTCTTCGTCGGGGCTCGTTCTCAGATACGTCCGACTCCGATAACGACAGGAAGTGGTTTAGTCGTGCTCGGGCTGATTCTGGCACGGCCAATGGTGCCGAGGTGCTCAACAAGAATATGATGGGCAAGATCGCCAAGGAGAACCGCGAGAGAGACGAGACTGCTGCTGCCGCTGCTGCTGCTGCCGCTTCCACGAAGGATCAGAAGCCTACGGCTGCACAACAACAACCGCCCGCGTCTGTCAGTGTGACACCCTCGACTGGCAAGCAAGCAGCACGCCCCGAATCAACAAATAAGGCTAATAAGGCTGCCAAGGCTCCGGCAACGGCAGCACTCCTCGATTCTCCTTCGAAGCCTGGCCGAACCAGTCTCGAGATCCCCACCGTCGGCCGTCGTCTATCTCTCGAATATGACTCGTCACGGCCAGCCTCACCCGAGCTTCGGCCGTTTTCCAAAGATGGTCTTGGGCTTGTGCCTCCACTGGGTGGTGACCTCTCCCCTCCGCCGAGTCGAGCTCATTCGCCGCCACGGCACCGCTTTGGCAAAGTCAAGAGCATCTTCCGCGACCACAGTCGCGAGCGTGACCACCGGGATCGCGCCAACAACACCATTCTTGATCATGGAGAGGACTACATGGAACCTAGCTCACTGCCAGGCACAACAGCACAACAAAATCAGCAGCAGGCACAACACCAAGACTACGTCGAATCAACGTCTGCTCCCCTTACAACTGTTAGCACTGCGGCAGACGATCTCCGTTTCGCATCAAGCAACGAAGCCAAGGGCCCACACAGTCCTGTCCGCAAGATCGGTACTCGTCCGAGCCCCGGCACGTTCGATACCCACAGGTCGCACAGCAGCATCTCTAGCATCACCAGCCATCTCTACAGCACCAATACCAACCACAACGGCCACAGCCATAGTCTCAACCACAACCGCAGCGAGGAGGGCGGTTCTTCCGGTGGTGGCACACTCCGTGGCTTCTTCAAGGGTGGCCCGCGCATCGACACGATGTTGCGGAGTGGTGTGTCCAAAGTCGGCGACATTCTATGGCGCCGTGAAGGCAGTGAGCCGCCCTACGGCGATGCCTCTACGGCTACGGCTGCTGGTGCTGGTGCCCACATGTCTCAGCAGTCCTCATCTGACGAAGATTCCGAGTCGGAGGCTGCGCCTAGAGGCCGCTTCAGAACTTCGACGCTACCCTCGCGAACGCCCTCGGTCAATCCCGGACCGATGACCGCCGACAAGTCGCCCTACTCGACGCTCAAACCTGGCGAGAGGCACTACCTTGACGTCATGCCCACCTTTGGCCGGAGCGGCGGCAGTGAAGACCCTATTACTCGTCCAATCAGCCGTGGGTCTGCCCGCTTCGAGCGCCTCAAGCCACCCCGGATCGATGTCAACGATGCATCGCCCAGCGCCGACGACGCTGCCAATAACCTCAAGCAGCTCGGCCAGGCGTCATCGTCGACTGCAAACCGTCGAAACTCGTCCCTGCAACCTCTGGGCCGACAGCCGCATCGCGGCTCTCAGGATTCGGACTACTCTGAGAGTGACACCCGGTCCCGCCGCAGCAGCCGTGTTAGTGGTGCGGCATCCTCTATCTCGGGTAGCCTTACCGGCGGTGTTGGCGCTTTGCAGCCGCTGCCGCGCAAGTTCAGCTCGACATCAGCGACTAGCGGGGTGACGGGCGACCGTCCTCGCTGGTCACTGTCGCAGCCCGCCTACAACCACCACCATGGGTCTCTGTCTCGGCGTGAGTTTGCTCGTGTCCGTGCTTCCATGTACAGTTCGGCTGTTCTGGCTAAAGAGCTGTCTCGGCGTGCCAACGAACCCAAGGTCCTGGTTCGGTCCTGGGACAGTGCCAACGGGAACGGCAAGCCCAAGGCAAATGTCAACGCGAATGGTAGTGCTCGAAGACGCTCTTCCACAGCTTTGGATGCCGCCATGGCCGACACGGCTGCCGATGCCGACGACGAAGCCGATCAACAGAAACAGAACGACGATGATGCTGAAGCGACGGTTCCCAGTGCCACCGACAGTGGCCCCGTCATTGTGCGCGGCAGCAACGGCGAGCAGTCGCTGACCTGGGCCGACATTGCCGCCTATGGTCCGGACCCGGCCGGACTGGCCCGCCGCCCTGTGAAGCAAGTGGAACTCTACCCGCTTGCCGCTCAGGTTCTCGGCAGCGCCATCCAACGATCCGGCCACTCGTGGCAGATTTCTGCAGAGACATTTGCCAACGCGACAGTTCCTCAGCTGCGGCAGCGCATCGAGGGTGTGCGCACACGCGTGGCCGTCGAGCTCTCCGGTCTGGCGCGCCAGGCGGCTGACGAGGCTGACGAAGTCACGCGCGATCTCATGGCCGTACAGCGGCTGCAGGTGAAGCGTGTCGAGGACAGCATCGAGAAGATGCTGCGTCGGCGCCGGCGTCGGTTCCGGTGGGTGCGGCGTGCTGGCTGGCTCACAGTGGAGTGGCTGCTGGTGGGTTTCATGTGGTACGTGTGGTTTGTGGTGATGTTGGCGCGGATCATCTTCGGCTTTGGTCGTGGCATTTACTCGGGCGTGCGCTGGCTGTTGTGGCTGTGATGGCTGTTGCCTGCGTGCTTTGTTATTATTTGTTTCATCCTTTTCTTTTACTCTTTCTGTGCTTTTCCTTTGTGTCTCCCCTTTCTCCCTTTTTGATCTCATCCGTTTCAAAAATACGCATAGCATGGGATGAGTCTAAACTGCATCATGGCGTATTTCTTCCTGTTTTTTTTTTTTTTTCCGTTATTCTGTTTGTTTTCCTCATTCTCTCTCTTTACTCTTCTCCGCGTTTGTTCTGGACGATACCCAAAGACGACATTTTCTTAGTATTTACCATAGTATGGCATTTGTAATTCTCTCTTATGACTCTCTCTTATGACATTTAATATTATTTTTATTCGAGCATTACATCGCTCGTCCTCTGCACAAATCTCTATTTTGGAGTGTAAATTTGAAGAGTTTAAATCACCTTTGTTTCTAAAACGCTGCAGCATCGAAAGTGCCTTGCTTCAAAAGAAAAGAAAAAGACGAAAGTGACCATGAAGAGTCCTATAAAAACATAAATAGAAAATTAATAAGAAGAAGAAAAGTGCTGCCAGCTTCTAACATAGAGAACTGTATATGGGATTCAGGTAAAAGTGAGAAAGACAAAGGAAATCTGACGTTTGCCAAGGGTGAGACAATATTTTTCTTTTGAGAGCCCCCCCCCCCCCTCTCTACTCGATCCTCTTCTTGCCCTCTTCAGCACTCATATACCGGGCAGTGCTCAAGCCACGCTCATGACGTGCCACGAAGGAGCCCAGCAACTTGTCCTTGCGCGCCTTGGCCATAGCCGCGTGGTAGTCCTCGACCGAGGCCGGGCGCGGGATCAGCTTCGGCCAGTTGACGTAGAGCTCACCGCTGCGGAGGATAAAGCGGCCGCTGTAGGCGGCGATGACAGCCCAGAACAGCAGGAAGATGCGCATCGGCAGCACGGCCGCATCCGGCAGCCGTCGCGTAAACAGGCCGACCAGCAAGAAGAAGATGGCAAAGGCCAGGACGTAGGGCACGGCCTGGATCAGCACGGGGCGGCGGTCGGCAAAGATAAACTGGGCCGTAGCCTCGTTGGGTGTGTAGGCGCCCAAGAACAAATCAAAGGCGTCTTGGCGGGGACCGTCCAGGAAATTGTTGCGGCAATACCGTGTGACGGCGATCTGGCCATCGCGCAGGGCACCCACCTGGGTACGACGGCCGAGACGGGTCATGTCGGTCTTCATGGCGCCCGTACCGGCATAGCTCTGGGCAACGCGGTCGGCGTTGTCGGCCCACAGGTTGCGGAACAACAACTCAAAGGCCGGGTCCTGGTCGATGAGCGTACCGCCACGAGCCATGATGCCCAGGTCCGCAAACATGCGCTCCAGGGTCCAGCGGGCCAGCATGCTCTGGACGACGTTGGTGCGATCGAGGCAGTCCATGCAGTTGGTGCGGACGACCGAGGTCTGCAGGGTACGGGGTTCGAGGCGCGCAGAGGCACCGCCGTGGCCGGGTAGGTCGGCGGCACGGAAGTACTGCTGGGCAATAAGGGCGTCGTGCATCTGGTCAAGCAGCAGCTTGGCACGGTCAAGACGCGCGCCCTTTGTCTCGCTGTGGAAGTCAAAGTAGATGTAGTGCACGCGGTCCAGCTGGCTCTGCGTATACTTTTGGCTCTCGACAGCACCGCCGGTGCTGCCACCACGGCGGGAAGCAGCAGCTGCAGCCGCCGCAGGCGAGGCGCCGTCGAGAGCGTGCAACTTCTCGTTCAGCTCCTTGCTGGCTCCACTGCGGGCACGGCCGCCAGCGCCGCCCTGGAAGAACTTGATCATACTCTCGTAGGCCTCCTTGACGCGGCGCTCACGGCCCTTTTGGTTGACGAGGTTGACGAGGTAGTTGTCGCCGTAGATGCGCACCTGCTCAGAGAAGTGGGCGCTGGCAGCAGGGAAGGCTGCCTCGATACCGCCAGCGTCGCCACGCACCTCGAGGCGCGGGGTGTACTTGAGGTTGTTGATCTCGCTCCAGAATACGGGCACACTGCCGCGGGTCTGCACGTACGACAGGATCTGCGTCTCCTTGCCAGTGTCCTTGTTGCTAGCATCGCCCACCAGCTGGCGGCCGGTCTGCATGTCGCCCGTGCCCGAGTAGCCGCCCAAATTGCTCCGGCCGCTGTCGTTGAGCACAACAATCTGCTCGGTCTCGTTGTAGTTGGCCACGTGGCCGTCCTCGTCAATACCACGCGAGAAGAACCGTGTTCCAGCACGGAATCGCGAGCGGCGCGTAATCAGCGCAATCGTCAGGGGCCGGCCGCGGAAGGTCGTCGGGTGGATCTCGAGCATGCCAAACATGACAGGGAGGATATAAGGGTCGATGCCGGCCTGGACACCCAGCTGGCCACGGGCACCCCGGTGGCGGTACTCGATAAAGTCGGACTGCACAAAGCGGTTCCAGAAAAAGCGGTCGTCGGCGCGCATCCAGAGAGGAGCTTCGGGCTGGCCAGAGGCGCTCGCGGCGTCCTGCTGGGCAGCCTGGCGCTGGAAGCTGTTGGTGAGGTCGAGCGTGTAGGAGTAGTACATGGAGCCGGACTTGAGGAAGCCGCGCAGCAGGCTCAGGAAGCGGTCCTCGTCGGGGTCGTGCAGCTGGCGCTCGTGGACGGGCAAAAAGTCGACCTGCAGAATGCGGTGCACCATGTGGCCCTTGAGGCGCGCAATGTGCTCATCCTTGGTGATGACAATAATGTACTTGTCCAGACGCAGCTGGATCATACCAAGAATACCCTTGATGCTAAAAACACGCGTCACACGCTTGCCAGACAACAAAGCCGCATCGCTGAGACGGACCTCGCCAGTCGGGCGGTCGATGGTCAAGGCCGGGGCATCGGGCGTCGACGGCGACTTGAAGATGTAGCAGTCTGGGCTGACCTGCACGTTGATGTCGCGGAATGGGAGCGCCATCGTGGGAGATGTCGGGGGGGTCGATGGAACACAAAGAAAGCTATCGATGGTGATATATCGATGTCGATGCTGATGCTAAAGCCGGATCTGAGCTGTTTATGTTGTTTTTTGACGCCGCTATTGTCAGGGGTAGGGCCCGGGAATCGAAAAAGGACCGCAGACGGTGTCAAGTAGCGCTCAGGGAAGCTTTCCAGCTCGACGGGAGGGTGACGGGCGTTCGTGGTGGCGAGAGTCGTCCGATATGTCGAAATGGGTGAAATTGGGAATACTGAGCAAAAGCATCAACGCACGATTTGGCTTCGGCAGTGTCCCCTTTTGGATGTAATGGCAGTAGCAACCGTAGCAAACACGTACGCCGGAATAGCGCAATCCCCAATTGCCCCAAACGCTCCTGTCAAGGGCCTGGCCCGCCGGGCGCTCTTTCCCTCGCCCCAGCTCGCTCCCTGGTGTCGTCACCCCTTCTGGCAAGGTGCCCCAGGCGTGCCTTCCATTGGCTGGCTACCGTCCCAAACGGGAGGAAGCGACCCACTCCTGCAAAATGATGGCCGCGAAACGGTCATGGCGCTGTCACGTGAAAGCCACTTTAGTCTAGTTTGGGAGTAGGAGCGGCAGCTGACTGAGAAACCTGGTCTTTAGCAGGTTATTGTGAAGGGCAGGTGCGGGCAGCTATGGCCGCTGTCACGACGAAACTAGGCAGGGGCCCTGGGCGCTCAGCCCCTCTATTTTTCTTCTGTACTTCGTATACTGTGTCGGAGTACGGAGTGGCAGTTCCTTCCTTTGTCACTGCCTTTGTTAGTGGCTCCCAGCCAAACCGACCGAACCACAGCAAATCCCAGCCACTGCCAGCTCCTGGACAAGCCTGACGCCGGGTCTCCAAGGCATCCACCAAAGCACCAATTTCCTTCTGGGCCGCCCCTTCCCAACAATCTAATTACTGTGAACAATCTCGCCAGAACCACGAGCCAACCAACATTCCAACATTGTACCAGTACCCCCCGATCGCTCTTTCCTCCTGTTCCTGGTGATTACCACATCTTCGACACTTCACACGCCTCGTACCTTCACTCGAACGACTTGGCAGCCTCATCTTCCTCGTCATTGTCATTTTTGCTTTTTCCGGCTCGGCGCACGCACTCAACCACAACCGTCTCGCTACGCATTTCATCATCACCATCATCTCGCATCCGCCGATCAACGACCCCCTCTTCCTCCGACACACCCGTTGAAGCACTCGGCCTACGGTAGACTGACATTGTTTCTGTTTCGCCGCATATCTTGACGACTCGCATCTGACCGTCGTCGTTGTCACATTTCGTCGCCCATCCTCGCGACGATAACCGGTCTTTCGATCTCTTTCTCCTCACACAACTCTCCAACCACACACAATTCGCCATGGCTGCCCGCGGTCCCCCTGGCGCTCGCGGCCTGAACAACCGTTTTGCGCAGTTCAAGCTGGTGCTTCTCGGCGAGTCTGCCGTCGGAAAGGTGTGTTTCCTTTTATCCCGTGGCTAAGCTGATACGTTGACGGCCTCCACTAACACATGCAGAGCTCTATCGTCCTCCGTTTCGTCAAGGACCAGTTCGACTCCTATCGGGAATCCACCATCGGCGCTGCCTTCTTAACGCAGACCATCTCCCTCGACGAGGCCACCACCGTCAAGTTTGAGATCTGGGATACCGCCGGCCAGGAGCGCTACAAGTCTCTCGCTCCCATGTACTACCGCAACGCCAACTGTGCCGTCGTTGTCTACGATATCACCCAAGCCGTAAGTTTTTATGTCCTCGCTTCGCTCGCCTTTTTTATTTCATTTTGACCTCGCTTCGCCCGCATCTCTTTCGCATCGCTTCCTGCGTCTTCGCATCGCTTTGCTCCCTCGGTCGCTCAGTCGCTAACTCCTCCAGTCCTCCCTCGATAAGGCCAAGGCTTGGGTCAAGGAACTCCAGCGCCAGGCAAACGAAAACATTATCATCGCCCTCGCCGGCAACAAGCTCGACCTCGTCACCGAGCAGCCCGACAAGCGCGCCATTCCCACCGCCGACGCCGAGGCTTACGCCAAGGAGGCCGGCCTGCTCTTCTTCGAGACCTCCGCCAAGACCGCCGAGAACGTCAAGGAACTCTTCACCGCGATAGCAAAGAAGCTCCCAACCGACCAGGTCGGTGCTGGCGGTCGTGCCCGGCCGGGCCAGCGGCCAGGCGTCAGCCTCGCACCCGAGGGCTCCAGCACGCAAGCCGCAGGCAACTGCGCGTGTTAAAGTGGCCGGATCTACTGGTGATAGGGGGGCGAGGCCGAAGGCCAAGAGGAGGGTGAATGTTGAGTCTCTTTGTCTCTTTTTCAGTATAGAGACGGCGGATATGCAGAGTCGAGACTTGGACAGCAAATTAGGCTGTCAGTAATTTACATGGTGCACAACGATGGGGGCAGAGCAACGGGGAAGACGCAATATAGACTGGCCACCCAGAGAAGGAGTCTTCTGTCATTATAATTGTCCTTTTTTTTCTTTTTCTCCTTTTCACCTCTGCTCCTTCTACTCTTGCATTTAGTGTCTATCTTTTCCTTTTTGCCCAGTTTTCATCTATGTTTGGTTCATACTTTACCTCTTTCCATTGCGTTTTCATTTATCTTTCTACTATTATGTATTCCTTGTTCGTTTCACCGATACCATCAAATAAGATATACTCCGTACATCTCCACTGTGTTGGTATTCTCCGTATTCTGTGATTCAGGTTTGGTGGTGCTCCTGACATACCTGCTTTCCTCGGGCTAGCCGTCTTTGCTATTGAAAGAGCAGGTAGTTAGAGCAAGGATATGAGGCTGAGGGCTGTTTATTAAAGAGGTACTCTGGGACATCTTGGTTATTGTTTATTCATGTATAAAAAAACTTTAGTCATGCCTTTTTCAAAAAAAACAAACAAAAAAAAAAAAATATAAAAAAAAAAAAAAAAAAAAAAACAAATTAAAAAAAAAAATTAAAAAAAAAATTAAAAAAAAAAAAAAAAAAAAAAAAAAAAAAAAAAAAAACATACACACGACAGATAGTGATATACAAGGGAGAAAACTTGAAAATAAATATCAGTATGCTCAATATACTAAGAATAATGGCCAAAGAAAGCGAATCGAATTAACACCGGTTAAGCATGTTATCATCGGTTACGTGTGCTCTGAATCTATGCACTAAGCATGACTAAGTTGACATATGGCAAAAGCATAGTTCATTATCATCTGGATGTTGAGCCTTCACGATAGATAATTTTACATAACCATCAAGCCAGAAAGTATTATCCGGTATATGCCGCTTCAGTCTAGCAATTGACAAGTGAGAGGGGGCATGGAGCAATGGAGAGAACATATATAGTTGGCCTGGCCTGATGTAGATATTGCGCTCAATACAAGTCAACAAAAAGGGGCCAGCCCCAGTCAACAAATACCGAAAGTCCATTGGACATACGTTTTGGCTACTGTCTTGGATGCATCTCGTGATAGGATGGCATGGGATGTAGTCCTGTATGGCGGCCCAATGCCAGCTGTTCATCGCGAAAGGTTACATTCGATTCCTTTAGTTGCTATGGGCAGCTCTCGACTTCTCACAAATATACCGGCACCTGTTGGTGCTAAAGGCCCTTATTCTTGTCAGGCTCCTACAGGTGTTAAGAGTGTAGAAGAGATTGGGCTGCAGGTTGCACTCGATTTAAAGACGCTGGGGCTGCGTGATTCATGAGACAAACTCTTGGGGCCGGTGTAAACAATAAACCGCAGTGAGTTGTTATATTCAAAATATACCATAGTTACACTTAAGAGACAGCACACTATGGGAATGGATGAGATTCGGTTAAAAAAAGGAGTAAAACTTCACAAGAAATGAGATGACGAAAAGGCTTTGAGATGGCGTGAAGATAACAGGAACAAGAAAGAGCGTAAATAAGTCAACACTCACTTGTTGATTGCGCGAAATTGACAACTCATCTCATTGCAGACAAGAGTAATGGTAGTACGAGTGCCGTCGCATCTGGACCGACAGTGCAGTGTGTAGGATGAGAACTGCAGGGTGGTATCTTCAAACTGTTGATGCAGCTCGCGATTTGTGAGGCGGCCTGTGAGAGCAAACCGTTGGATGGCAATTGGCAGGCGCGAGTGGGACTGCCCGCTAGTGAACGCGGCACGCTAGCGCCACGCGCCAGCGACAACCACGGAAATAGAGAAAGAGCGACCCCCAAAGTCTCCAAACCGATGCCCCAGAAATTCAATTAAATGCAACCACTTAGGGAAGGAGAGGCCCTGCAGTTCACCTGACTTCGTGTGCCTTCCTGTCGACGCTATTGGGACCACGACCTGGAGAAAGAACGACACGACCTCCTTCCCTCCCCTCGTCTGCTTCTCCATATCCTACGAATCCGCACTTTTTGGTTCTCTCCTCTTCTCTCCGCATCCCCCCCCGTTTCTCCCGGTCTCCTCATTCGCCTCGCAAAGCAACCCAACTTCTCTTCTCGAACCCGTCCGCGGCCCAACGCGATTTTCGACCAGCGCATCGTTCCCTCGCTCCACGCAGCCAACAGCACGCGCATCGAACCGTTATAACTCCCTCCGATTGCACCGACCCCCCGATATTTCGTCGGACTGCTTCCTAAAACGAACAAGGCAGCAAGCAGGTTCTTGTTTTGTCGACCACACAGACTCGCAGCCGACACGCCCTCGATAGCTCGAGAAGCAGAGACGAGCAGCTGGGCGCGAGAATAGTTGGTGGACGCGGCAGCTTACGCTTTGTGTTGCCTCCAATACGCTGTCAGCCTGGCAACATTTGCACACATTTTGACAAATTAGATACACGACATACACAACCACTCGGAAAACAACAAGCAGCACACTGCACTGCTCTCCTGCCGCACCGCAGTCCCGCGGTGGCCCTCATGCTGCACAACTGGCCGCCACCTCGCCCGCAGCAGCTGCCGCCGCGACTGCCCATAGTTGTCTGTCCTGCCTACGCAGGGCGATGATGCCAGCAACGCAACTCAAGATGCTGCGATACATGCGAAGCTCCGAGCCCAAGGGCAACGGCAATGGCAACGGGGCCAACGGAGTCAACGGCAGCAACACCGCAGGCACCAGCAACAACGCCGCAGGTATCAATGCCAACGGGGCACCCGGCGGCAGTCCCAAGCTGCCCTCCTCCTCTCAGTCCGGCACACAATACCCTCCCCAGACAATCCATGCGCCGCTTCCGCTCTCCGCACGGCAGCAGCTCGCCGAAGCCGCAAAAATTCCAGTCCCTTCGCCCCTCCGTGGCACGACTCCAAATCACCAGACGAATGGCGGCCTAGCATCAACCTCCTCGTCACCAAAACAGCTACAGCAGCAGCAAAATCAACAGTCAAGCGCACAGGACCAGCCCCACAGACAACCCTCGTTCCAGCGGACAAGATCTAATTCGGACCAGAACCGGCCGCCACCTGTTTCATCTGAGCTATCTCAGCAGCAGCAGCAGCAACAGATCTGGGAGGAGTCCAGCATCAACTCCATGTTTGCAGAAAGTGTGATCACGACAACACGGCCACTACCTCGCTCGGCCAACCTGGGCCGCTACGATAGCCCCTTCCCACAACAACGGGCACAACACCACTACGAACGGACGGCAGCCGGTGACAGGGGCACAGAAGAACAGACGGCCCCTCTTATGGTAGGCGACCGAGGTGTACTTCGGATACTGCCAACAAACGCCAACGGAGACACAGTAGCCCATGCGGACGACCCTTATGTGGACCGGTCTCCCTACGGCTCTCCTTCCAGACACATGCCTGTCCTGAAGCACTCGAAGTACGCCTTGCGAGATGCTCGTGGTGCCACACGGCGGTCTTCATTTTCTGAGAGACAGCCGCATGGCAACCTGGATGAAGCAGCCACCGGCGGCTCTCCCGAACGGCGCATACACCAACGAAGCGGGAGCATTCCGAAGCTGAACGGAGCAGCCATGGCAGGAGGCGGTGTAGGTCTGGACCATGACTTGGGCACCCAGCGCTCTACATTTTTCCGTGACGTTGATGTACCGCTGGGACGAACGCCTGCCCGGCCCGAGACGGACGATGGCAGTGACTTGCCGTCCCAGGGCGACGAGGCAACCAACCAACGCACGCCGCGTCAGAACCGGTCATCGCCACCGGGGCCGCCTCCACAGCAGCCACCGCCTGCTGTTCCCCAGCCGCTGCAGCAAAAACGGGTTCTGCAGGAAAGCTCGCTGCCCCGAGTGGGTGGTGGCGGTGGCGGTGGTAGCCGGCGGGAGAAGAAGACGAGCAGCCGGAAGCGGCGTCACAGCCCGGACTACGATGACAGCATGCTGCATGCTATGAGCTATTCAGAGCTCCGCGACGAGCCCTTTGACCACGACCCTGCCCGCATGGCCGTCCACCAGCCGCCGACGGCACCGGCCAAGTTAGCTACGATTGAAGACCGACTGGTGCACTTCAAGGGCAAGGACGCCAACAGCCAGCACCATTTATTTACAGAGATGTCGGTCAAGGAGTGGGACGAGTGCGGCGACTGGTTCCTGACTCAATTTGCGGAGCTGTCGAACAAGATCCGCGAGAAGCGACAGGCTAAGCGGCGGCGGATGGCTGACTTTGAAGACGAAATTTCCGAGCGTGAAAAGGCTGTGCGCCATAAAGCGGAGAGCATAGAGCGCACGCTGGGCGACCTCCGACACGAAGGCGAAGGGATGATGCGCGGCAAGGTAGTGGACCTTTGAGTGTGGAGGTGCGGAGAATGCGATGTGGATGAAGGAGACAAAAGAAAGGGAGCAGGAGAAAAACACAATACCAAAGGTGAGCTCCATCGACTTGTGGAGCTTCAAAGCTTGGAGCTGCTATTGATACTGTCACTACGGAGTACTACGAGGTTACCCGGCGGCTAGCTTGCCCAGCAATGTATTTTCCACCCTCGGAACGATCAGGCCGAGCACACAGGCAGAACACCCCAGAACGATTCGACCTTTACAGCAAAAAGTTACTGGTCGCGGACCTGAAGAACAGACACTACTACCAGGGGTTTCTTTTTCTTTTTCTTTTTCTTTTCAACGCATGCCATGGGTAGGTAGATTACGAAAGGCAAAGGTTCGCAAATGGATGGTTAGAGCGCGGCGGGTGTTTCCTGCATTATGTTTCATTACTCCAATTTTCTTTTCGTTCTATCGCGTCAAATATTGCTATGTCTTCTGTGCTATGTCCGTCTCGGTATTTGTTTTGTGGGTGTGTGCATTATTTCGTTTTTGATTTCTTTTGACTTCTCTGACTTTGTTGACTTTGTCAACTTTGATGCGATCTACGCCATTTTGGCCGTGATGAACTTTCTTTATGAGCATGCAAGACATTACTATCTATGAAACCCAGCCACTCGTTTAGACAAGACTTGTTTGCTCAATATGACACTCTGCGCTTTACTTTGCTTTTTTGCTTGACTTCTCTATTACCTTCCTTCTACCGACCACCTCACAGCTCAATGGTCTCCTTGACCCGGCGGTCTTTGCCGACAACAAGCCGCAACTGCCGACCGGGCTTGCCGTCCTCCTTGGGGAAAATGCCCTTCCGCACACCGTCCGCAAACAGCTCATATGCTGGGTAATATGCGTCCACAAACTGCTCGACCTGCTCGTCCGTCATGCCAGTGCCTCGCGCCTGGCGCAGCGCTGCCTCCTGCTCGCGCCGCCAGTCATAGACATACGGCGTGTGCTCGGCATCGAGGTGGATCAGTGCGTCAATGTGGTTGGTCAGGGCGGCGTCGTAGGCCTTGAGCCGGTCGTTGACAAGCAGCAAGTGCTCCAGCTTGTGTGTGTGCAGCTTCGAGGCCAGATTGCTGTCTGGCGCGGCGCCCGATTGCTGCCACTTGGCCTCGACCTCGGCGTCTGTTATGGAACGGAACGCAACACACCAGCCCTCGACCACGACCACCTGCAGAGGCGGCTGTCCGGGCCCATTGACAAGCCGGCCCGGGTTCTCGGGTCTTGGGGCTGAGCGGTCGCCCTTACCATCAAACGCAGCCTTGTCGTACTCGGGCACGTGGGCTGGCTTTCCTGCCAATACGGCGTCAAAGAATGACTCCAGCAGCGGCGTGTCGTGTGTACCAGGCTCGCCACGGACCTGCACGAGCGCATTGTCCGGGTGGTCTCTGGCGAGGGCGTTTTGAGCGGCGTGGGTCAGGTAGAAGTCGTCGATGCTGACGACGAGCGTCTCGAGTCCCTCGCGGTCCTGCAGTGTTTCGTAGAGTGTCTGGACGAGCGTGGTCTTGCCGACGCCCTGCACGCCGTTGATGCCCACGACGAACGGCCGCTGGGTGTCGGGGTTCTGCTCCCGGTATTGGGCCAGGCACTCGAGGATAAAGGGGACGCAGATGGGCGACTTGTCGTCGACGATGCGCGACCCCAGCGGGGCGTCTGGTGTGGAGGACATTGCCGTTGGGGGGGGGGGGGGGTTGCTGCCTTGTCAATTGTCGATTGCCAAATTTTCAATTGGATATCTTTGATTTTGCACCGTCTTGTTCACGGATTTCTCTCAATATCTCAATGTTCATAAACGGGATCGGAATCATTGCTGGCGAGGGCGTTTGGCTTTGCGGGGGATAGCGCGGCCGTTGTCCTCCGTATCGGAGCGCATTTCACTGGAAGTTTGCTTCCTTCTGGGGACATTAGGCCTGTTTGGTGTATTATTACCCTGGCTTTGCAGCTTTGGGGAAATGGTGACGTTTTTGACGGTTGGCGGCTTGCGCGAAAGACGTTGCAATTGGGTGCGCTGCAAAACCTCAAAACGATCACGAATCTGACGATCAGCAAAACCACATAGCATAAAACATGCATCGCTCTTTCCTCACTCCATAGAACTAAAGTCGCGTCGTTCTTGCGTCTTGCACTTGTGGTTTCGCCTTCCGCGTTCCTTCCTCGTGACGTAAAGTGGCCTCTGACCTCATGCCGAGAAGGAGCGAACACACGACTGGCCGAAACAGGAAAGGCATCCACACACCAATTGGTTAGAAAGCCTGCGAAAGCCTGCGAAAGCCTGGGAAATACTGTGCTAAGCACTGTCCGCTTCTGACATGTGAAGATCAAACCTGCTCTTGTCAGCACGTTTGCAGCACCTAACTAATGTGTATACTTCGCCAAGTCGCCCCCGGACAATAACACTTCTGCATCTAGTTCGTACTCCGTACTCCGTAGTAAATGCTCAAAAAGCACTTTGACCGCGGGACCCCACAACTCTGCTCGCCATGCAGCGTATTCTCCATACTTTGCGAAAACAAGGAGATGAGTTGAATGGTGGATGCATGGCGGTCGCTCTTTTTATGCCAATGACTGTCGACTGAATCGAGTGGGCAATACGGAGTAGTGCCTTCCGGCTTTCAAGCGTTGAGGAATCGGTTGGGCTGTTCTTGCCGTTGTATGCTTTGATTGCTCGCAGGGGAAGGCACGACCGACTCTAAGCGGTTCCTGGGCAGTCGCAACCGCTGCGGTTTTCCCCAACTCGGTCTCCCCTCACAGTGGCTCGGTGGGTCTCGCAGGTATCGTTCCTTGTGCATGTGGCAGGAAGCAGTCCACTCGGGCGACTGTCTGAATCAGTTTACAGAGCAGCAGGTCGCAGTATTCTCCGTAGACAGCAGGCGCAACTCGCAACAGCGCCCCGCTCGGCATTCACGAGTCAGGCCTCTGTGTGCGTTGCTGGGGAAGGTATCCACATTTCGTGCCTGCCCATCCGGGGTATCCGCCAATACCAGGCCACCATTTCGCTCAGCGCCAGCAGCTGGCAGTGCCTCGGCTTGAGACATGCGAGGAATCTAGGAGTTGCCGAGAGCGTTCTTTCTCTCTTGCGTCAGTGGTCGCTGTTTCTCCAAAAAATGGCTGACCCAAAGGAGGAGCTGCGAACAATCACCGCCGCTCGCGCCTGCCTCCGCTCCATGATTCCCCATCGCCGGAGTAATCCAAGGGGGCATAAGCTTGTGAGCTCATAACGAACTTCCCATTGTTTCTTTCCCCTTCTTCCCTCCATATTCTCTCCCTTTCTTTTCCTACCAACCTGTGCACCTTTATAAACTCGCATTCCCCAGAACACCACTTGTACGCGGCCGGCTGAAATTGACTGGTCCTTTTCATTGTTCTCCTGTCCTCTTTTTTGCATGTGGAGGTGAATCTGGCATTTATCTAGATCTCTTCTTGTAAATCCATCTCCTACTTCTTCCTCTTCTTTTCTTTTTCTCTTTCTCCCATCCTCATTTCTCTCACTATTCATCCTTTTTACCTCATCTTCTCTTTCCTCTTTCCTCTTTCCTCTTTCCTCTTTCCTCTTTCCCCCCCCCTCACACACATTCACAATGGCTGAGCAGCTGCGCTTCGACGACCAGGTCGTCGTCATCACCGGTGCTGGTGGCGGCCTCGGCAAGGACTACGCTCTCTTCTTTGCCTCGCGCGGCGCCAAGGTTGTCGTCAACGATATTGGCGTTCAGGTGTCGGGCAGCGGCAGTACTTCATCACGGGTAAGTCAGAGTTGGGGGCTGGATCGCAGATAAAGGGCGAACCGCCTGATTGAAATTACAATTGGAATCGCAGTGTTGAATTACATCCACTAACACAATACAGCCCGCCGACGATGTCGTCAACCAGATCAAGAAGGCCGGCGGCGAGGCCGTGGCCAACTACGACTCTGTCGAGTTCGGCGAGAAGATCATCGAGACCGCCATCAGCAAGTACGGCCGCATCGATGTGCTGGTCAACAACGCCGGCATCCTGCGCGAGCTCCCCCTCTCCAAGACCACCGATAAGGACTGGGACGACCACATCCGTGTCCACGTCAGCGGCAGCTTTAAGTGCGCCCGCGCCGCCTGGCCCCACTTCCGCAAGCAGAAGTACGGCCGTGTCATCAACACCTCGTCGGCTGCCGGCATCTACGGCGCTGGCAACCTGGCTGCCTACTCGGCCGCCAAGACCGCCATGATTGGCTTCACCGAGACCCTCGCCAAGGAGGGCATCAAGTACAACATCCTGAGCAACGCCGTCTCCCCCGCCGCAGCCAGCCGCATGAACGAGACTCTGGGCCTCGACAAGGAGATCATGTCTCTGCTGTCGCCCGCCTGGGTCACGCCCCTCGTCGCTTTCCTGGCCCACAAGTCCAACGAGACCGAGACCGGTTACGTCTACGAGGTTGGCGGTGCCCACATCTCCAAGATGCGCTGGCAGCGTGCCAACGGTCTGCTGCTCAAGTGCGACGAGACCTACACCCCTGGTGCCCTCATCAAGAACTGGAAGAAGATTGGCGACTTCTCCAAGGACTCCCAGTACCCCAACGGCCCCAACGACTTCGTGACCCTGCTTGAGGACTCCCAAAAGCTGGGCCCCAACGAGCGCGGCGAGGAGGTCAGCTTCAAGGGCCGCGTCGCTCTCGTTACGGGTGGCGGTGCCGGTATTGGCCGTGCCTACTGCTTGGCTTTCGCCAAGTACGGCGCTGCCGTTGTTGTCAACGATTTGGCTAACCCCGACGACGTTGTCAACGAGATCAAGGCGATGGGCGGCAAGGCTGTCGGTGTCAAGGCCTCGGCCGAGGATGGCGACACGGTCGTCAAGGCTGCCATTGACGCCTTTGGCCGCATTGACATTGTCATCAACAACGCCGGTATCCTGCGTGACAAGGCCTTTGCCAACATGGACGACAAGATGTGGAACGCTGTTTTGAACGTCCACGCCCGCGGTACCTTCAAGGTCACCAAGGCTGCCTGGCCCTACTTTGTCAAGCAGAACTACGGCCGTGTCGTCAACACCGCCTCCACCTCTGGTATCTACGGCAACTTTGGCCAGGCCAATTACGCTGCAGCGGTATGTCCTTTTCATCCTACCCTTGTCGTTGATAACTTCTTTACTAACTCTTTACCTCTAGAAATGCGCCATCCTCGGTCTTTCCATGGCTGCCGCCGTCGAGGGCCAGAAGCACAACATCTACGTCAACGCCATTGCCCCCAACGCCGGTACCGCCATGACCCGCACCATCCTCCCCGAGGAGCTGGTCCAGGCCTTCAAGCCCGACTACATTGCGCCCCTTGTCCTCGCCCTGTGCAGCGACAAGGTCCCCGAGAACCCCACCGGTCTCCTGTACGAGGTCGGCAGCGGCTGGGCTGGCCGCACCCGCTTCGAGCGCTCGTTTGGTGTCTCCTACCCCCGCGACAAGGCCCTCACGCCCGAGGACGTCGCCAAGACCTGGAACCAGATTGTCGACTTCGACAACGGCAAGGCCGACCACCCGACCAAGGCGGAGGCCAGCCTGACTTGGATCAAGGCTGAGCAGAAGATCAAGGCCAAGGTATGAGCTATTTCTGTCTGCTTTCTTCTTTTGTGTGTGTTTAACCATGTACACGTACGCGTGGCTGGAAATTATTGGGAAAGGCGCTACCATGCCTATGCCTACCTGTGATACTCTCTTTTCTGTTTCTGCATCGTCTTGTCTCGTTTCTATAGCTAGAGAAAAAAAAATGTGTTATTGGATATTAAACGTTCTTTTTTCCCCATCTTGCAGTCCGATACCACTCCTTCTGGCGAGTCCAACAAGTACCTCCGCGCTATCGAGGCCGCAAAGGCCGCAAAGCCCATCCCGTCCGAGTACACCTTTGCCGAGCGCGACGCGATGCTCTACAACCTGGGTGTCGGCGCCAAGCGCACCGACCTCAAATACGTCTTGTAAGTTGACCCCTCAGCCGCTGTATATATGATGCGTTGTCTTTTCGTTGAATGCCACTAACACTGCACAGTGAGGGTGCCGATGACTTCCAGGTCCTGCCGACTTTCGGTGTGATCCCGCCTTTCGACGCCGAGATGCCCTACAGCTTCGACGACATTGTGCCCAACTTCAGCCCCATGATGTTGCTGCACGGCGAGCAGTACCTCGAGGTCCGCAAGTACCCCGTGCCCACGTCGGGCCGCCTGCTGTCGTACGGCAAGCTGCTCGAGGTCGTCGACAAGGGCAAGTCGGCTATTGTTCGCAACGGTTTTACTACCGTCAACGCCGAGACCGGCGAGGAGCTGTTCTACAACGAGGTCTCTGTGTTCCTGCGCGGCTGCGGCGGCTTCGGCGGCCAGACCAAGGCTCAGGACCGCGGCGCCGCCACGGCTGCCAACAGCGTGCCCACGGACCGTGCGCCCGACGCCGTTGTTGAGGAGAAGACCACTGAAGAACAGGCCGCCCTGTACCGTCTGAGCGGCGACTACAACCCGCTGCACGTCGACCCGGCCTTTGCCAAGGTCGGCGGCTTCAAGTTGCCCATTCTGCACGGCCTGTGCTTCTTTGGCTTTGCCGGCAAGGCCGTCTACGAGACGTTTGGTCCCTTTAAGAACATCAAGGTGCGCTTCGCCGGCTCGGTCTTCCCTGGCCAGACGCTCGTGACGGAGATGTGGAAGGACAAGGCCAACCCGGGCAAGATTATCTTCCAGACCAAGGTCAAGGAGACGGGCAAGCTGGCCATTGGCGGTGCTGCCGCCGAGCTGGTTTCGTCGACGGAGAAGAGCAAGATCTAAGTTGAAGCCAAAAGCGAGCGAGTGGGTGAAAAAGAATGTACTATAGTTTTTTGCGGTGTGCTTCTTGCGTTTTTGTATGATTTACTTGGTTTCCCTTTTCGGGGGAGACTAGTTGTGTTGGGTTTTGAAAAGAACCTTTTGGATATCATTTGAATTTAAAATGCAAAAGAGTATATAAAGGTCTTTTGTCTTCCAGTTCCAATAGTGAGCGGTGTTTATAAATGAGTGAAGGAGTATCATTAAGGAAAGAGTATCTATAGAGACTGCAGAAGCCCAGTAATGGAGTTCGCGAGAGAAAAAGTAAAAAGAAGGGGAAAGCAAAAACGCCCCGCAGACATGATTAAGAAGAGTATGGAGTCATGAAAAGGAGATGAAGGGATGCAGACTCTCCAAAGAAGAGATATTAAAACAGGGGAGTATACCAAAACGTATCGTGCTTCTACAATGAGAAGATAAGGGGACGGAAAGGAAAGAGAAAAGGGAAGCAGGTAAGCAAAGTCATATCCAATAAAGACCACAATGGTTCAAGATTAAAATGCGTCGCCTTCAATCTGAGCATCGTTCGTTCTTACTCAGACCAGTACACTCTCCAACAGCCAGTCGAGCGTCTCCGCCAAGGTCGGGAACCGCGGCTGGTTCGCCGTGTCAAAGGTGTCTGCTGCTGACGGCGGTCCGTCGCTGTCTTTGTCGGACAAGAAGGTCCAAGAAAGGGGCGATGTGGCCAACGATACGGCACCCGTAATCACCCGCCGAAGCATAATGGCACCGGTCGGCGCTCCGCCGATACCGTGGCCATGGCCGTGGCCGCCGCCGACGCGCGTGCCGAGTGCACCACCATTGCCACTACTGCTGACCACACTGCCACCAGCTGCCGTGCCGCCGCCAATGGCAATGCCCGTTTCCAAGTATGCACGCTCCGACAGACTCAGCTCGCGCCGCTCCGTCTCGCGCCACTTGCGCTCGGCCTCCTCGCGGGCCGCCTGCAGCACAGCCTCGGTATCTTCCGTCTCCCACAGGTTGCAGCGGCGGCACTGGTTGCAGGGGCGGCCGTCGCCGTGGGGGCGGAAGTGTTCGCAAAAGTGGCGGTAGCCGGCATCGGGACCGTCGTTGCCGCTAATGTCTTTTCGACAAACATAACACATCTTGTAGCCACAGGGGCAGGTCAGCTTGTTGCAGCCGACCGTCTTGACAAAGGAGGTGTGGCAGCGGGGGCAGACGCGCTTGATGGCCATGCTCATGGCCTGTTCGACCTGGGTGCGCAGCGCAACAAGACTGGACTCGTGGCAGACGTGGATGTCGGTCCATGCCTTGGAACAGCCCAAACAAGAAACGCGGGCGCAGGTCGGGTTCTGGCAGCGGAACTGCTGGCCACGGCGGCGGCGGCGGAAACGTGTGACAGCGGCCGACAACTGTTCACGAAAGTAGCTCGGCTTACTGGGCGGCGCCGTCCTTCTTCGTTGGAGTGTGCCAGTCCTGTTGTTGTTGCTGCTGTCGTTGTCGTTGTTGTTACCAAAGCCGCCAAAGTTGGACTTTAGGGCACTCCATGCAGTGACGACCCAGGAGGCCAAGCCGACGGGGGCCATGAATCCAGGCAGGACGGTGACCAAAACCAGCAGCACAAGCAGAGGCAGAATGAGGACATGCGTCACGCCCGAAACAAGCAGGATGAGGGCAAGGCTATACAGGCTGTCAGCGCGGATGCGCAGCGGGGCTTCGTGGAAGGGCACATAGATATCGTCGACCTCGGCATAGGCGCAAAAGGGGCAGCGCACAAGCGGCAGGCCACTACTGACAAGGCTGTGGTCGGCGAGGCGGCGCTCGAGGTGGTGCAGGGTATCGGCGCCGCGTTTCTCGTCGAGCAGTGCGCGGTGCATGTGGTCGACGGGGATAACACCACCACACTCGGTCTGCGAGACAGCCGGACACCACAAAGTGCCGCGGCTCGTGTCAATGGTGCGGGCCCAGCCCTGGCCAAAGACCGCCTCGCGGACCGAGTGCTGCACACAGCGGAAGCAAATGATGTGAGCACCGCCGTCGGCATCCGCATCGCTGTTGCTGCACGTAGTCACCTCCTCGAACGTGGCCGTTGTAAAACAGCACGCGCACTCGTAGGTTGCACCAATGGCCTCGGCCTCGGCCGTGTTGAGCGCAGATGCCATGGTGCGATCGGCATCCTCCTGGGCGGCGCGCTGCTGGATGCGGAGTGGAGCAACAAGGGAAGTATACAGCTCACGGTCCAGCTCGGCGCTGCCTGTGGCTTTGATTGTGGGAATAATGGACCCCTGGCCCGAAGACTTCCAGACGATGAGCGGGTGGTTCTCAGCCTCGGTGCAGGTGACGGGTTTGCGCCTCAAAAAGAGAGAGGATATGGTGAAGCGCCAGGATTTGGAGGACATTTGGACGAGGGCGCGGCGGGCGTCGAGATAGGAGTAGTTCTGTTCGGCGAGAACAGCGTTGATGGTGGAGCGGGAAAGACCCATGAACTCGTGGCTGGCGAGGGTCTTGACGGCTTTCTTGTATTCGGGAGTGCGGAAGCGGTCCGCGGTGGAGATGGCGGGGGTAGTCGCAGCAGGTGGAGCGGAGGCGGAAGAAGAGGAGGAGGGGGACGTTGAAGGAGCAGTGGAGGAGGCTGCTGGCAGCGGCGGCGGCGGCGTCGGCTTGTCCTTGTCGGCGATGCGCCAACGTCCCTTGACCCAGGTGGCCCGGTTCTTGAGGAGCGCGTCCGCGACGAGCGCCAGCCGCGACTCGCCGTCGAAGCTAGTCAGCATCTCACGGAACACGTCCACCTGGACATCGGGAAAGACGACAGCCAAAGCCGCCAAACTGTTGTTGAGCTCGCGCAGATCGGGGGCTTCGGGAAAGATCGGCGCGAGGTGTGCCTCGTCGGCAATGAAGTCCGGCGGGGGCAGAGGCGGTGGTGATGCCGAGGTGGCTGCTGTGCTGCGTCCACTGCGTGTGCTTCGTCCGCTGCGGGCACTGCGGGCACTATTCGTCGTCCGGATGGATGCAGTGTCGTTTGCGTCGTCGTCACCACCGGCGTCGTCTTCATCGGCGTCGTCTTCATCGACGTCGTCGTCCATCGCATTCTCGGCAGCCTTACCCTTCTCCATTTCCTTCTCGCCGTCTGCGCGTGTGCTCGAGGGCGATCCTGGTCGGAGAAAATCGCTGCGGCTGCTGGCAGCAGAGCCTGGCCGTCGACGCGGCTGCTTGGCGCTGCCCAAGAGACTGGCGAAGACCATTGCGGCGGTCGTTTGCCGTCTACAAGACGTGGTATCAGAATATCAGGTTGGTAGTGGTGTCGATCTTATGCCGATGGCCGTTGAACGGCGGCTGTTTGTGTCATTGCTGGAGCGAGACGAGGCGAGCGATCATGCCGTGGGTAGTCGCGATTTAAGCCGTGATACTTTTGTAGTTGATGCTGTCGGTCTATGGAGATACTTTGGTCGATGTCGATATTTGGTGACACTTTGTTGTCGTCAGTTTGTCGGGTTGTCGGTTTGTCGATAACGGATACCGAGTATCAGATGCTGAAATACGTGTTGGTCTCCCGTCGACGGCGAGGGTTGCAGCGAACAGGAGGGCGGCCGCTGATAATCTTACGTTCGTCGCGGCGGTGGTGGGTAATGGTCAATGTTGTCGAACGGAATAATGCACTGCGTCCTACGAGTATTTGCGGCGAGGAGACTGGCGAGATTAGGACGCAAATTGGGGGTTTAATGAGATGGTGAGTGGCGCGGCGTGTTTTGGCGTTTTCGTGTCGCTTGTGGCGTAGCCGCGTTTTGGCGGTTAGATAGGGCTGGACAGTGCTAAGATTGGGCAAGATTGGTAAGAGTTCTGTGACAGGTGCTGGAAAGTCACTGGAACGTCCCTGGAGCGTGACAATATGTGCTAAACTGGCTGCCCGGGCACCTTTAGCAGTCTTTGTCTAATTGCGTATTTGCCCCTCTCAAACGTTGGAGCCTAACCAGTCGGGCGATTCGGGTTTCTGTACGTCGTACGGCGTAATACGTCGTAGTATCTCTGCATGGCTAATGGAGCTGGGGCCGGACTTTAGTCAATGTTTTCCGCGGCCTGCGCAGTTGTTGAGCTCTAGCTCCCTTGAAATTCGCGACAAGATTCCACTGGGCTTTGCACTTGTCTTCTTGCTCTTTTTCTGTTGTCTTGCTCTTCCTTTTCTTGTCTGGATTTGACACCTGATTTGTGGCGAGACGTAAAAGACGTGAGCACAGCAGGTCGTATACGTGAGAAGATGGAGCAAAGTGGCCCAAATGGCTTGGACGGCTTTAAATGGGCCAGAGTCTTGTGTCTTGCTCTGTCGTCATCCGTGGCGTGCACAAAGGCAGCATTGTGCGAAATCAAAGGGAAAACAGGCACACAATAAGCTGTGTATATTCCGTACCTTGTCGATATTCCTTTGATCGAGATACGGACAGCTGCATCTGGGAGACAGACAAAGCCTGGGCCCGACATAAGATAGCGAGGGGCGGGGGGTTGTCATTCGTCATGAACGATAGTCCGTCATAGTTGACCTTTTTAGTTCTCAGGTCTGAGCACAACTGGATGCCAGAAGGCCAGAACATTAAGGTCCCGCCATAATATCTCTCTTCCAGTCTCTCCTGAGATTTTTCTGACCCCTCTCATGGCTGATCGACAACGGCGTGCCGTTCCTGGCGACCTGCACGAGTTGGTGTTGCATCGGGCCCCAGGGCATCCACGGTGCTAGAATGGTTGGTGTGTCAAGCCTCATGTTTTGGCGGTGAAGCAAGGAGACTTGCACACTTGCCAGCAAACAGTGCCCAACGGGGAGCTCGCCAATGTTCCTTTTTCATGCTGCTTGTTCGGGGCGGTATCTGCTTGTTCGTGTGTGTGCCTTCTCATCTGCGTCGTAGTACTCTGCATGCTCTCTGCTGGGGTATGCTGGAGTGCTTGTATGATGTATGAGTGGGTAGTCTTGTGGTTGTCTGGCCCGTCTGTGAGGCTGCCCGCCCCCGTTGCCCCCATCGTTGGGCCCAGCAGTGTTACAGACGGGGAAAGACGAAAGGCGACGCAAGAAGCAGAAAGTGGGACCGCCTGTGTCGCCCTGCATCGAGCGAGGGCGACAGAGCAGCAGAAAACTGCACGAGCTGCAAGGCCAGCAAGTGCAAGAACAGCAAGCAAGAATAGCAAGAATAGCAAGAGGAGGTGAGCGAAGCCAGAGAGGCAAAGAGGCGGAACGGCTTCTGGTTGGTCTGCACACCGAGGGCCCGCTGAGATTTTGAGGTTTGCTGGCGGTTTCTGATCTCCACTTGCTGCAGCCAGACTTTCTTTTTGCAGTCCGCAATCTGCACGCTCTGCAGAACCGGTGCAGCTGTTGCACGGCCAGGGGGTGCAAAAAGGCGGCCTGGCAGCCGGCCACTCGACCACTCTGCACTGTAAGTGGCGGATGTAAAGATGCAGAGCACTTTTGGAGCCTTTTTTGGTCTCGTTTTGGCTCCCTGTGGCTCCTGTTGGCCCTAGTCGTTTCTCTTTTTTTTTGTTTCCCCTTCTGATCTTCTCTGTTCCGTTCTGGCGTTCTTCTTTGGGCCAATGGACAGGGGGTGCCGCACCATCACCGCTTGTTGGGATGTGACGATGTGAGGAGATATGGGGCGGCCTGCATGAGAGTGCCTGTGTCGAGACACGGAGGCCATAAAGTGGTGAAGAGAGTGAGGAATGAATAGAACGAAAACTGGACGGGAAATGCAGAGTAATGTGAGTCTTGTGAGAGAACATATTAGGACGAGAAAAGGGGCAAGTTAAGCGACTCTTAAAGTCCAAAAGCGCAATGGGAAGGCGCCAACGATCGTCGCTGCTGTTTAAGTCGCCCGTTGCACGCACGCTACTAACAACTGACTTCAGGAAAGAGCGGCCAGCCAAGGCGGGAATGAAGGAGAAGAAGGCCCATGGAAGGAACGACAGAAGCCGGCACTCTCCATGTCCTTTGAACCTTTCCTTTTCTTTCATCTTGTCCCTCGCTCTTTCCTCTTCCTCCTCCGTCCTTTCCTTCTCGAACCACGCTGGGCTGCAGCGGCCCGGCAGTCACACGAGCTACAAAATGGGGCCAGCTTCGGGTGCTTGCTGTCTAAATGGAGTACGGAGTAATGCAAGTACAGAAGAGGCGTCCCAATCGTCTCTACTTCGTACAGTTTTTTCTGTACATATAAGCTCAAAAGCTCAACAGAAGATATATCAAATCGTCCTATGCCCGCTGGCCCTCCATACAGGGGTCCTTGCTGCCTTGTCTTAAAGCTCACCGACTTCTCACCGGCTGTGGGTTGCATCTCCATTTTTTATATCTTTTATTTTCGCATTAAATTCAATTCCCGACTCTCCCTGTCCCTTTGCTCTTTCCTTCCCCCGTCTGTCGCATGCTGCATCGCAGTTTCCTCGTCATGGCCTAATTGAGACACACCTTCCTTAAAATCTTCTTCTTCCTCTCTCCTTCTCCTATCTCATATTTCCATTCATACTTTCTTCTTCCTCTCTCTTCTTGTTCTTTCTCTCTTTCTTGACTTCTCGTCTCCTCGACTTGGAGGCGCCAAGCCTCACGCCGCCAACTGCCATCCCCCTCCCCCAGACGCCGATCAGCCTCCATCTTTTTTCAGCTATTTTGTGACCGTCTCATAGCTATCCGCCGTTATTCTCCTTTTTCGTCTCTTGTTCCTGCACTACTCAAAACTGTCTCGCCACCCCAGTCAGATCCTCTGGTTCTGCCGTACTCTGTGCATTAACAGTGTATATGAACGCTTCGCCGAGCACCACCACCATCGACTTATTGCACTTTGTTATACACAGCAAATATCCGTCTCTCATCTGTCTCGCCCATACGCACACATTCTGTGCCTCTCACCGGCCGTCACATCCAGCGGCATACGACTGTGGTCTCGTGACCAAAGCCTCGTCTGGCTGAACCTTACTCTCTTCAGGCCGTCCCGGCCTCGCTCCTATTCCATTCCCTGTCTCAATTTCCCTTCCTCCTTCTATCCTTCTTTCCCTCTCCTCAGCATGGATGCTCTTCCGGTCGAATTGCTCCAGCTGATTATCGGCTTCTGTGACCCGGAATCCATTCGCAACCTCCGTCTTGTCACACCAACTCTGGCCGACATCGGCTACGATTACCTGCTGCCGCCGGATTTCTATGCCTTGCCATGGCGAGACGATGTTGCCCGGCTCCGGGCCATTGCGGCCCATGATCGTCTCCGCTCTAGCATCAAGTCCGTCACCTTCAACTTCACTGAAGTGGATATCGAGAATGCCCGCCAAGCTACTTACTATCAGACAATGCACTACCGCCCAGAGCATCAGACAAATGTATTGACAAAGGCATGGCGCCAGTGTGCCGAATTTGAACAACGCCGCCATGCCATCACGCCTTTGCACGCTCTGGACCCGGCCGACCTGGCTGCCGCCTTCCGCCCGCTCCTCAACATGCGCAAACTCACCGTAACCTTCCGCCAGACGCCCTACGACATTGAAGAGTTGCGGATGGCCATGACCGTGCCTGCAAGCGCCAAGATGAATCACGGCGCCGCCATCAAGCGGCTCAATGTCCTCATGGCTGCTCTGCAGCAGGCATCGGCGTCTCGTCCCACATCCGGGTCGTCCTTTGGGCACAGCACCCGCAGCAGCCACAGCTCACGCGGCGATTTGTTCTCATTCCCGTCTTCGTCATCTGCATATGCTTCTGCACCGGCCTCTGCCGTAGCATCTGCCGCCGCCTCTATTGCCTCCACACGCACATCTTCCCCAGTGTCCTCAGCCGTATCATCACCCGCTCCATCATCCCCAGCATCTCCGTCGGCAGCAGCAGACGACCCACCAAGCCGCTGTCGCCTCAACTCTTTTTCTATCGACCGTTTGCCGTTTGAACTGTTCCGCCATCAGGCTGACCGCCGCCTGTGGTTCCAGTGCCGCGATGTCTTTGGCGGTCTGACACGGCTCGATCTGGCACTCGACACATCCAATGTCGGGTTTCCCCTGGCTAAGATCAAGGCCGTCAATGGCCTAGGCTATGTCCTGCGTATGGCGCCAGAATTGACCCATCTATCTCTGGCTTTCCACAACCACTCCATTGCCCGGGAGCTGTTTATGCTGTCGCTGCGTGAGCTTCTGGGCGAGACGAGCAGTCTGGAAGGGCCCCCGCTGGTCAGCGGTGTTTATGGAGCCAACAGTATAAGCTCTGCCGATACTGGTTTCCGTTTCCGTGCTCTAACGGATCTCAAGCTGGAGGGTGTCGTGTGCGACGAGAGTGACCTGCGCGGCTTTCTGCTGAGACATGCTGCCACGCTTGAGCGCCTACGTCTCGGTGGCCGTGGCATGGCCGGTGGCAGTTTTGATTTGCCCATGGGAGGTGTCCGGCTCAGCAACGGCACATTTTGGTCGCTTTTCAGCAGCCTGCGTGGCAAGCTGCCCCACCTCGAGCGGATGCACCTCGAGGGCGCCTTCTTCTGCGAAAGCGGAACACTTATCGAAGGACCCGGCATAGGAGATGATGCCGTAGCCGCTGCTGCTGCCGGAGATCCTAACGACAACACTGACAACACTGAATTCGAGATGGGCGGTGCTGTCCCCGATGCCGCCCCTCCACCACCACCGCCTCCTCCCCCCGCCCCAACACACCCCAACATTGCCCGCACACGGTTTGAACACTACCTGTTCCGCGCCATCACAGACGATGAGTGGGAGCCGGCTACATCAGACCGCAGCGGCCCGATCTCGACACGTTCCATAACCTGTGAGCCGTTTGAGGCGTATGTGCTCGGGCGGCAACTTGAATACCCAGGCCGCTTCCAGAGTTGAAGTGGCACGAACCGGCTTTTGTATAATGGCGACATCACTTTTCATTTTATCATGTTAACGGCCTGCTGCACTGTTTTTTCTCTTTCTTCCACCTTTGAACGATTAGATTGATACACCACTTTGGATCGCATCCGAATGAAACGAAACGAAAACAAAACATGGTAACAAAAACAAACAAAAACAAACAATGAAAATACACATGACCGGGCACGGCGGGAAATCCAGAAACTACCGACCCAGAGCACATTGACGGCTTTCTCTTTTACGTTTTGACTTTACGGCGTTGGTTGGGGGCTGGCGTTTTTGCTTTCTTTCTTCCTTCTCTTCTTCTTGTGTTTCTTTTTCCAACACATATTCCCACTTTACTTTGTTTTCGCTTTACTTTCTCTTCTTCTATATTACAGCTTGCATCTTTGAGGCAACTCAAAAAGGACCAAAAAAAGTACACTGGCGGGCCGCGACTGGGATCTTTTGGATTTCTTGGACATTTACGTTTTCTCCCTTTGCTTCTCTTGGACGAGACTCCTGTATACTCTTGTCATACGTACGGAAATATATTGCTTCGCTTATTCCTGCTTTTCTCCTTCTCCCTTTTTTTCAGCTGTCTATTCACGATTTTGGTGTTTTAGTTTGCTTTTTCCTTCATTGAAAAGGCTGTGCAGGGCCTCGATTGCGGTCAACTGCAGCTACATTGCCAAGTTTCCCGACTTTCTGGTGGTTGTTGAAGTGTGGGTTTTTTTTTTTGTTAGGATGCAGTCTTGACGTAGATTTGGACGTCATCGGTCGATCGCCCCAGTCCTTTTGTATCACAGCCGCAGACGTCAACAGCGTATATAAAAGGAGGAGATTAGCATCCTCGACATTTTCAAATACAATTTCCATCTTTCTGTATTCAATCTACTCTACAATATTATTTCAATAATTGCAAACATCACCACCACCGAAATCATGTCTTTCTTCGTCTACTTTGTCGCATTTCTCGTCATGGCGCTCGCCTCCGTGTTCGCCTACGAGCAGGGCTATGCCGATCCCCTGATTGAAAAGCTTGGGTAAGATGGCAGCGCAATTTCCTTCCGATCTTATTCTTCCTATTAACACGCACAGTGTCTATCTCTTCAAGGCCAAGGCCAAGGCGGAGGAGAAGGAGCTCGAGGCTGAGGGTCTCAGTGCCGGACAAGACTTTATCAAAGGTAAGCAATGAGTCAATGCATCTCTGCTGCACTTATAAGATCAGACCCCAACTAAGACGTAAAAACAGGCCAACTCGATGGATCCCAGCAGGCTGAGGATGTCAGGCTCGGTCTCGGATCAATTGGCGGACTGAAGAAAGATGCTTAAATGCATGGCTACACAACCACACAACAGCACAACTTGGAGTGAGTCTTTCGTGTTTAAAAAGCAGGAATAATGTCGAAACGGAATAAACGGCGAGAATTTGTACGATAAGATGTAAAATAAAAGATACGAGAAATTAAATAGCGAGACATGCAATTTCGATATCCCTCCAAGTAATGTTGACTCATAAACAAGTGTGTGTGTATGTTGTATCCCGATACGTCGTATGCGCCTGGCAATAATGGTCCCCTTTGTCAAGCGGTCCCAAACAAGAAACTCGAATGAACGTGGCAAGAAATACAACAACAACAGACAAAATAAATCCTAATAATAGCGGTGTGCCCAATATTGAAGCTGCCGCCGATTCAGGAAGGATGCGGTGTTGTTGTCTCGTCACTCGTCCCTTCCCCATCTCGTATCTTCCCCCCTCAGCGCATACGCTAAAAAGATAACCGCCTGCCCCGCCCGTCTGGCCCTGGCTGCCAGAAAGACTAATCCCTCGCCCATTGAAAACTGCCCCGCACCAACACCAAAAAATTAAGAGAGCCGGCTCTTTTTGCTTTTTGCTTTTTGCTCTTTGCGCGGCGACGACTCACAGGTGGCTCCTTCCGTTTTCTGAGCCTGTTCTTCGTTTCTCCTCCCTCGCACCTGCCTCCCCCCCTTAGCAACACCTCCAACCCCCGGCCACGCCTTCCCGCCATTGCTTTGTTTTGCCTTACCTTGCGGTGACTCACGAATCTCGCGATCTCTCCTTTTCTGCTTCATATAATAAGCAATTGATACGCCCTTCGTCGACCCCTCCACTCGCTCGAAACAACCCGACACTCCACCCCCTCCTCAACCCCCTGTCTGCTACGATGCCTCCCAAAGCCCCAAAGGCCCCGAAGGCCGCCAAGGTCGTCCCGGTCGTGGCCGACGCCGGCCCGCCGCCGAACCTCGACTTCATTCCTCACCGTATTGCCGTCTACGACCGCCTCAAGGCTGTTGCCGACGCCGAGATCGCCAGCAAGCCCCGTGAGCCCATCACCGTCACTTTGCCCGACGGCCGCAAGATCGAAGGCACCTCCTACCAGACCACGCCCTACGACATCGCCCGCGGCATCAGCAAGTCCCTGGCCGACCGCACCGTTATCTCGCGTGTCAATGGCACTTTGTGGGATCTGATGCGTCCTTTTGAGGGCAGCGCCAACGTTGAGCTGCTCGACTTTGAGGATGAGGAGGCCAAGCGCGTCTACTGGCACTCGAGCGCCCATATTCTGGGTGAGGCTGCTGAGAAGAACTTTGGCTGCCATCTGTGCTTCGGCCCGCCTACCGACGAGGGTTTCTTTTACGATTTCGGTATGCCCACCGAGGACGCCGAGGGCAAGCCCAGCACCCGCAGCGCCGTCACGGACGACGACGAGAAGCGCATTGCCGCGTCGATGGAGACCATTGTGCGCGAGCGCCAGCCGTTTGAGCGTCTCGTCATGTCCAAGGCGGATCTGTTGGAGATGTTCAAGTTCAACAAGTACAAACAGGTGCTTATCAACTCCAAGATCCCCGACGGCACCTCGACCACCGTCTACCGCTGCGGCCCCCTCATCGATCTTTGCCTGGGCCCCCACGTTGTCGACACCGGCCGCATCAAGGCCTTTGCTGTCCTCAAGCACAGTGCCTCGTATTTCCTCGGTGACGCCAAGAACGACTCGCTGCAGCGTGTCTACGGTATCTCGTTCCCCGACAAGAAGCTGCTCTCCGACTACATGAAGTTCCTCGAGGAGGCCGCCAAGAAGGACCACCGGCGCATTGGTCAGGACCAGGAGCTCTTCTTCTTCCACAAGGCGTCGCCCGGCTCGCCCTTCTTCCTACCCCACGGCATGCGCATCTTCAACGCCCTCAAGGAGTTTATCGTCAGCGAGTACCACCAGCGCGACTACGTCGAGGTCATGTCGCCCAACATGTTCAACGCTGACGTCTGGCGCACGTCCGGTCATTGGCAGCGTAGGTCTCCCGCTAGTGTAAACTTTGTAAATCCGGGACCATCAAACTAGACACTAACGAATTCGTACAGACTACCAGGAGGATATGTTCACGCTCGAGGTTGAAAAGCAGCAGTGGGGTATGTCAACCGTCCGCTCCCAAGTATTCAAACACGTTTGCCTTTGCCGTCATTGCAGTCACTAACAACAGCCAGCATTAAAACCCATGAACTGCCCCGGTCACTGTCTCATCTTCGGCTCCAGAGAACGCTCGTACCGCGAACTGCCGCTTCGTATGGCTGAGTTCGGTGTCCTGCACAGAAACGAGGCGTCCGGTGCCCTCTCGGGCCTCACCCGTGTGCGCCGTTTCATCCAGGACGATTGCCACATTTTCTGTCAGGAGGACCAGATTGGCCAGGAGATCCGCGGCATGTTCGACTTCCTCCAGACCGTCTATGGCAAGCTCGGCATGAAGTTCCGCCTCAAGCTGTCCACGCGCCCCGAGGAATACCTTGGCCACATCGACACATGGAACCGTGCCGAGGCCACGCTGCAGAGCGCCCTCGACGAGTTCTCCCAGAAGACCGGCGACGAGTGGGAGCTCAACCCCGGTGATGGTGCCTTCTACGGCCCCAAGGTCGACATCCAGATCATGGACGCCCTTCGCCGGTGGCACCAGTGTGCCACTGTCCAGCTGGACTTCCAGCTGCCGCAGCAGTTCAACCTGAGCTACATGTCGGCTGCCAGCAGCAACCCCAACGATGCCCCCAAGGCTGACGAGAAGCCGACCGAGAAGCCTGCTGAGAAGCCTGTCGAGGCCCCGGCTGCTGCTCCCGCCAAGGAGGAGGCTGCCGCCGCTCCCGCTGATGGTCCTGCTTCGTCCGTGCCTGCTAGTGGCCCTGTTATCCAGCCCCTGGCTCCGGGCTACTCGCGCCCCGTCATGATCCACCGTGCCGTTCTGGGCAGTTTCGAGCGTTTCATTGCCACGCTGAGCGAGCACTTTGCCGGCAAGTGGCCGTTCTGGCTGAGCCCGCGTCAGATCCTGCTGGTGCCCGTCATGGCGGACGCTGAGGACTACGTGCGTGAGGTGCAAAAGGTGCTCAAGGCCAAGGGCTTCTATGTCGACAGCGACCTGGGCGCCAACACCATGAACAAGAAGATCCGCAACGGCCAGGTGCTGCAGTACAACTACATTTTCGGTGGGTCCTCTTTCTTCCAGACTAAACACAATGAATATCTACTAACCGCCTACAGTCCTCGGCTCAAAGGAGATGCAGGACCGCAGTGTCAGCATCCGTATCCGCGACTCCAAGGGCGATCTCACCACCCTGTCGCTGGACCAGGTCGTCGAGCGTCTGGTCAAGCTGCGGGAGGACAAGGGTCTGGATATGGATCTGTCCGACAAGATCCAGGTCAAGGAGGAGCCCAAGGAGGAGCCCAAGGCCGAGGCGTAAGTTGAGGGAGTTCAGAATTGGGACGAGAGAAAAGGAAGCACAAAATAAACACAACCATGGTGACGGGGAACATAGTAGCGCAGCAGGGTTTTTGGGAAGGCATTTGAGGATATTGGGAAGTGAGGAACACTGGAAAAAACCTAGTAAGTGTACTTCCCGTTTTGATAGAAGATCTAAACAAAAAGACACATGAAAGAAATTTTACGCACCCACCCATGCACCTGGCCTGGTGTGTCCACCGCCCAACGTCAACATTGTTATCGATACGGATCCGCTCCCCAAGATGCGGGCCAAAAAAAAAAAGCCGCCACTATTTTCGAGGCAACAAAAGAAGACTAAAAGAAAAAAGAAGAAGAAAAAATCGTTGCCCACCCTGACCCGTCAACAGTAGCGCCCTTCTTGTACCGTGAAACGATCGCCTCGTTCCATCAATCAATCAAAATGAGATCGAACGCCCGGTTAGCTCAATCGGTAGAGCGTGAGACTCTTAATCTCAAGGTTGCGGGTTCGACCCCCGCATCGGGCTCAAATCCTGATGCGCTTCTTTCACAGAAGCACCATTTCGAATTCTCAATTAATTTTTTGCCATTTTTTGCAACTCTTTCGTGCAATGAAGACACCAAAGGATTGTGTTAATGTTATTCTTTTTGTCAACGTAAATTCCAACTTGTCTTCCAGTCTACTCCTCTCTTATTTTCTCGATGCATCCCAACATCTTCTATTGTGACATTCAAACATTCAAACATTCAAAACATCACAGCCTCGTCTTCAAGTTGGCCTCGTTGCGGCATTTCAGAAGCGTATGAAAATTGAATCAAATGCAGATCAGCAAAACGTATGGAAGTTTCCCCAAAATAAAGCGTTTTAACAGTCCAGAAACGACAGGATGTGAAATCAAAACCAAAATGTGCAAAGTAAAACCAACCTCCCGCTCATAGTATCCCGTAGCCAAGGCCATTATCCTCATTACTCAGCTCAGCAGAACCAGAATCACGCTGTCTCCCCGCAGGAACCTAAAAGAAGTAGTCAGTATATGATTTCACAGTATCTTCCTCTCGTGTTCTTCATTCAGGCCCAAGCACTCACATCTTGCTGATAAACCGGTCCTTGTTGACGGGCCGGCCCTTCTTGCCGTTGGTTATCGGCGTCTCTGTCCACATCTCCTTGACATTCTCCAGGATCATGTTGCAGTGCCGGTCAAAGGCCTTGACGCGGGCCAGCAGCTTGCGGTTCGAGCGGATGCTGATGAGGACCTGGGAGTGCGTGCGGACAGCGGTCTGCAGAATCGACAACGGGCCGTTGCTAAACTCCCACTGTTCGAGCTGTGCGATCTCGTATTCCCTGGTTTTGTCAGTGCTTGTCCGGTGTGTATGTATCTATATACATATATCTAGTGAGGGAGTTGAGGTACGTACGTGCACTCGTTCCGAGGCTTCTGGAGGAGTTCTCTGCAAAAGAAGAAGAAAGACGGTCAGCTACTGTCGCACACTTTGAAGAGCCTGCACAAAGGCCAGGCTGGATCGCCCGGCACGGTGCGTGGATCTGCGCAGACATACTGGATGTTGACGTCCGCCATGATGGCGTAGGAAGAGAAAGAGAGGAGATGGGGGGTAGCGGAAGAAGAGGTGGAGGTTCAGCGACGCGCCCGGGCGCGGTTCGAGTCGAGGAGGAAGAAAGGAGGAAAGAGAAAAGATGTCGTGTCGCGTCGTCAATTCAGGGCGTTAAAGAATGCTGGTCGCTTTCCTCCAGAAAAAGGGGAGAAGATCGTGTCGTCGTCGGCGCCGTGGTGGTTGTGCGTTGGGTCGTCGTTGGGATGCTTGGGGTCAAAATGAAGCTCTATCGTTGGTCGCGGGTCGTCTGCCTTCGCTCGTCGCTCTACTTTTTTACCAGAGAGGTTGAACGAGCCTTGCCTTGGCCTGCTCCCATTGGCCCCCCCACTGTACCTTCCTCCCCAAGCTCCAGTGGGCTGCGCAAACCTCAATTTTCAGGTATGGACTATTCTAGTGTACACCGCCCGGCAGAAAGCGCGCTTACCGCCTTCCCTAATAAGCGACTTTGAGCAAACTCTCAGTGACCTGCACCTTCCCCACGATTGCAAGATTGAGCCCTGATATATCACCCCTTTCCCTTATATTTTCTTGCGCAACATGAGCTGAGCAATTGACTGGCGGATCAAATCAATCCCATTTAACGAGGCAAGTAGGGGAACAAGCGATTGTGGCATCCCGTGGCGTCGATTTTCTCCTAATTGGAGCAAGGGTTTATTCTGTTTTGGATTCTGTAAGAAAAAGAAGAAAAAAAGAAGAGAAAGAGAGAGAAGCAGAGAAAAAAAAGGATCTACAACGAAGAAAAATATTTGAAAAAATTAAAGAGTATTGAATTGTAGCACACTTTTACCTAGTCTTTTTCTTACAAATATTTTTCACAGCCTTCTCCTATTTTCGTAAAAATTCCGAAACTGCTCGGGCAAGGTAGGCATTCCCTCCGAGACGGGGCCAGGGTCATCTTTTCGGGACCACGATATCTCATGGGATGATGGTGCGGCAGCAGGGGCATCACATCCCTACACCATAGTAGGAGGCAAAGTATTCCCCCCCCCCCCCCCGACTTTTCTGCTCCGTACAATTACGTCGCTCACAGCCACATATTCAAGGTCTAGGTCAAGGCCAGGGCTGAAGCTATGGCCACGGCCTGGAGCATGCTTCTGGAGCCTCTACGTCGTACTGGCCAGTGTTTCGAGTCAACGCTCAGTCGAAGGCCAGTTCGCAAAAGAGGGATGAGAGGCACGTAAAAAAGAGGTTCAAAAGCTCGTACAGTAAAAAAGAAGAGAACAAACCGGTGGCGGCCAACGAAAACGAGAGACCCAGAAGTGCAGCAGAGAGAAACAAATTCAAACAGCAGGAGAAGCGAGATTGCCAGAAGGAACGACGGAGAATATTTGGCGGAGAAAAAAAGAAATAAACGACGATAAATAGTAAAATAAATTGCAAAAAGAATATAAGCACCGTGGCTGTTCTCCCGTCCTTTCTTCTTTCCAATTTCCTTTGCCGTTCGGACAATGCGTGTCTGAGACATTTCAATGGCAGACTTTCCTGTTTGCCCAGCTTTTCTCCTGCTATTTTCCTGCTTTTATTTTCGTCTGAACATTGCATATCTAAAAGGAACTATCACCGCTCAAGGGGCAAATGGTGTGATGCAAAGCGCCCTGAAAAGAAATTATCTTGACAGGAGAGGGCCACCAAGAAGCAGGTTGGTCTGCAGCCATCACCTTCTTTCCACGTACCTCATCCTGAATCAAGCATTGACACAAGGGAAGCGTCCAAGGCCCGCGCTGCAGACTGGACGTTTAAGTAGGGAGGGGGCGGCAAAGACTGCCCTTCGACCCTATTTAGAAGTCTGTTGACTTTATCCTTTAGGCCTTGCATCGTCGTTTGTTGTCAACCAAAATAGAGCCTTCCTCTCCACGGCATTGTCCCTTAACCGCCTATGCCCGTTGTTATCAGTAACTCGCTCATGGCCAGTTGTCTTTTTTTTCTCTTTCTTTTTTTCTTTTTTCTTTTTTCTTTTTTCTTTTTCTTTTTCTGTGGAGTTTGAGCAGTGGCACAAGGAGCCTCCGTTGCCGCCGTATTTTATTTCATCTTACATTCGTACCTCCTTGCCTTGTGCAACCTGTCACTTTAAAGCTTGTACGACGAACTGCCAACGAGGCGTAAAGGCGCAAGGGTCGAGGAGAACAGCCAACTATTCAAATTATTTCCGTCTATTCTTCCGCTTGACATCTGAAGTTCATCCAATCTCAACAACTAACCTCCGTGCTGAAATGAACGGTCCCTCTTCGCTTGCATCTGCATCTGCATCCTGTACCTGCATTGCATTCTCGAGCTTGTTTCTTCCCACCGCCCGTTGTCCTTTTTTCCTTGTGTTCCTGGCTAGTCACTGGCCTGGGGTCTTGGGCTAACGTGGCTGCCCATTCTTGCGCAGACATTCTTAGACGCCGCGGGCCCCATTGTCGTACGCGCCTTACGCGTCCAGGGGCGATTCACAAGTTTAGGTCGGGAGCTGCCTAGATTTCTTAATTTCTTGAAAGAAGCAACATCAACATCAGAGCCTTCATTTACAGGCACAGCTGCGCTCTCTGGCGATCGCCACAATGAGCTCTCCGTGATGTATGTGTACTTTTGTTCGCAAACAATCTGAGCTCATAACCTTTCATACCGGCACGCCTTATTTACATTTGAATATTCGTACCCAGCGCCTTGGGAGCCGCCAACTTTCAGCTTGTCAGGGATAGCCCCCCGTTCGAACTTGTCCAGATTCAAATAGTGGTCTGTAACTACGTCGTAGTTTTTCACAGCCCAATGGGACCACACTTTCATTTTCAATATTTGCCGATCTCTCACCTTATATCCTGGCAGCACATCTGCTCATTAGTTGGCCCAAGATTTCCCAAACTGGCTGGCACTAGCATCTGGGCCCAGGCCCTCATAACCCTGGTGGACAACTCCGCAAAATCAAACCCCTGGTTCGACCTCGACACAGCCCTCTCTTTCCTTCTTCTCTCCTCCTTCTTGTGCTTGTGATCGATCCTTCCACTGATCTGGCCATTTTCTGCTGCTCCTGCATGCACTTTGATTTGCATCTTCATCTTTTCGGTGTTGTGTGGTCCTCCCTAACTCGATTCTATCGATCCAACTCAACTCGTCATCTGTGATAATGTGATTTAGAGACGCTCTCAACAGGGGCGTGCATACATACAGATTTATTCCCATTTATTCAACTTTTTATTAGCTGGGTGGACCAAGAAGACCCGTGCAGTGGCTTTTTTTTTTACGTGTAATACTCCGTACCCCTGCTATGATCGGAAGGAAAGGCCACATAAAAGAGGGTTGCGGGATGGACCAGATGAACATCCACAGCGGTCTACCAGATCGGAGCATTTTCTCGTCTTTGCCTCGCTCCTTCAATACTTCAAGAGCTTTGTACCCCTCTTGTTGTAGTCTGGCTTGCGCCACGGACAAGGTTATCAACGAGAACTATCAAAGATTGTACCGAGCGTCTGTGAGAATCTATCAGGGTCTACGACGGTCTATTCGAAATATATTGTGGTAATATTTGCTTTCGCAAGTTGCTTGGGATCCCGTGTACGGAGTGCTTGCGAGTGCAATGTATGTGTACGGCGCCTCCCATCTGCCGCCTGCCGTACGCACGTTCGCAATCTTATTTTTATCTGGTCAAGTATTCGATGCGGCAAAGCCCAGAAAATGTGGCGAGCCGGGTATGTCGTAGCGAATATATCGAGCGCCATTCCAAATACGGGTCTCTGCACTCTCTGCACCTATCTGAATAAAGATAACCAAAATGGAGCGCGATGCAGCTGAGTTCGCATCGTAATATTACAAAGTACTTTTTCGGGCATGGCTGCCCAGACCGTTTCCTTTCATGGGTCAGGTTGACACCACTACCTCAGCTCTTGTCCACAGGCACTATGGGACGGCAGATCTACATGTACACAGTACAGAGTGGGCACGACCACACCTTCTCAGGCACACCCTCTTTCGACCTTTGTGCCCTCCCTAATTACAGCCCGCGTGAATTCTACGTTGGTTCAAAAAGGGCTGTCGTTTTCTGTCATCAATATGTCCCAAGAGTAACTTTCTCTCCCACAAACTAAAAGAAAAAGAAATTATGCTCAGGCGCAAGCCACGGTCCACGGCCGTTCGCCTGTTTCGGCCTGCAACGGGAGGTGTCTCCGCTGCCCAAATTGACTGGACGAGCTCGTTGTAATATTCCGCCTGTTGTATGGCCCTGCATTGAGCGGATTCGTGATGGCATTGACGAATAAGTCCGTACGCGCAGCGGGTTGATTGTTTTCTTGTTCTTCTTCTTCTTCTCCTCATATTGTCGGAGGATTGGTTGGCACTCTCGCTCTCCATTTTATGCTCTTGGCTTGCTGCGGCTGTTTCCAGCCCTCTGGCACGCACACTTGGCTGTTGTGGCTTTGCATCTCCGCTCTTATTTACACATACTGTTTCTCTTCTTCCTTCTTCGAGCGAGAAACGCCTGTGAGCACGTTTTCACGCCACGTCAAATCGTATGAGCGAGACCTCGAGCGGACAAGTCGCATCCTTGTGGTTTTGATTTACTCAGTATTCTTTCCTGCTCTTTTCTTCACGCTCATTTAATGTGTTTATTTTCTTTTTCATCGAGCATTCCATACCTGCTCGAGTTGCCATGCCGTCGTACCTGACTGTCCACATGGTCCAGGAACTTGTTTTTTCTTTTCTTTTCTTTTCTGGCTCGGTGTTCATGCCTAGTTTGTTTTGGGAGATGATCGTCCCCCAGCTGTCTCTGTGTTGGTTCTATGTCTCGCTTTCGCTCAGCGCATGGTACCTGAATCTTTCAACATGGACGGAAGAGGCAAAGAAGAAGAAAGACAGAACCGCGATCAAAGAATATTACGTCTTTAAAACCAAATAACTACGGAGCATTTGGCACACGTTGATACTGAGATATACGTCGTACACAAGCACACACATATACACAGCACTGTGTAAAATCCACAACCACCCCGGGATGACGTATGCCAGTGCCAGGGCCAGCCCTGTCTCGTTCGATGGCAGCGCCCCTCCCATGTCGTAAACCCTGACTGAGCATCCCGGCAGCCTTCCGGAACGATCGACACTCGACCACAAGCGTGTGCTGCACTCTTTTGCGTTCTTAATGTCATTAATGTTCACATATAGGAAGACGCAGCTTGCAGTATTACGTCGTAGTGGTTTACTGCCTACATGCAGAGGATTTAGATTGGATTTGTTGATCGCCTAGACTCTTTATTGAACCTCTTGTCTAAATCTATCCGCGCGCCTGTTATTTCGGGACCAGAGCAGGGGAAGTAAGGGCATAGATGGGGGCCGAAGCAAGCGACTAACTTTATGATGTGCAAGGCCTGTTCTTAATATATTTCAGAGTCAAATAAAGTCAGAAATCGACAAAAGACGGAACCGTAGATTCAGGAACAGAATGCCCTTTGTTAACTGTCCCTCGGGATTGCGATGCATTCTCTTTACTCCTTGCCAAGGACAAGCACAGTACGGCCCTGAACGGAGGAGTTGGCAATATGACGACGAACAAGAACGTGAATAAGAACAAAAGACGACAAAACTGAGAGACTCGATACGACTTCGGCTCCTCTTCTTTTCCTGTCGTTCCTGTCGTTCCTTCCCTCTTCTGCCCTGGCACTTGCCGTTTTAGTGCTCGATTTGTAGGCAATACGAGATGCGCTAGAAGGCAGGCGCCAGGTACAAAAGTGCCCGCTGTGGTGTGGTCTATTTTTGGCAAGAGCGAAAGGAGCACGGACTATTCTTTTCGTACCAACGTTTGCTGCTCCCTTTCGTTCTTTCGTTCTCTCGTTCTTCTCATACTTTCTTTCCTTTGTTCCTATTCCCACATCTCTCTGTAACCGAGCCGAGACAGCAAACGTCTCTTCGCCGTGTCTTGGTCGCTCATTTCCCAAGCGGCCCTCGCTTCTGCAGTCGGTTTCGGCGTGTATGCGGAGCGCGGTGTATCACAAGGGTTCTTAAGTACGGGGTATTCCCGTACTACGACGGGGAAAAGGTACTGAGGTACGTCGTACTCTTCTCAAGATGTATGCGTAAATCTCGTCCCATTATCTGAGATCGCCGCTGCGAATGCCCAATTTTGCTATTTCGCTGGCGTTCCTCCACTTGGGTGTGTAAGTACCTTGCCGTCCCTGGTCGCTCCTGCCTCGCGCGGCGCCAGTATCTCGATATCTGTCTCGAGATGTCCACCATACTTTGTACCTTCTTCTTGCTCTCGTACATGTACCTTTGACAAAGATCCTTTTTGTCTCTTTTGCTCGTCTTGCAGCCGGTGCATCCACATTAAGGTACTCCGTACAGACACGTACAGACACGCACGACAGCACAGCACGCACAAAAAAGCACAGGCCGCCTCTGCCCCGTTGCTTTTAGGCCACCCCGCCTCTCGAAAACAACAGGCGGCAGAGCACTGTTGCTTGCTGCCGCTTTCCGTTTACGACGTGTTTGTGTGAACGCTCCTGCCTTTTGTTGTTTCTCATTCGTAGTTGCTTTTCGTAGTGCAATTGCTCTATCCTTGCGTATCTCGTCGGCAGCTCTTGCGTAAACTCAAAGTGGATCGCCCTGGGACGATTGCGCAAAATGGGCAGGCACACACGCCCTGTTCTGCCCCCTGCGCCCTGCCCTATTGGGGCCCAGTTAGTGGAGCTGTGCTGCACCCCGCCTGCCTCAATTGGCACGCCGGATGTGCCTGCTTCAGGGAACACCGGCGCTCCTGCCATGCCCTGCCCGGCCCTGGTCCAGAACGCCCCGGCCCTCGTTCGCTGCTTCCCTGAATTCCACACGTCACCACTGGCTGGTCCTCCAATCCTTCCTTCCTGCTCTCTTGTTTTTTTGTTGCTTCCTTTTTTGTTTTCCTGCCGTGCCTGCTGCTTTCGTCGTTTCCTCCAGTCGGCTCTTTCTTCTTGTGTCTTACTTCCCCTGGTCTCCCCTTTTCAACTTGCATCCTTTCCTTTTTTCCTTGTCCCGTTCCTTTCCCACACTTCTCCAGCCTCTCTTTTTACCCTTTTACGCTTTTAGCGGACACCACTTTCAAGTCACTTTTAACCCTCCCCCTTGAGAAGTACACACCCTCTCTCTGTTTTAGTGACAGCTCACCGTCCTCCTTTCATACTCAGTGCTCTCTCAACTATCGCAACCCCCAATTCGGCTGGACCAACGTGTGAATGTGTGCACCATCTGCGGGTTCCTTTCTTTTTCACACTCCCACCAGACCAACCAGCCGCCATTCCAACCCATCCATCAAGCACACCAAGTGGGCCCGCGGCCTGGGACACAGGACGAGCAACGCCTGGAATAAAAACGATAAAAACGATAAAAAACGAACAAGCCTCGACAAGCGACCAAGAGACAGAAGAATTATGAAAATTAGCAGAAACAAAAACAAAAAGGGCAAAGAGACTAAAAGGTGCTGGGCTGAAAAAGCACAAAAAAGCACAAAAAAAGCAACAAAAAAAAGAATCGGGGCACCAGAAAGGCCCCCTCGAAAGGCACTGACAAAAGGAACCTGTCCACGACGTATTGCTAGCCACGAGATTAGCAAGCCCCAGCAAAGGCTCTCCTCTTTTTTTTTTGTCTCTTGTCCCTTTTTGGGTCGCCTTCCCTAGTCAGTCACTCGTGGCCGCTGCTCACGCTCGCCGCTCGCCGCTCGTTCCCCTCTTCCTCCATTTCTCCCTTCTCGCCCACATTGTCTATTGTCTCCCGCTTCTCCACCAGCGACACGAGCTCTGATGCGCCATTGAGTCCACGAGGCACATCCTCTCAGCGACCAACGAGAAATTGAGAAGAGAATTGAGATTCCAGAATCGAGAGACGCCTGAAAAAAGGGCAAAAAAGAAAGAAGAGTCGGATACAGCAACCTATTCGTACTGCATTATCGAGTACCTCACTCGAACGACGTACTCCGTGCACCAACCTGCAGATGGACGGCTACTACGCATACTTCCTGCTGGTTTCCTCCACCACAACCACCCCCTCGCTCTCACCCCCCCTCCCCAGTCCGTCCGCCGCCGCTACGAGGTTCTCGATGCACTTGCTGGTCGACCCCTGCAAGTTTGGCAAACCTTGCAAAAGCAAAAGGCAAACAAGCCTACGGAGTAAACTAAGATACAAACCTAGACAAACCTAGACACAAACCTTCCCGCTCCACCTGTCACCTCCCACTCGCCTTTCTCTTCCGTCATCTGGCCCGGCTCATCTGGCCTTGTCTCCTCTTTTTTTGCGGTCTTGTCTCTCTGTGTTTGTCTCGTTGATTTTCTTTTTCTCCTCCGCCTTTCTTTTTCTCTTTTCTCCGCTCTCCGTCTGGTCTTCTCTTCTCTCTCTCTCTCTCTTTCCTCTTCTCATCTCTTCCTCTCACACACCGGCCACTCTTCCATCGTCATCGCATATTCTGCTGCCTGCGCAAGCAGCCTTTGCCAACCAACCTCCCCTCGACGCAACCCGCGGCTGCGAGCAAACCAGACACTTCCTTTCTTCCAATTCTTTCGCCACATCTGCACCCAGATCAAGAGTACAACAGCCACCCTCAACAGCAAAGAGGGCGCTGCCCGCCGCATTGCCCGCCCACCATGCAGCGCGTTTCCTCTTTGCTCCCGAGCTGGGACAGGGCCAAGACGGCTGATGGCGCATCCAATTCCGGCAATACAAGCACTACCGGCGGCACTGCTGCATCTTCGTCTACGGCAACATCCTCAAGTACGGCCCCCAACAGCATCAGCTACGCCTTTAACAACAACCGCAGCAGCACCAGCAGCAGCATCAGCAACGCCAACAACGCCAACAACAACAACCGGAATAGTAGCAACAGCACACAATTGCGCAATGGCCGCTCGTTCGCCAAAGTCTTCAGTTGGGCCGACCGCATTGGCGGCAACAAGGCGCTCTCTGTGTCGCCCAGCATCGCCAATGCCGTCGCAATGCCCTCGCCGTCCGGCCAGATGGGCCGCGAAGCCTACTGGCCGACGGCGCTCGATCGCGAATGCGAAAAGGCTGCGCGCATCCTCAAGTCGTTTTGCAGTATGTTTTCCGGCATCGCCATTTTCTTACTATTAACCTTTTTTTGTCTCCATTTGTCTCTCTCTCCTTTTTCTTGGGTAGGTCCGCGTCTAACAATCTCTAGCCGACGGTTTCCTCGACGAGGCCGACCCCGCACCCACCAGCCCGACAACGGCAAGTCGCGCAAGCATGAATAGCCTCACATCGCCGCGCTTCTCGTCAAGGCGCTCGGGCGATCTGCCCCCCACGTCGCCCACGACCGGCATCACGCCTGCCAAAAAGAAGATCCCGCCTCGCATCATCCAAGAGGCCGTGGGTCTTGCCATCTTTTCCTGCATGCGCTCGGGCCTCTGGATGTCGGGCTCTGGCGGCTCGGGCATCCTCATCGCCCGCAAAGCCGACGGCACCTGGTCGCCGCCTTCCGGCATTCTCTTGCACACCTCCACCGTCGCGTTCGTCATGGGCGTCGATATTTACGACTGTGTCTTAGTTATCAACAGCGTCGCTGCACTTGAGCTGTTTACACGGCCGCGACTGACACTGGGCGCCGATCTTCCGCTGACTGTTGGCCCGCTGGTCACTATGGGCCTGCTGGAAAACGACGTGCGATTGAACCATGAACTGGGCGATACTGTATTAACATACCTCAAAGCCCGCGGCCGCCACAGCCCCGCACAGCTCTCGGGTTCTCTCGTCACCGAGCGGTCCAACGAGAACGAGCGTTTCTACTCTGACGACGGCTCTGGCAACGGCTCCCACCCTGTTGACATCCTGGACATTCTCGCAGGCAATGTCCGCAAATCCATCCCCGAAATCCTCCCTCTCTTCGAGGCCATCAAGGCTGCCGAGGGCCGCATCGACTTTGATACGGCCACCATGGACCGTCTGTCACAGCAGCCGGCCCCCGGCGATGCCGACATTGCCGATACCCCAGGCATGCTGACCCCCGCCTCCCCGAACTCTGCCACCTTTGGTATTCCCGACGCCGCCGACCCGGATCCCTTTGGCATTATTGCCCTTGAAATGGCTGGCTTGGAGATTCGTGAAGCTGGCTCTCAGCACCGGCCCTCAAGCCACCATTTTGATAATTACCACAACAACGCAAGTCCCACCAGTCCTATTTTTGCTTCTCGTTTCAGCCGCCAGAGCGCCGACATCGCCGCCCTGGAGAACGGCACCAGCCGTCAAAGCTACATGTCTACCCGCACTCAAGCAACATCAATGACTGATGCTTGTACACAGACGACCGAGGCCGCCGGCACCCCGGATACCTCTCTCAGCCCTACCCACTCGGACGACGGCAAAGACGCCCAGACGACCATCCACGGCAACATGACAAGGAACGTGCCATCCCCTGTTCCGGAGCTCTCCGTGCCGGCCGAGGAGACCGCCGAACCCACCGAATCCTTCGAGCCCACCGAGCCGATTATCCTTTCTGCGCCCGTCGAGAAGGAAGATGCCACGATTGGCTTCGCCATGTCCAGCAGCCCGCCCGTGCCACCGCCACGGAACCGCCCTGTCGCCATCACTATTGCTGCTGCTGCTGCCACTACTGCGGCTGTGGCTGCCGTGGCTGCCTCCACCACGGCCGCTACCGACTCTTTGACCGATACGGCCAGCTCAAAATACCTCACGGTCGACCGTGGCTTGACTGACGACCAACTATCGGATGGAGCCGAGACCACGGCGACCAGCCGCTTTGTGGAGGATGAGCGTGATGAGGATGCGGACGACGAGGACGAGGAGACCGACGGCTTTGGCAACGAGGACGGCAACGAGACGCTTGACGATGCCGCCGATTTTGATGACGACGACGATGATGATCTGGACGACGACGACATGGAGGAGGAGCCAGTCATTTTCGAAGTGGCCTCCACCACTGTGCGCCCTGTCCGTGTTGCGCCGGCTCAGATGGCCACACAGGTTGCCCAGGTCATCCAGGCCAAGGGTGCCCTTGTGAACATCCCCAAGCGCATTGCCCCGCCTCTGCCGCTGCGCAGCCCTGCCCGAACTTCGAGAGCCAGCAGGAGCGAGTACGGCGACCTCTCTGCTATCGGCAGCCCGCTTCGCCACTCGTTCCAGAGCAACGTGACCTCTGATGTCCCTGCCGACTCGCTCGACGCCGAGACCGCCAAGGTGGTCGGTAGCCCTGTCCTGTCCGACTCGGCCATGGAGCGCCCGCCCGTTGCCATTGCCGCTGCCGCTGCCGTGGAGCACGAGTCCTCTGCAAACACGTCAGCCTACGAGTCTGCCGCCGACATGACAGTTGTGGAGAAGACAAACTCGGTCGACGATGTTGTCGAGGTCCCCAACACCGCACACGCCGCCGAGCCCACAGCTTCGTCGATTGACGACTCCGACCGCGAGCCCCAGACACCCCAGCCCGATGGCGCCTTTGACCGTACCGCGACCGGTGGTGCCCAGAAGGAGAAGCGCGCGGATCTTGACCCGAACGCCGACCACCTCAACACATCGGCACTGGCCGTGTAATCGGCCCGGCGATAGCAATACGAACGACATACCCGAGCTTTGTGCGTGCTAAAGTGGTACGCCCTGGTTACGGGACTTATATTGAAATGACAGCAGGAGTACCGTATTAGTCGGCTCCTTGTCGTAATGATTGGAGAGACAACCTTTCGAAAGATGACGGAACGAAAGACGAAAGAACGAAAGAGGAATGTGTACAGATAGACCTGCCCCATTACCATTATCACCACGGGGGAGGCGAAACCCAGGACGGCATTCATACCCGGCGTTATATTTCTTTTGGTATATTTGGGATACTTTTTTTGGGACCTTTTTCACTTTGCTTTTCCCGGTCGCTGTGCTCATCTTTCGAATTCTGCGCCCGAAAAAGAGAACAGAAAGACGCTCGAATTTTTCACTTTTGCTAGGGGCCTTTTCCTGCTTGGACTTGTATATACCCCCCTTGCAAAACGTCCATCTTTTATCTTTTACACTATTTCTTACTTGGTATTTTTGGTTAATTGGTCTTTATTGGTTTTGTTTTTGCCCTCTTATTGGATACTTTTATGAGGTTTCTTGAGAGAAACAGATACAGCAGAGACAAGAACATCGATTGTCTTGCATTTTAATTCATCACGCCGTTTATGCCACCACAACCACACATCTTACCTACAATACCCGCAATTGATTCATTAAATGCAATGCACGTACACCAAATGTAGTGTAATAACTATGCTCAAAAGATGCCTGCACATTCTTATGTACGACAATATTCTCGTATGTTTCGAAAAGTCAAACCAGGTCCTTGATTGTTTTTGGTACAAAGTTTGGAACGAGTAGGCTCGTAACACTACCGTCCCAAACATGGAAACTAACGTAAAAAAAGTAAAAATAAAGCCTTTGTGTAAAAAGAAAAAGACTGAAGAAACATTTAAACACCCACCCATCAGCCGTCCTTGACCGATATCCCTCATCCTTGAGGTCGCGTTCGTGCCGTGTACACGTAAAAGAAATCAACGTAAACAGAGTAAAAGACGATAACGAACAAATAACGAATCCCAGATGCACATCCATATGCCGTTTCCCCGCCAAGTCGTCGCCCCAATTTCTACCCATATTTGATATTGTCTTCTTTAAAAATCGAAATCACCATCAGCGTCCTCTTCAGGGCTTGCATTCTTCCGTGGCCGGCCTCGCTTGCGTGGCTGCTGTGATCCTGACCGCTGCCGCTTCTTGCGTCCACCGGGCGTGCCGCCCGCCTTGCGTTTCCGGCCGCGGTCGAGGCCGCCGTCGTCTTCGCCGCCACTAGGCGTCGCCGGGTCGTCGTCGTCCATGCCGTTGCCGTCGTCCTCTTCAAGCTTAAAGTCCGAGTCGACCGTCAACAGCTCCACAAGACCCTTGCAGCGGGCAACCATGAGCGCTTCCGAGTCGAGGCCCTTCATAATGTTGCTCATCTCCTCCCAGAACTTGTCGCCCGTGATGCCTTGGACTTTGGTTGGAGCGCGTGTCGTGTCGCGCGTGGCGTTTTTGGCCTTGTTGCCGTCGCGCCTGAGGCCGTACTGCCGGCACAGGAACGTGCGGGCCTCCCAGAGGCATAGGAGGACCATACAGCCAGTGGCAATCTGCTTCAGGCGGCGCGGGTCGAGGCCAGGACGCAGGGCTGGGCCGGTGGGCACTGGTGTGGACGTCTCACCCGTCTCGGGGTTGGGAGGAAGGACGGGCGTCTCCTTGGGGCCGTTGTTGGATGCAGACGACGGATCAAAAATGTCGGCCTCGATGGTCTGAGAGATAGTCACACCCGTTGTGTGGACAATCTTTTCCATAGTGGACACGAGAGACTGGAGCTCGGCGACGGTAGCAAACTCAAAGAAGGCCATATTTTCAATGACGAACCGTGCAAACTCTAGGTGGTGTGGAATCTCCTCGGAGACATCAAGCTTGTTGGGCTCAAAGTCGATCTGGCCACACATCTTCTCCAGCATGCGACCGCGGTTCTTGGACTTGCTGTCCTTGACGACGTCCATGAGATGGTGCAGCTTCGACGTGAATGGCTCGGTCGTGGCGCCGCGGGTGTCGTTGATCACGTCGCGCTGGTACTGGAACACCGTCTGCACGGCCTTGACGTACTCGCGCTCCAGCACAGTTTCGTACTTGTTGTGCAGAGCGCGGTGCTCCCGGAATGCGAGCTCAGCCAACTTCTGCATGGTCGACGTCTCCAGGGTAATCATGGTCACACCAGTCTCCTTGGGGTGCACAAGACCTTGCCGGCTGATGCTGGCCAAAATCTCAGCAGCCAGGTAGGCCTCCTCGCTGACCGAGCCAAGGGCGATGCGGGTAATGTCGCCCATGAACCGCTGTGTTGTCGCGCTGGCCACGTCATCGTGGTTCGTGCCGCCCATGACGGTGAGCTGCCTCTTCTTACCAGGCCCGTCACCATCGCCGGCCGACTTGTTGCGTGCCGCCTTCTGCGCCTTTGTCGGGTCCGAGCCAGACTCGGACCGCAGCTCCTCCTTTGTGAGAAACTCTTTCAGGGACTGCATGATCTTGACCTCGAGACTGGGGTCCTGCTGCTTGAATGCAATGTGGAAAGAGGTGTAGACATTCTTCTCGACAAAGTTGCGCGGCCATGACTGGCAGATCAGACCCATGGCGTCCAAAGCTATTCTGCGGATGGCGAGGGGCCAGGGCGGGATCGAGATCGGGCACAAAGTGTCCACCATGAGCTTCGACACAGAGGAGAAGTTGTAGGCCGGGAACTGGCCGCGGAAAGTGTCGATCTCGCTGTCAAAGTCGCAGTGCTTGCCGGCCATGCCAACAATCAGGGCATAACGCAAAAACCGCTTTGCCTTCTTGTCAAAGTCTGCGTCATTGTCCGTCATCTTCTCCTGGTTGACCACGCCGCGAATGGCTGAAATGACGACGCGCACAAGCGGCTTGGGATCTTTCAGGAGCACGCTGACGACCCAGAGACACCCCATGACATCGTCCAAGAGTGTTCTGCTGACAGCGACGACACTCGGTAGCAGGTGGCTTCGGATCTCCTCCAAGAATGGCTTCATCACGCTCGACAGCTGGGGAAGCACACGGCTGTAGATCACCACGACGGCGCGCGACGTGGCCATGTCCTGAGCTGTCTTGACGTTCTTCACGTTGATGATGTGAGACTTGAGAAGGCGAATCTGCTCAAACGTAAAGAGGCGCGGGTCGGCCTTGGCAAAGATCATCATGAGCTGGAGTGCTTCGTTGCCAGACGGCACGGCAGGGTCGTCACTATCGGGATTGTCGGCGAGATCGCACATGATGGCAACGAAGCGCTTGCAGACGTCAAAATTTGCTGTTGCGGCCTTGGCGGTGGGCGACAAGATGGCCTGGAAAACTCTGTCGAGAATAGGCGTGATGGACCCGGTCTTGACCGTCTGCAGAATCAGAATGACATGCTGCGTCAGAGACGACTTGTCGGCTGTCGTTTCTGTGCCGGCGGCAGTGGCTGCGACTGTATCGGCAAAAGGCGTCACCCAGACCTCCTCAATGGTTTGACGGGCCAAGTCCCGGACACCCTCATCAGGGTCCTGGATACGGTGAAGCAGGCCGTTGGCAATGTCGCTGCGGATCTCCTTGGAGTGGTTGCGAAGGTACACGTCGCGCGCAATCTTGATGGCACGCTTGCGAACACCGACACCCGAGTCCGTGAACCGGTCAATGACTGTCTTGATCATAGTCGATTCTAGGTTGGGCCGCAGGATAATGGCACGACTGACCAAGCCCAGTGCAGAGTCGCGTACTTGTACCGACGAATCGGCACAGCATTCGCGAATGAGACGACCCACGATCGAAGCTGGGTTATCAAAGATTGACGGGTCTGTCTCGAGGACTTCTGTGATACTCTTCAAACTCTTGCTGCGCACGGTAGCTTGGTCGCTGCCCATACCCATAGCCAAGATGTTGATGATGTCGTTGAAAGAGCCACCCAGAGGCGATCGCAATGCGACAATAGCGTACGAAAGCTTGGCCTGTGCTGCCGTCACGCCCTTGAACGCACGGTTACCGGACATACCACGGCCATCTTCAATCATGACGCGGAGGCGGTAGGCAATTCTACCTAGGTCTCGGTTCTGCCGCTCCAACAGACGGTTGTCACGGGCTTTGGCACTTTCCGCATTCTCGTCGTCGTCGCCGCCGGCCGCAGCAGCGGCGGCAGCGGCTGCTGCTGCAGCCTCTGCGCGTGTTGAGTACAGACGGCAGACACGGGCGGCCCAGTCAGCGACGGTGTAAGAGATGGCGCCGCGCAAGTGAGGATCCTGTGAGCTGCGGTCTTCAAGGTATTCCAAAGCTGGGGAGAAGGGACCCTTCCAGGCGAGGAACTCTTCGGCTGGCGGGTTGTCGCCAAGTGCTGCACCGGCGAGATTGGACAGTATCCGGTCGAGCTCGTCGGGACCAGTGTTCTCGGGCGAGTTTGCCGACTGGTGGATGGTTGACCGCAGCTTGGCAAGAGCCGCTCCAATGACACCAAGCTCTTCGAGAGCCATGTTCTTTACGGGCGCTGGGATCTTGTCGTTCTCCGTAAGCTTGAACATGGCCATCATAAGAAGGCGGAGAAGGAGCTCTGCAGACGGCCAGTCGGGCGTCTCGAGACATGCCGTGAAATCTTCAACAAACAGATCCAGCAGATTGCGGTACGGTGTGTCGGCCGACTTGGACGAGGTTTGGGCCCGCTCGACGATAAACTTGATGACGTACTTGGCGTGTACGTAGGCCGTGCTGTTGAGAGGGGAGGCAGCATCCGTCAGCTCGGCAATCGAAAGCTCGTGCTCATAAGCGCCTTCCTCTTCCGATGCGATGGTAGCCACAGGGGCACTCGGTGCCTGGTCCTGCTCTTCGGCATCCTTGTCATCGTCGTCCATTGCTTCGTCAATGATTCCGGACGACGTCTTCTCCTTCTCAGCCACACGGCCGGCACTGGCTTGGACAAGGCGCATAATGAGGGCCGAGACTGGCTGGATACTCTTGCCATCGGCCAGCTTGAATTGTCTCGCACTCAGCTTTCCGACTGGCAGCTTCTCAAGCGACGTCAAAATGTCGTCAAAGATGCCACGGCGCTGCATGGGCTTCTTGACAAAGATTTGTGAAAGCATGTCCATGGCCGCTAGACGAAGACCATCAAACGCTTGGACGCCCAGGACCGAATCACGCTCAGTATGTGCGTTCTCGACAAAAATCAGGTGCGACGCACAGAACTCGAGCGAGTTGACAACAAGCTCAGACAAGTCGATCGCCTGGACAAGCGTGGTCATGCCGGAGAACAGACGTTGCGCAGCCATGAACAGGGGCGAAATGGCCTTCTTGTACGACGAAAGCTGCTTGAACCGACGCTCCAAGGGCCCCGAACTGCGTAGCTCAGCAATCGGGACCACGGCGTTGTCCATGACATTCTTGAAGAGGTCAACAGACGACTGGATGACGTTCTCGGAGTAGAGCTGCTTGTCTTCACGGCCGCCCGACATGATCTTCAATGACAGACGAGCGGCTCTCAGGCCGGTGTCAGCGATGCGCAACTGGACAACCCATTCGTCGATCTCGGACTCGGTGGCTTCTGAGCTGAGCTTGAGGTCAAGGCTAAGAGCATGCCGTAACGCCCCATCGCAAAGGCGCTGCAGGTGCAGCAGATCGTCGATAGGGATGTCTGCAAAGCAACCCAATGTGATGGCCTTGTGAATGGTGCTCTGTGCCTTTCGCAGGGCATTGTCGGTGAGTGTCGGCTCATCGTCGGCAGTCAGGGAGATGAGGGGGACATTGCCGGGCTGCTTGTTGACATTCATTTCAGCTTCAAAAATGTCCTGGAAAAGGCGAAGGAGCTCCTGGAAGGCCGCTTCTGCTCTCTGGCGCTGGTCGAGATCGCTAAAGAAGTCTTGTGTGTTGTCATCCGGGAGGTCTGCGACGACTTGGTAGTCTTGTGGGTTGAAGTTTGGTGCAGCTGCAAGCTCTATTGTTATTGAGCCCTTGGTGTCTTGCGCAGATTGTCCAGGGACTGGCGGCTTTATTGCCGTTTCTTTTCTCGGGACGGAAGGCACGGGCACTGGCGTCTCCTTTGGCACGGTGGGCGCAGCGACAGTAATGCTTCCGCCCTCCGACTTGATTGCTGGTGCAGACAATCCGTTTGCCCGGGGTGAGGTGCTGATGGGGCTTTGGTCGACAATAATGGCGTCTGCAGCATATGATGGCGGAAGTGAGGGAATGCTAATCTCGATCTTGGCCATGCTATTTTTCGCGTGCGCTTGAGCGTTCAGTGAAGCAGAATTGGAGCTGGCGTTAACGCCGTTACTCGTGGTGGCAGCAGCGGTACCGTTGCTCACAGCACTCTCCTTTGCTTTTGACGACGTGCCCGACTTCTTGGTCGGCGTAGACTTTGTGGTGGGCGCTGCCGTTGTCTTGGGAGTCGTGCCGTTTGACGGCGGCGGCTGGCTGGGCGACTCGGGGCTCGGGTAGCGGAAGGGAATGTTGGCTTTCTCAAACACGGCCTTCGTGATGGGCTTCAGGCTCGATGCAGGGTTGGGAGTCGATGGATCTGAGGAGGATGCCGCGCCGTTCGATTCGCTTCCGCCCGCTCGGGGCAATGGCTTGAAGTTGCTGCCATGTGTTAAAATCTACATAACATCACGAAGAGTAAGAGCGAGAGTCAGACATACAACTGAGGCACCCGGCCGTTAGCCAGGAGCTGGTGCAGGTCGTCCACGCTGCGATCTGTCAGAGAGGCTGCCTGGCCAAAGGCATTGTTGTTCAACGTGTTGAACTCTTGTTGTGAGACGAGCTGTGATAGCTCGTTGGAAGCTGCCTTGGCTGCGAGTGTCGGGATAGGGATGATGCCTGTCGTAGTAGGGTCAGTATTGCTCGCAGAACACTATGTAAACAGAGAGGACGGAAACACGTACGCGTTTCTAACGGCGAGATGGAGGTAAAGGGTGAATATGGCAGAGCTTCTCCAAAGGCAAAAGGACGCATAAACTTTTGCGGGCCGGACGATGACGGCGGCGGTGGGGGTGCAGGCATCGGAGGCTGATGCAGAGCCGACGGCGAGATCGTGTTGGCGGATGACGACGATTGGGCGGAGATGGAGATGGCGAGCGGCTCGGCCGAGGGGAGTTGGGATGAAGTAGAGATGGGGTTCAGGAGAAGCATGCTGGGGTCGATGCCCCCGCTGCCGTTTTGGAAGCCATTTTGTTGAGGCTCGTGGTGCTCGCCGAGCAGGATACTGGGGTCGGCCATGGCAGGAACGACTGCACTACCTGCCGCGCATGGCAGGTGCGACTGTGTGGGGGGTGTTGGAACGGAAGGCGTCGGCGGCCGGGGAGGGAAGTGGCGATGGAGGGACGGCGTTCGTTTGTCGCAATGATCTCAATGGTCGCTTGCGGGCGTCGATGATGGAAGGAGGTTGCGGGCCTTGAGGGAAGGAGCGAAGGGGGGTGCGTCTGGTTTGCGCCGACGGGGAAGGCGTAGCGAATTGGCGAAGAAGGAAAGAGCAAACTAGCAAGCCTTTCCTGGAAGATGTCCAAAATGCAGATGCAGAAATGACTGTAAATGTCGAAAAATCCAAACAAAACACAAAGAGAATCTATTCCGTTTGGTGTCTTGCGTCGGTTGGTAGTGGATTGAGGAAGGGATGAAAGAGGAAGAAGCAGCGCAGCGGGAGTTGGTGTGAACTGAGTAAACGGGGGCCGACACCTTGAAAGTTGGGGCGCTTCTGGCGAATGAGCGCGCTAGACTCGCCCTGCGCGACATGGGGGTGGAAAGGCAGGAGCCATCCAGCAACCAGTCCAGGCCAGCCAATGAGCCAATGGTGGGCCCGCCACTGTGCAGCTGAGGCAGGAAGGCAGAGTGGTCCGTGCATAATCGCTGGTCCCTTAGCTCAGTGCGGATGAGGCAGGCACGAGGTGTGGGGACTGCAGTGAAAGGCGGAAAGAGCAACCGCATTCCACCCAAAAAGATTTAGATCCGGCAAAAAAAAAAGTTGACAATTCGAGAAGGAGCATCTGGGCGAAGATTCGCCTTGCTTTTGGGATTTGCTTCACCATCTCCATACCGATTTCACGACAACTATCACCGAACATCCCTTCACCACGCACCTGCAAACCAAACTTCTTGACCCACGTCCTCTCCACCATCACTCACAATGGCTTCTATTGGATCACTGGTGTTCTGCACCGACTGCGGCAACGTCCTGCCCATGTCCACAGGCTCGAATCGCAACCTGCTCGTGTGCCGCTGCTGCGGTGCTGAAAACAAGGGTGCGTTTTCTCTCACGTCGACAATATATTGAATATGATGCTGTACCGACAATCTTGCTAACCTCCTCGCAGACACTGCCTCCGCCCAGACGATCCTGACTGAGTCCAAGCCCAAGGACTTCCCCTCGCCACTGCGCCAGAAACTGTCGTCCGTCCAGGTAGTCGAGAAGCACAAGGTCAACGGCGAGGCCACGACAAATGAGACATGCCCCAAGTGTGGACGCACCGAGGTGCGGTTTACGACGGCGCAGATCCGTGGTGCCGATGAGGGTTCGACAGTCTTCTTCCGCTGCGACTGTGGCTTCAGATGGTCGCAGAACAACTGAGAGGTCGAGATTCAGAGGAAGGCGAAGGCGAGAACAGCACTCAAATTCCTTGTTTATTTTCTCTTTCTCCTTGCGACCTCCCGGCATACGACAAGGGATCTTCAGTGCTTCCGATATGGCACACACTGGCGAGACTCTTATGTAATGATACCCATTTTGCCCACGATTGTATTAACAGATAGAACAAAAGCATATAAAAAAGCATAACAACTAAAAACTCCATTGGAGTATCATATACAAACGCTACATAATAAAAATAAATGTCCCAAATACTTTTTGTGTCTTCCTCCTTTTTGCTTGAAATAGACAAGATAAAACAACAGAAAATCGCAGATGCAATGCGCACCAAAGACCTAAGCAGCGGCAACCTCGGGGATGAGAGCGTACTCGGTCTCGCCGCCCTGCTCAAACTCGGCCATGTCCAGAGCCACAATGACACTCTCGCGCACAACCTTCTCCTTGTCGTGCAGGAACAGCTTCAGGGTGTCCTCGACACCCTCCTCGTCACCCAGACTGCCTAGAGCCTCGGCGGCCTCATGGCGCACCATGCTAGCCTCATTGGTGTCGCTCAGCGCAGCCGTCAGGGCCGGGATCGACGCCGGGTGCGACAGCTGGCCGAACACGAAGGCAACCTCGTGGCGGAACAGCGCCGAGCTGTCGGCAAAGCCCTTAGCGAGGGCCAGGACGGCCGGGACGGCGGTCGGCAGGTCAGGCGGCGAGGCCAGGTCGCGCAGGGCGAACATGGCGCGGTACCGGCGGAACAGCGGCAGAGAAGTGTCCATCAGGTCCTTCTCCAGGGCCTCAACAGTCTGTGCGGCCTCCGTCGCGACGGCGTTCTGGGCCATCGGCGGTGCGGGGTCGACGGATGCAAAGTCGCTCGGGCGCAGGGTCTCCTGGGCACGCTGGGTCGAGTTGGCCCACTCGATGCGGTCGATGGCAATCTCGCACGTCTCGCGCACGACAACCTCCTCGCCCTCGCGGTCGCGGTAGCGGCGGAGCAGCTCAAGGTCCTCGGCATCGCCCAAAGCACCAAGGGCCTCAGCGGCCTCGTGGCGGCACATGGCGTCCTCGTTCACGTCGGCAAGGACATCGCGCAGCGGGGGCGCAGCAGCAGAAATGTTGCCAGTCTGGCCGAGACAGTAGGCAAGCTCGTGCTTGAGAAGGGCCGAAGGGGAAGCAAAGCCAGCCGCGATGGCGTCGATGGCAGCTTTGGCGGCCGGTAGGTCAACACCGTTGTCGCCAGTGCCCTCGGTGGCCTGCTTGGCCAAATGCTTGAGCGAGAAAAGGGCGCGAAAGCGGATGGGCAGGGGGGTGGTCTCGTCGCAAAGAGACTTGCGCAGGGAAAGGACGGTCGCATCACCAGCGGCCGGGGCCTCGGGCTGTTCAGAAGGGGCCGTCATGACGAAGATGGACGATGCGGACAGATCGCGGGTGGTTGTGATGAAAAACCCGAGAAAACGCAAAAAAAATGTGATGAGAGCTCGTGTTGGTTATTTTTTTTCTCGTGTAAGGTGTCTAACACGACTCGAACAGGCAACTGATGCACGCTATAAAATCTGACAACGTCAGAATATTACAGTAAAATTCGCCGGTCCGGAGGGGCAAACTATTGTTTTTTTAGGTGGGGTGCGTGGCGATTAGATAAGATAAGCCCTTATCGACGTCGTGGTTTGACTATCACGAGCAAAATCCAGGCCGAGAATCAACAATGACGACCAAACAGATGCGGCCTTGCCCGCAAAATCACAAGTGGAAAACTCAGAACTCGGATGACGTTCCTTAATGCCTAAAACATCATATTTGAAAAGAAAATATGCAAGCAAACGCGTGTTGAGCAAAATAGAGGTAGTCGACTTTGGGTTTTGAATCGATACACCGGTGCTGCGTTGTCAGTATTTCAATAAATCTTGTCAGACTCACCCTTCGAATGTTGGAAGCGACAGAGCAACTTTCAGAGACAAGACGAGAGACAAAAGGACGTCCCTGGTGTATCATGTGGCCGTGTGAGGGGTGTCGGTGATGTCGTGCCACGCGTGTCGGATAGTGATCGGCATGCATCCCTTGAGATTGGCAGATGGAATAAGACATGCGTTAAACAAAAGGACAGCCAAAAAGGACGTCAGAAGAAACAGTTGATTGATGAGAAACTGAAAAGAAACCAAACCTATTCCAACACAGTAACTGTACACTCGTAGGATGCCTAATGCAGCTCCGTATGCAAACCATTACCCAGAGACCCATGATGCTCGTGATCCAAAATATGACAAAAGGCAGATGCGAGAAGAAAGAAGAAGAGAAGAAGAGAACGCAGAAAAATGCAGCATGTGATGCAAGAAACGGGCGATAAAAAATTACAAAAGAGGCAATGCAAAAACCCGCCAAACAAAGCCAGAAAAGAAGATAAACAGGGAACTGGAAGATAGTCAAAATAATACACACAGCAGGCCACTAGGCCCAGACTGTAGATCGAAAAGGAGTATAAAGAAATAAAAGGCCACGCCGATGAATCAACAGCATTTGCGCCGTTGGACGTTGTCGTTCCGTTGTCGCTCACCCGAGGCACCCGTGCCGTTCGGGTCGACAGAGACCTCTGGTGAGAAGCCCGGGGCAAACAGCCAACTGCGGCGGTCGCGTCCCACTCGGAAGCTACCGCGTGGGTTGTTGCCGTCAAAGTAGCCGCCACCGTAGCCGTAGCCATGGCTGCTTTCACCGCCGCTGGCAGAGCCGTAGCTACCGTCACCTGCCATGGACGGAGGGCCGCCTGGTGTGGAGGCAGCCGCCAGCAGGGCTTGCTGCATCTTGCGGTTTTGCTCGACGAGTTTGCGTGTAACCACCCGGAAGACTTCCTCAACACCCTCACCACTCTCGGCCGAGATCTCGTGGCAGGCGTCCCAGCCAGCTTCCTGGCCCCAAAACCCGGAGCTCCGTTTTGAGCTAGGGCTTCGTGGCTGCTCGGGTGGGGAGAAAGGTGCTGGATGTGGTACTGGTGGGTTCGAAGAGCCTCCGAGGCCCGGTGTGGCACTGCCACCGAAGCCGGCAGCTCCTGGCACCAGCCCCGGAAAGCCGCCCATATTGCCTGTCAACATGCCACTGACAAGCCCGCCAGCAGTTGGTGGTGGTGTACTACCCAGACCTGGCGCCAGGTTCTCTGCAACATATGCGATACAGCGTTCAAAGGGAACCTCGCGTTTTGACGGCTCGCGGGCAACAATGTCGGCTTTGGTGCCAACGACGTGGAGGACAATATCAGAGGGCAGGTTGCGGCGCAGCTCAGTCAGCCAGATGCCCATTTCGGCAAAGGAGTTAGCGTCGGTGATGCTATAGCAGAGGATGCAGGCGTTGGCACCGCGGTAGTAGAGACGAGAGATGGAGCGAAAACGTTCTTGGCCGGCTGGCAGACGATGGACGTTAGATATCAGATATTCCCTGTAACTGAAAAAAAAAAGGCGAGAAAACGCGTCAGCGCTCCAAACACTTACCTGTGTCCCATATTTGTAAACGAACGACCGTGTCCGAGTCCGAGTCGACGACGCGTTTTGTGAGAAAGCTGGCGCCGACAGTCGACGTGACTTGTGACGGATCAAATTGGCCCTTGCAAAAGCGCGTCACGAGCGACGTCTTGCCGACGCCCTGCGAGCCCACGACGACGATCTTGGCCTCGAGCGAGGACATTGTCGACGACGACAGCAACGACGGGCAACGATGTGAGGAGAGGAGAGACTGTCGTGGGAGTCGAGACGAAGAACGAGGCCGTGGCGGAGACGGAGATGACCAAAGAAATAAAAAAAGGAGGGGTGCCGACGATAGACAAAAAAGGAGAAGGGGAAGGACCAAGATACGACCTAAGTAGCGGAGATGTTTTGGCAGGCAAGGGGAGGGAGGGAGCGACCGGGGTTGTGCGTGCGGAGGGAAGGAGCGTGGCAGGCGGTGGAGAAGGCGCGGGTACGGTATGGAAGAAGCGTGCAATGGAGTGGAAGTTATTACGTCTTATGGCAAAAGGTTTCAAAGGCAAGGTAGAAAAGAAGGGACGGGCTCGGGATAGACAAGGACCTCGCAGCCTAAGGAAGTGAAAGGGAGCGTGACACAAGGGGGAGGAGGAGGGTGGGAAAGTGCGGTTCTGACGAGGAGTTGCAACTTCTTCTTTGGGACGAGGCTGCACGAAGTGGATTTGCACGGACTATCTCGATTCTGTTTAAGCGGGCCTTGTTTTGTAGACAGTAGGTTATGGCGCTTTCCAGGCGAACGTCGATCTCTTATCTGGTAGTCCAAGGGTCTCCAACACAAGACCGGCATTCCTAACATTGCGTGATACTGACGATGCGGACTAGGGAGCACGCCGAGAAATTCAAAGGAGAAGCGTAAAGACGTCAGCGCCTTCCTACTGCGGAAAGAAAAGAATATACGACAAAAGGGGCAGCAGCCAACGAGAATCGAGAGTTGGCACAAACAGAAGGAACATGGGACCAATTCTGCGATAGCCCAGCCAGAGGGGAAAGAGCGGCCATCAGATTGCCGGAAGGAGCAAATGCAGCGAAGGAGCGCCGGCCTATGGGAAGGAAGGAGGAGAGAAAGAGGAAAGAGCGAGCGGCAGCGGTAGTGGAGGAATGCGACACAGGGCCCAAGTAGCACTGAATTTACAGGCGGTGCTTGGCTGTGCAGCCTCCTCTCTCTGCCGTGGTTGCAGCGGTTCGTCCAAAAATACAAAGAATACAGCGCATCATTGGCTGGCCGATCTGTCCGTCATCCCAAAGCCAAAATGCAGTCGAGGAAGTCACAGCGCAGCCCACCCCACTAGCGCCTTCCAAGCTATCCAAACCACTGCACCCGCGATACACAGCAGGAAGGAGCTGCAGCTCTGGTGATCATATGAGCACACCTCTCCCACACATCCACACCAATTCAATCCGCATCACACCGCTCGACGACGTCACTCAGCAGCCGACGACAGCCGCGACTGCATACATACGTACTGCCTCTGTCCACTGTCGAACTCCACACTCTGCCGCGCGCCCGGATACCGACATCATGCCCGCGCCACAGGGCGAGCCGCCGGCGCTCGACGACCAGGCGCGGTTTGAGATTATCATGAAGCACGGCCACCAGGATCTCGTGCAGGCCGTCGCATTCAATGCCTATGGCGACCGCTGCGCGACAGGGTCGGTGGACGGCAAGATCCGCGTGTTTAACCGCCACCGCGACGGCATGTGGCGGCTATGCGACAACTGGGGTGCCCACGGCGGCGAGATTCTTGAAGTGAGTAGAGGAAGAAGAAGGAGGAAGAAGAAAGAGGAAGAAGAAAAGAAGAAGAAAGGAGGAAGAAAGGAGGAAGAAAGGAGGAAGAAAGGAGGAAGAAAGGAGGAAGAAAGGAGGAAGAAAGGAGGAAGAAAGAAAAAGGGATCCCTGAGATGTCAAAATATTCATCCTACTAACGGCACAGCTCCAATGGCTGCCGCCAACCATCTACCCGAACTTGCTGGCGTCCATTGGCATCGAGGGCCGCTTCAAGCTGTGGACCGAGGACCCAGCGGCAGCACCGGGCCGTCGTTTCAGCCAGCGCGCAAAGGGTAACGCCAAAGCCGCCTTTGAGACCCGATCGCCCCGGTCACCGTACCGCTCGTTTTCCATGAAACACAACGACGAGACACGACACACCTACCTGGCCCTTGTCGCGGCCGACGGCACGCTCACCGTCCTCGAGAACGAAGTGCCCGAGAATCTCTCTGATTATGCCAACGTCGACGAGCTGCGCGTCTGTCCAAAACCCGCCCGCGGCGAGGAGGCCAGTTTCCGTGTCCGCTTCGACCCGAACCCAGAGCCGTGCTTTACTGCGCTGCGAGCAGGTGTGCGTGCCGACTCGTTGAGCCTGGTCGTCGCCGCCATGGACTCGGTCAAGATCTACCGCACACGGCCCATCACGACGACATCGTACGGCTTACAGGGGATGGGCCGCGCGTTTTACCTAGCTGCCGAGGTCAAGGGCCACCGCGGGCTAGTGCGGGACATTGCGTGGGCGCCGGGCAACTTCCGGGGGTACGACATTATTGCGACGGCGTGCCAAGACGGCTATGTGCGTGTTGTGCGCCTCGACACCCCCTACTCGGCCAACGAGGACGGCAAGACATGGGCAGCACACGATGTTGTGGCCAAGAGCGGCGACGGGGCTGGCGGTGGTGCGGCCAGCAACTCCAGGCGGAAACGTGACGGCAAAATGGGATCTTCAGGTGGCCTAATCACAGCAGCAGCAGCAGCATCAGGGTCCACGACACCGGCTGGCCCCAGCTCGCTATCGACACCGGCATCGGTAGCATCCTCACTCTCTTCGACAACACGCGACTTGGCTGCCGATGTGGGCGCATCCGACGACACAAGTGGCACTCTGCACGACCCCCACGGCAACAACAGCACCGCCAGCTCGGCAGCGACCTCCTTTTCGGGCCTGCCGCCCATCCCAGATGCATCGTCAAACAACGGCGGCATATCAGCAGCCGACCGGCGCTGGACAGGTGAGGCAGGACAGGTGCGGCACACAGTACGAGAGCTCTCCAAGCTGGAGAACCACCGCACACCCGTGTGGCGTGTCTCGTTTGACGACGACGGCCAGATTCTGGGCAGTGTGGGCGACGACGGCAAGCTCCTGTGCTACCGACAGACGCCAGACGGCTCTTGGGCCCGGAGCTCTGAGCTGACAGTAATGAAGATGCGCGTGGTGGCTCCCTGACAGGAGCACGGGCTGCAAGGTGTAGTGTGTCTATTATTTGGTTACTTCAGGTTTAGCTTTGACTTTACGTGTACGATATATAATAATGTAAAGGAAACATGCCAAAAATTTTTTTTTTTGGAAAATAATATGAATAAACTCCCGCAAGAGCCAGAATGACTAAAGTATGAAACAATAAATGACAAGGAAATTAAGAACAAAATGAAAGGTGTGAATAAATACTGTACAGAAATTCCAGGCTGCCGATTATTCCAACTGGGAACATGCTTTTTTGTCTGCGTCCACTCCAATCCCAACCCCAACACCAACCACATCCTTAACCACGACGACGCTTGCCGCCGCCGCCGCTCGACTCCTGCATGTGCCGCTTCTTGCCCTCGCGGCTCCAAAACTCCTTCGTCTCGCGCTTCTCGCGTGCCGCCCGCTTCTCCTCGGCATCCGCCACGGCCTTGCGGTGCTCCGCGCGCTTTTCCTCCTTCTTGGCCGCCCGCTTCTGCGTGACGTCGCGCCGGATCGTCGTTAGATTCTGCATTAGATTGCGCACCTTGCGCTCCTCGCCGCCCACCACGACCGCACGCTTCTGCATGTACGTTGTCTTCTTCTGCTTCTTGGTCTGCACAATCTGCGACTTGAACGGCAGCGATGCCGCCAGCTGGCGCGGCACCTTGAGCGTGTTGAAGTGCCGCTCGTGCCGCACCACCGCGCGGTACTGGCTGTTGCGCTGCTGCGGCGTGGCAATGTCGCCGTCGCGGCGGATCTCGCCCGTCAGGCGCATCGGCTGCCAGCCAATAAAGTTGTTGGCCGGGTTGTAGAAGCGGTGCGGCTTGATGGGGAACCACGCGCGCAAGAAGACAATGTCGCTCAGCAAAATCTTGTCTTCAAACGTGGCACGGAACGCGCCCTCCTGCTTGAGTGCATGCTTGATCTGACCACGAATGCCCGACACTGTCTTGATGGCTGCGCCCTCAAACTTGGCAATCTCGAGCGCCGAGTTGAACATGTCCTTGATGAAGGCCGTGTTCTTGAAGATCTTGTACGGCGCGCCCGTCAGCTTCAGCTTCTTGACAATCTCCGTCGACTCGTCCACGCTCAGCACGCTGCCTGTTGCGGCGATGCGCAAGCCCTGCTGGTTGATGGGCGCCGACGCAGAGAAGTTCTTGAAGCACACAAAGCCCGTGTTGGGCGCCACAAAGGGACCGTAGAACTGCGCGAAGCAGTGCATGTGCTCAGGCGTGTACTTGAGCATGCGGTTGCGCGTGCGCGAGTCCGAAATGCTGTAGATGGGCATCGTCTGGAACCGCCGCCAGCCCAGCGAGAAGATGAGCGGGTCGTTGGTCTTGAGGATGCGCTTGTGCCAGCGGTGGCGCTTGATGCGCACCTGCAGGAAACCGAAACGGTCTTCCGTCGCAGTCAGGCCGCCCACAATCAGCGGCATGCGTGCCTGGAACATGCGCACAAACTCGGCCGGCACACCTTCGAGCACCATGCGGCCGTACTGGCCGGCACGGAAACCCTCGACAGCCACGCGCTGCCGGTCATCCAGCTCGTCGTACTCGGCCTTGTTGATGTCGAGCTGCTTCTGGATCAGCGACTTTTGCGCGTCGTACCAGTCGTCCTCGCCAAACTCGTCCGCCGTCGTGCCGGCCTCTTTCCGTGCCTGCGCCTTGGCGTTGTTTAGACCCTCGCGATCTTCCTCCTCGAACCGCAGCCGCAGCTCCTGCTTGCGCCGTGCATTCTTGTCACGCTCGTTCTCAAAGTTCTCGGCCTCGGCCTTTTCGGCCTTGTCCTTCCGCGGACCGTGCTTCTCGCCCGTCTCGAGATCTTCAAAGTCACCGTCGCCCTCGCTGTCCGAACCGCCCTCGGCGTCGCTGCCAAAGGGGCTCTCGTCGTCGTCGTCATCGTCGTCGCCGTCTTCGTCATCGAACCCGCTCTCGTCGTCGTCGCCACCGCCGCTGCTCTTCTTGGACTTGACGGACGTGAATCGTGACCGCAGCGCTTCGATCGCATCTGGTGTCCAGCGGGACTTGAGCGCGTCGTTGTCGGCCAAGGGGAGAGAGCGGTCTTCGGTTTCGTCTTCGGCCTTGTCGGCGTCCGTATTCTTCTTGAAGAAGTCGTCCTCCTCCTCAATGTTGTCCTCGGCCTCATCCTCGGGCTCCTCCTCGCCGCGCCAGCGCTTGGCGACCGTGCTGAGTGAGATGGAGGTGTCGTACAGCATCCGTGCCAGGTCCTTCACCTGGAATGGCCGTTTCCGCTTGTGCAGATTCCGTGCCCGCTCCAGCATGTTGTCCTTCCACCGTATTGCCGCGTCCTCATCGTCGTCAAAACCGTTGCCCTCGTCGCCGTCAAGTGAACCCAAGTCCGAGTCGCTGTCGGCAAATTCGAGTTCCTCGCCGTCGTCGTCGCCGCCACGGTTGCGGAACATCTTGCCGAGCTTTTTCTCGTCGAATTCGCTCTCTTCGAACTGGTCATCCTCGTCATCTTCTTCATCCCCGTCGAATTCGCCGTCGCCGTTGGCAAAGCCGCCCTCTTCGTCAGACGAGCCGTCGTCATCGTATTCCTCGTCCTCGCCCTCGACGTGGCCAGCCAGACGAGCCTTGCGCTGCTCCTTGCGGCCCGAGTTGAGCTCTTCGGCCACAATGCGGCGGCCCTTGGAGAACAGTTGCACACCTTCCTCCGTCTCACCCAGTAGCTTGCGCTCGCCTTGCAGACCAATAATCAGCTCCTCGCCCTCGCTGCGCTCCACTCCGACGGCGTCCTTGTCGAATGTGAAGCCGCTCTCACGGTAAATGTACACGGCATCACCGTCGATTTTTAGGCCACTGCGGTCGGACATGGGCGCATACAACTTGCGGTCTTTCTCGTCAAGGCGCCGCCGGCCGGTCTTACCGGTAGCCTTGGCTGCAGCCTGCTCCATGGCTGGTGTCGGACACGGGTCGGGAAGGGCCTCCATCTTAGCCACTGTAAAGTCGCCAAGACCGGGAATATGTACACGCTGGCCCTGGGCGGCAAAGTTGGTACCGCGCAGGTAGCCGGTGAAAGCAATGGAGCGGTCACACAGCTCATCTTCCTCAATCTTCGTAGGATGGGTGACGTCGCGGAAGCTGTCGATGACGGCATAAGGGTGAGAGTTGCGCCAGATGAGCGGACGCGGGTTCTTCATGACGGACAGGAAACGCGACAGGTTGTGGATTTCACGGTCCGGGTAGCGGCCGTTGATGACACCCGAAAGATAGAACAGATGCGCGCCCTGGTACAGCTCGTTCCAAAGACGGTGCTTTAAGCGCTTCTTGGCATCCTTGAGCGCCTGCGGCTTGCGGAAGAGATCGAGATGCGTGAGCACACCAAAGACGTTGCCGGGCATACCCGTGGCGGCCAGGACGTTAAGGAACTCAAGTGTCTCCATCTCGAAACCGTAGTTGCCGTCGATCATGAGCAGGACAATGTCGGCGACCTTGGCGACATCGACCATGGCCTCGAGCTCGTTGGGGCACTCAAGGAAGGTAAGGCGCTGCTTCTTGGAGGTGACGACGGTGACGGGACCCTGGGGGTCGGTAATGGTTTCCTTGGCGTAGCGGCGGATCAAGGAGCGCATCAAGGTCGTCTTGCCCACGCCGGACGGGCCGACAATGGTGACGAGACGCGGTGGTGGTTCATCGGGAAGACGGTCGACGAGGGGGACGTGGAGGCGCTTTTCTTTGATCTGGGGAGGGAAGAGAAGTCAGTATACATGACGGACTCGGCTGTGATCTTCGATTGGTCCCTCTATATCACTTACATCGTGAGACCGGGCCGCACTTCTTTGGAGCTTGCCGGGGTTCGAAAAAGCAAAAGCCTTGGGATTGGGCCCTATAAAAGTCAGTCTCGTGATCATGGAAGCAGGAAGCCGCGAAACAAGAAAAAGAGTACTCACCCGAGTGCTTCTTCTTCTCCTTCGACTTGCGATGGGGCTTATGGGCTTGGTCTTCCATCTTGCCGCATCACTTGGCGAGAATCGTGGGTCGTGATGTCGGTTCGTTGAAAAGAACAGGATCGGATGGCGGAAAGACAACAGAAAAAGTCGAGGTAGGAACGAATGAACGCCTGGCAGAAAATTTGCGCCTGCTATTTTGGGCGGCTTCAGTTCTCTGGGCCATCTCAAAAAATTTCTGGACTATCTTATCGCAAAATGGCAGGAACGGTCTTATCGATAAGGGGAAATGGCGACCGCCTTTTTGGTCGTTACATTGCGCTTTCCGTTCCTTAGATCCACACCGACCAATCAGAGGCCGTTATTTGACTCCCTGGAAGCGCGGGAGCTCCTGCCCGCCACACCCGCTAACAACCCCTCCACTCTGACACCTGTAATTACTCCGTAGGCAGGAAGGAGCTGTTGACTGCGATGCTCCTACCTTACGAATCAAACGAATAGAACAGCATACATAAACGGCAGGCACGCGAAAATTGCTTCAGCCACATCGATCTCGCGATATCCAGCCAACAGTCGAAAATCTACATTACACAATCTCACCGATCACCATCTACATTCCTCCCCATCTCACAGCGCGATCTTCTCGACCTTGCGGCTGTTCCCCGCCGCCGCCGAAATGACCGAAATCGTGGCGAGCCAGACACCGCCCATTCTGCACGGCCCGTCCGAAAAGGAACGGAAATATGACCGGCAGCTTCGGCTGTGGGCAGCCAGTGGCCAGGCAGCTCTTGAGTCGGCCAATATCCTGGTAATAAACTCGGGCAGTGGCACGGTGGTCGTTGAGGCGCTCAAGAACCTCATTTTGCCAGGTAGGTCGTCCGATGTACCTTGTTGAACGGTGCTCTAGGATTGAAGGCCAACAAAGCTAGGAATCGGACGGTTCACGATTTACGATGAGGCGGTGGTCGAGGAGGCTGATCTGGGCGTCAATTTCTTCCTCGACGAAGCTAGTCTGGGCAAGTCGCGGGCACAGAGCTGCACGGAGCTTCTGTTGGAGCTCAACCCCGAAGTCGAGGGTGAATGGCACCCAAAGCCAGAGGTATGTCAAAGGAGTCCAAAGATTTGTTTTTGGGAGGATATTTTGGATAGCTGCTGATTTACACGATCAGGCCAGCCTTAACCTGGAGAAACTGCTCGAAACGTCGTCGACATTCACCATGATCCTCTACGCCCATCCCATTCAACAAGACACCCTCGATCTCCTCCATAAATACGGCCAAGAACACAAGACACCGCTTATCTCAGTCCACTCGGCGGGCTTCTATTCGTACTTCCGCATCCGGTTACCCGGCGCCTTCCCCATCGTCGACACACACCCGGATGAGACGGCTACCACAGATCTTCGTCTTCTAGCACCATGGCCCGAGCTGGCGGATTTTGCCCACGAGCTGACAGCCAATATTGACTCTATGGAGGCTCACGAGCATGGCCATCTGCCGTATATTGCGATTTTGTTGTACTACCTGGAACGCTGGCGCGAGTCCCACGACGGCAAGGATCCGACGTTGTACAAAGAGAAGACCGCGTTCCGGCAAACTGTTGCGGATGCTGCACGCAAAGACAACCCGGAGGGCGGCGAGGAGAATTTTGATGAGGCTGTAAGCGCTGTTTTGAGGAACATTGACCGACCATCCTTGCCGTCCGGTCTTCGGGAAGTGTTTGAGTACGAGCCCAAAGGATTTGTATGTAACCCCACCGCCTTTGCCATGCTGTACAGTCAGATACGTATGTGTACTAACACGCTCAGGAACTCAAGTCTGGATTCTGGATTATTGCTTCTGCCGTCAAGCAATTCTACGAGAAGCACAAGGCACTGCCGCTGTCCGGTAAGGTCCCCGACATGAAGGCGCAGTCCAAGGTGTACATCAAGCTGCAGACCATCTATAAGACCAAGGCTCGGAAAGACGCGGCCGAGGTGCTGGCAACGGTGCAGGCAACTCCGGGTGGTAAGGACATTGATCCGGGCGAGGTTGACCTGTTCTGCAAGAACGCTGCCTTTGTCAAGCTGATCAATGCCACGCCGCCCGGCGAGAACCGTCTGGTCAAGGTCTTTGGTGAGTCCTCCCTCCCTCCCTTTCGTCTGTGCCAACTTACACTAAACATCTTACAGAGGAAGAAATGGCCAACGATAAAAACGTCGAAATCACAATGGCCCCGCTGTCGCTGGTGCCCATCTACCTGGCGCTGCAGGCGACAGCTCGCGCCCCATCATCGTCCGCTGAGACGATTATCAAGGACATTGACGAACTGGTCCCAGGCGCCAGCCAGCACGAGCGCGTCACCAAGATTGCCAAGGAGCTGGCCCGGACCGGCGGCGGCGAGCTGCACAACATCTCGGCACTGACGGGCGGCATGGTGGCACAGGAGATGATCAAGATCATCACGAAGCAGTACGTGCCGATCGATAATACGTGCATCTTTGACGGAATCACGAGCCGATGCCAGGTTTTGCGCTTATAAGATAGCCCAAATGGACAGGGGATTGGAGAACAGGTCCAGACATTCAAATGATACATGACGAGGAGACATGACAATGACCACAAAATACTACACATACTACACATACTACACACCAATCTGAAGAAGTGAGACCAATGCCAGGAGGTGAGCATGGGCATCGATGTTGCCACAATGTTAGTGTGATCGTGGTAGGCCGAACCGGTGTACCAGGAGATTCTTTGTCTGCAGGGTTGGAGGCATGGCAGAGCGGGGAGACGGGCAGAAGCCAAACTAGAACCAAGTAGAGATGGTGGGTTACAGCAGAAAGGGGGACGAAGGTGGAGGAGACAAGAAAACAACGCAATTGGCCCAGGGTTGCTGGCCGGCTATGCATTACTTATACTTTTTTTCTTCTGTGCTCTTTGCTCCTTTGAGTCTGTGCTGCCCTCCCGGCTCTGCATATTTCGCGCACCCATCACTCATTCCGCCAGCCCGTCTGTCCATTCTCGTCATCGATCCATCCGAAAGCAGACACAGAACGCAGAAAAACAGACAACAGGACACGGGGTAGAGAAAAGACACGGCAATGCAAAGACACTACAACGGCACCACCACGGGGCGGGAAAACAACGTGGGCGATGCTGCACTGCACCCTAATCCGGGTGAGTGGACGGTCCAGAGGGTGCGGGGAGACAGAGAAAGCAGCCACCTGGCAGAGGAGTACAAGGATCTTGGACGACAAGACGAAGAGCACATGGGGTGAAAGTATGGGGTGAAAGAGGACGAGTGGAGAGCAGAGCCGACTCCCGGGCTCGGCACTGCGGTTGCTCTCCTGCCGTCTGGATTTTATATCCATTTTTTCCCGCCAAGCACAGCCCGTAATTAGTTTTGTCTTTGGTTTTGTGTCCTCCAAAATCCAGAGTTCCGACAAGAAAGTGGCAGGTCTTGCAAAGTGTAGCAGTGATACGGAGCTGTGCAGGTCAAGATCTAGATGGAAATCGCCGGTCACTGTGTTATGGGAGGCGCAAATTATTCTGGGACTGGAGTGAACAGCAAAAAGAGAAAAAAAAATACAAACAGAAGGGGCTGCTATTGGCCAATCATAATACTGGAAATGGATGACCTTTGGCAGGCAACGGCTCACACATGAACAGATGAACGTGGAGGAAGGGGAAGGAGAGAGGAGATTGAGAATAAAAACTGTGAAGGGGAGGTGATGTGAAAATAAAGAGGAAAAGCGAGCGGCTGGATTTAATATACAAGTTCTGCAATCCCGAATCTGGCGAGCTTTATGCTCTTTTGTTGGCCCACTCTTGGGAGGCCGTTTTTACTTGTTTCCCCTTTCTTTTGATTTTGATTTTATCGTCTCTTATTTTTCTTCTCTCGCGTTTTCACTCTCCACCCACTCTCCATTTGTGGGAGATTTCTGTTCTGATGGCCCTTTCCTGAGTCCCGTTGCCTTCCTTCCATTTAGGGCATTCGAATGTCTGCTCCAAAATCTGAAACGCAATATATCGAGGGCCTGTATGTTGGAAGACACGCATCGTTCTTTCTTCACAGTCCACTACTTGCCTCGTCGTGCCTGCCATGTCATCGTTTTTTACGATAATACTATCCATCGCGCCTTCTATCATATCTGCCCGACACGTCTATGTCTACCGTCGCCGCTATAAACGCCGCCTATGCTTCTTTCCGTATTGTTATTAGTTTACACTGTCAAGGGAAGGCGCCACCCAGGTGCCTGACGCTGGTTTAGTAAATATACCGTGAAATGCCACCATCGACGTCTTTGGCCCTATTCAACATGTTCCTGTATTATTGTCCGCATCTTCCGTCCGAGTGGTGCGACACGCGTCGCAATGCAGCCCATCTACATCCACCCAACTCTCCCAGGAGTTCGTGCCTGAGCAATGCTGGCCAATGCCACTCGACCTTCCCATCACCGCGTGCTCGTGGCTTGGTTGAGTCGGCGGCTTTGCCCCTGTGAGTAATAACAACCCCAATATCGAGTTCCTATCTGTTTTTTCTAACATCATTTCCTGTCCATTAACTCTGCCTCTCTACCCTCCCATCATGCAGCCATCCGTGCTGCACAACCTCCGCTCGACCTCACCCGCTTTAGCAATACAGCCCGCGTCTTATACCCCATACCGCACTATACGATGCAGAGAAAAGAAAAAGGGAGAAAAAAAAATACCCACTGCTCACGCTCGCCGCATTTGGCTTGCTTGTCTTTGTCTTTGTGCTGTGCTGCGTCGTCTTCTTCCTCGCCCGCTCAGTCTTGCTTCCCTTGCAATGCGCGCAGCTCTGCATTAAATATGCAACTTTACTTTGCACGCGCGCAGCCAGCCCGGCCAAAGAGTCGCAAGGTCATATGCAACCCGTATATGCCTCGCCAGCGGCCTCAGCTAAATACACACGCAAAGCAATAGAGCAGTTGTCTCCAAATGCACGGCACACGGCATTGCGCGGCGCTGTTTTCTTACCTGTCGTGCAGAATTCCGATTTTGTTTGAGTTTGAATTTTATCTTGTTACCACTCTACTTCCCACTCATATATGTGAGTCTCTCACATGGCTCCTTCTCGTTCCCTCGCGCTCCCATCACTCTCATCAATCCCTTTTACACTCACAACTCGTCTGCTAACGCTCTTATACCCTTCCTCTTTATTCTCGACGCCGCCCTACTTTACACCAACCTTACGACGCCAGCTATGCACACTATCTGGCGTCCTCACACTTGATCCCATCTACCCCTCTCCCCACCCCTGACTTCCCCCAAATAACCTTTCACTAACGGGTCCACCTCCTCCTGCACAGGTTCACTCTCATCTGCTCGACACAGCCTGTCTTCACGAGCGGCATGTCTGTGGAGAAGGGCAGCTCACGTCTCCCGCCGGGTCACTTTTCCTCATCATGTCTCATCCGGTTTCTCGCCGATTTTTTCCCCTCCCCCCATAGTCGTTTCTGTTCCCGCCATTCCGGTCTCGATCGTCCAAGACGACATTGTCTCTCTCACATCAACTTCACTCACTACATATTTTACAAACTTCACCTCATGCCACTTTACCACATACTTTCTTGACAGTACCTGTCTCACAACTCGGGCACATTGCACCAATTCGCAGACTCACTTTGTACCTCAGATAAGCCATCGCAGTTTACCCTCTGCCATCATGGCGCCAACCGTCCCAGTGACGACCCAGGCTGGAATGTTCCACACATTTCAAGGCGTCGCCCCGCGGAAACAGTCCACCGATTCTCAAGAAGGCACAAAAACTGCGGCCAGCACCTCCAAGAGAGGTGCAACGCCCCATGCATGTGCTGAATGCAAACGCCGCAAAATGTAGGTCGCTTGTGCACTTACTTTTATTTCCTCACCTCCACCAATGGTACCCCAGGAGCATAGTCTGCTAACATACCACTCTTTTCCAAAGTCGGTGCGACGGCAAACAGCCTTGTGGCCAATGCCTCTCCAGTCGTGCACCCAAGCGCTGCTTTTATGACAAGCATCGCCAGCGGGTCATTCCGTCCCGAAAGACTTTGGAGGCATTGTCCAAGTCGCTTGAGGAGTGTAGGTCGATTCTGAAGCGCCTCTATCCCGGCCATGATGTGCAGTCGCTTCTGCCGTTGTCTCGGCCAGACCTGCTCGCTCTACTGGACCGGCAAGCAGGCGATACGGGCCTGTCTCCCCTGCCATCACCACCCCTCAACACATCGCCCATGGGTGACGATCTGCAATCACCAGTGTGCCTAAAGTCAGAGCATACATTGTCTAGCCTTGAACAGATTCCGACCCGGGGTGCCGAGTGGGACGAAGAGCGCCGGGACCATGATCCCATCCCCGCCGAGGCCGATGATGTGAATGCTCTGTCGCTGGCCGTTGATCGTCAGACGTCCTACCTTGGCGCATCGTCCATCAAGGCCGCTCTCATGGTCATGCTCAAGGTCCAGCCCAGTCTCCGTAACTCACTTGCATCTGCATCGATTCGCAATGCCGTCGAGATGTCGCACACCATTCCAGCCACCAAGCTCCAGTCGAGCCTCCAAGTCAAGAAACAAAAGGCTTCAGCCGGTGCCACATCGTCGTCACACAAAGATCTACAACATGTTTCGTGGTCGTGGAAGGGACAGACGCTCATCGACGCCTACTTCAAACGCATCCACGCCTTTATTCCTATGCTCGACGAGACTGCCTTCCGCGCTGACTATCTTGAGGGCCAGCGTTCTGATGCGCCGTGGCTGGCTTTGCTAAATATGGTCTTTGCGATGGGCAGCGTGGCCGGCACCAAGTCTGAAGACACAAACCACTTCACCTTCTACAACCGTGCCATGGAGCACCTGCCCATGTATGCCTTTGGCAGCAGCCATATTGAGACAGTCCAGGCCCTGGCCATTATTGGTGGCTACTACCTCCATTATATCAACCGTCCCAACATGGCCAATGCAGTCCTGGGTGCCGCTATCCGTATGGCCAGTGCCCTAGGTCTTCACCGCGAGAGCCTGGCTCATGGCAGAAACGCCGATGTTGCAACCGCCGAGACCCGTCGCCGCACCTGGTGGAGTTTGTTCTGCCTTGATACTTGGGCAACAACTACCATGGGCCGGCCTTCTTTCGGCCGCTGGGGCCCTGCCATCAATATCCAGTCGCCCGAGTTCGGCATTGCAGCAAGTCGTGACACTACCCAGCATGCCGGAAGTCTCCCGCTCATCGAGAACATCAAGTTCTGCAAGATTGCCACGCAGATTCAGGATATGCTCGCCATTTCACCGCTTCTCCGCCCCGACGACCGTTGCAGCCTGGATGCTCAGCTGGTGAGCTGGTACCAGGGCCTGCCTTGGCTCCTGCGTACCACCGACCCTTGTGCAGAGCCTCTGTACATTGCCCGCTGCATCATGAAGTGGCGCTACCAGAATCTCCGCATGCTTCTTCATCGGCCCGTTCTTTTGGGCTTGGCATCCAGTGGCCAAACTCACGCACCCGAGTCCGAGATTGCAGCCGTCGAAGCCTGTCGCGAGCTCGCCAAACAGACCATCGAAGACATCTCACACGAATGGTCGCGCAACCAAATGTCTGGATGGAATGCCGTCTGGTTCGTCTACCAGGCCGCCATGGTGCTCCTAGTGTCCATCTTCTGGCAGTGGTCGAGCCCGCGTGTGCCTGAGTGGCACAAGCAGATTGAGTCCGTCCTGGCCATGCTCGAGGCTATGGAGGAGTGGTCTCTGGCGGCCCGTCGCAGCCGCGAGGTCGTTTGGCGCATGTACGAGGTCTCACGCCAGCCTGGACTTATGCAACCGCACCCGGCTGCTGCTAAACACGCTGATGTTTCCCACAATATGGACACTCAACAGCAGCAGCAGCAGCAGCAGCAACAACAACAGCAACAACACCGGCACCAACACCTTGCCGACGAGCAATCCCACAGCCTCATGCTCAACAACGCCATCAACGCCGCATCGGCCGCCGCTGCTACAGAGACCGAGTTCCACATGTCGCCCATTGGCTTTGAGTCCGAGGTGGGCATGCTGGGTATGCTGGACCAGCAAGGGCTATGGGACCTAGACGGTATGTACTGGGGCCAGGACGAAGAGGCTGATTTGGAGCAGCTGTTTCAGCAGCAGGTGTTCCCGTCCCTACCGCTGCTTCAGCAGTCTCTTTCCACCACAGAGTTCACGACGGCATGATACCCATGGATCATGGGACGATGAACAATTACGCAGCAAGCACTTTTCCTTTCGTTCACTAGACACTCGACGTTTCAATTTGGGCTTTCATTCTTTCTTCTTTTACGACAAACGATACACTTGCTTTTACAACTCTTCACAACTTATACACTTTTACGATGCACGGCTTTCGCTTTTCTATCACACTCGATTTCAATATAACTACGACGCTCGTTTCAAACTTCAAAATTCCACAGAACATTGTTACGGCCTTTTCGATATTTTTGTTTCTCTTCATGTGGCAGTCCACGCAGCCTTGTCGTTGCTTTTTATCAGTTTCCCGCCTTTAGTCTCTGTACAGAGAGTGCGACCTTCGGGAACACTACATGAAACATGAAACATCGGAACGGGTACATGGCCTCAAAGTTGCACTTCTTCCAGCCACCTCTTTCACTTCTGTGTTGCCTCTCTTAGTTCTTGTGTTACTTGTTGCTTTTGACGAAACAAGACGTGCATGTCTGGATGCGGGGAATCTTTTCAAAACGAGAGAGCGAGCTTCAGCTCCAGCTCTTTTCTGGCTGTAAATAAGCGGGTAGGCAGCTGCAGAGTGGCGCATCCCGTTGCTTGTCGAGCATTTCTTTTGTTGGACGAAACCGGATTTTGCCCACAAAAATAGCACTTTATCTCGACAGCGCGGTGTCGCAGCACGGCGTCTCGCCCTCGCATTTGGCAATGCGCCGCCACTGCAGCCGTTTGGAGCCGGGTGTATTGTAGGCGCACTGTAGCACCGGAGTTCAGCCGAGCGTGGCGGCGGCAGCGAAGCTGGCCAGGGAGGCAACGATGACTATTGTGAGCTTTATGTTGGACGATGGACTGGACGAATTTTCTTAGTGAGGAAGAGTGCAGCGAATGCCTGTTCTAGCAGCCCTTTACACTATTTTGGAAGTCTGGTCTTGACTATGATTTATATATCTATAGGTTCTCGTTTAATCACAGTATCTCTTCTGCCTCCGCGCTCGTTCAGTCAACCCAATTTCATTGTATGGACCAACAAGCGCAGTGCCACTGGAAGAATAAATGATGTTCGATCCTCGTTGAGGAGCATTCTCGATCTGATCTTCATCTGGAGCCGTGATATTCTCCGCTGAGGCAGAGTCGTTGATAAACAATAGCCGCCGGTTAGATCCAATGGGGACAGCAATGCGACAAACTGCTTGTAAGATTCAAGAACAACAAAAGCATTAATAACAAGAGTCATGAGCATTGTATTTCCAGAAACATTGGCGTTTGTCGCGGAAGAACACATTTTGGCCCATTCAGTCAACGAAGAAGCGTTTATGATCAGTCTCAATCTCACAAATATTTCATCCCATCTTGATTCATTTATTTTCTTCAACACATGCTCAATATGAGCGAATGGCCTCGGTATGAGAATTCACGAATTTACGTCGTATTTGCATATGCTTTTTGCTGGTGCTGTCCACTTTATCGTATGTCACTCCGCGAGTGGAACGACCCGATAGTACGGAGTAAGATGACTGCCAATGCGACGCTTGCCATCTACAGCACAGGTCGCATGTTGAATACATCGGCGCACCTCTACGGGAGTATGGCAGTCTGAAAATCCACGTTGCTTTGTGTGTGTATTTTGGCCTTTTTCGTGTTTATTTTTACTTTGACCATCAACGACCTCCCCACAACTTCCACAATGATTCTCGCGATACCCCGGAATTCGGCTGCCGTTATGACATAGGCCTCTCTGCGTAAGCTCAGTTATAAGGTGTATGCGTGTTTACTTATCAAAATGTTTTGGATTCATGGCTGCAATTCATACGCCTTGGCTTTGTTGTAGCTCGAGATTCATCTCAAGGCTTCCATTCAAGAAACAGTAAAGACATTGAGCAGAAACGGACGAATTTCGTTGCATGCTGTGCCACCCACCTTGGCGTCAACCTGCTCCTGTGTCCTTTGTCGATGAGATCGCCACGCAACGGACCGGACCAGCTCCGACGGCCGACTCTTGAGTGCCCCTTCTCCATCTCAACCATGACCGCACTGCGCCGCCGTGCACGATCTTGCAGTTAAACGCATCTTGAGTAGCACAAAACAAAGGGTAGCCCGTGGCAAGGAGCACAGGCGGCTGTTGCCCTACTCATTCTCTCCGTTCTCCATTCTCAATGTTTTTGAACAATATTAGACCTTTAGTCAATTGCGTCCTTTCATAACCCGCTTTTCATCATCGTCTTGTGCCGCTCGTCCTGAGGTTTCGATATATTCGCCTATGTATACCACACGTTTGCTGTCGGTAACACTGCATGTTAGGTATTTTGCTTGTAGGGATACTCTTATTCGTTATTGTAGGTATAAAGTGTGCTTTTATCTCGATGCGATTTACTATGTACTCCGTACACCCATCGCACTTTCCCTGTCCTCACCCAATCCTTCGTTGTTTACTTCTGTCGTTCTCGTTCTCGTTCCTCCTTCCTTCCTCGCTTCGATTTCCCTCTTTGGCCCTGGCGCTACCCGCTGAAATACCACGCTAACAATGCACCAAATAGCTTCCGTCCCTCTGTAGAGTCTCAAAAACTGCCCCAAAGCCCACAGTACTCCGTACCGAAGTGGTGTATCCGCGGGGCTCTCACTCGCCTAAAAAGCGAAAAGAAAAAGGAATAAAAAGGAAAAGGGAAACGAGGCGAACAAAATTGAGCTACAGTAATACCACTTACACGCGACATCCACGCGATTGAGGAAGGCACGACCGTCACGTTGGGAGATGCCTGGGAGAAGTTACGAATGCAATCGGCACTCAAACAGGCAGGAACAATTCCGGCTCTTTCCTTTCAAGAATGATCCTTTGCTTGCTTGGGGCGCACCATTTTCTCACTGTAACATGGCAGTAGGGCTGCGTCTAGAGAGACACACAATCGTGCCGTGTAAAAATGTGTGCGCGCCATCTGCAACGATCGTAAGATATCTTGAGATGAGAGCCAGACTGTAGAAATCATGATACATGCACAGAAGCGTAGCACTGTCGGTCTTGCCTGCACAAACTGTGTTTCTTCAGTCGTGCCTTCCGTCCCAAAGCTCTAGGCATCCACGGAAACAACCCGAAGCTCAGCCCATCTACACATGCGAAAGGGCAAGTTCCCATCGAGGAAGGAACAAACCAACATACCTGCCTTTCACGAACAAAAGTGACCGTGATCACCTAAACTGCCCGAGCCCAACGGAGAAGCAACGACACATGCGCAGCGCGTCCCTTCCATTTTGAGCTTTTCAGATGCTCGAACAAGCACTGCGGCTTTCTTTTTCCCTTTTCTCTACTCAGAGCACCCATCGTCGCTTCCATAGTCTGGTGAAAACGTGGGCCAGGTCTGGCCCCACCCAAATCGGTGTATCTTCATTTTGTCGTCGCTTTTTGTCGCTTTTTGTTGTCGTTTCTTCCCTCCCGCCACTTTTGCTTTTGCTCCTTTTCTTTCTTGTCCTGGCATGATGGACCAAGCCCGCATGCATCGGTTGCCGGCACTCTTCCTATCCCTGCGCGATCAGCCTTCCGGACAGATAATTGCCCGGCCGCGCCAAGCAGCGATTTTCTGCAGCCTTTCGCTCTCCTCTTCCGGCTTCTTATCATCTTGACCTTTTAAGGTCAGCCTTTTTCGCTGCACCTTGTACGAGTGGCATCATCTACAAATTGTCTTGGCGTCGCACAATCTCTATCCCACATTTGTTGGCATCGCTTCCCTCGTCCTCACATCGTCCCTCGCAATACAGACAAACTACCGTTTCCGTCTGAGTACAGCAACAACCTATTTTGACTCTCTTGGACCTTATTTTTTCTTTCTTTCTTCTTTCCGTGTCGTGCATACACCACACTGAACATCTCGAAAAATTCTATATATATTTGATTTTCACTTCTCCCCCTCCTCGCTACCGTCGCCTCTACCGGCGCTGCCATTCGACATCCAAGCCCGCATCGCCAACCACAACAGCTCTGGTCACACCCCAACAAGACCAAAAACAGCAAAGAGCTTTCGTCCAAAGAGTGATACGAACAAACGAGGAGTACAAAAGGCGGAACAAAAAAGAGCAAGCGTTGCCCATTTTCACGGTGGTCTACAACCGACCGACCTTCCACACTTTCGGTGGCCATGGCGGCAATAGAAACGGCCTCGATCGAGTCGATCTCGTCGATAGCACCGACGCCAAAGCTAGAGTCCGAGGGCGTATTCGAATCGCCTCGGCAAAAGCAAGAACAGACCGTCGACAACAGCCACCCTACAACGACAACGACGAACGATATTGAGGCAGCTGCCGCTGCACCAGCAAGCGCCTCTGACAATGAGTTTCCTATATCCAACCTCGCGCCATGGCGTTTCTGGACGCTCAGTTTAGGGTAAGTTGCCCATTGCTGTCTTATATATTATCAATTTATGCTGACTTAAACAGTGTTGGACTCGGCCTCTTCCTGGCTATGTTGGACTCCTCCATCGTGGCGACCAGCCTGCTCACCATTGGCCGTGAGCTCGGCTCCATTGAGCTCATCAACTGGGTTGCTCTCGCCTACACTCTGGCCTACCTCAGCTGCGCTGTTATCTTCGCCCGCATCGCCGATATTGTTGGCCGCCGCAATGCCTATTTGGCCGCTTTCCTCATCTTCTTCAGCTTCTCCATTGGCTGCGGTTTCGCTAAGACGCTGCACCAGCTGATTGCCCTCCGTGCCCTCCAAGGCATTGGCGGTTCCGGTCTCTACTCGCTGTCCATGATCATCTGGCCGGAGCTGTCGCCCATCCATATGAAGCGTCACATTGCCAGTCTGGCGGGTGTAGTCATCGGTATGGCCGGTGTGCTGGGCCCGATCCTGGGCGGCCTGTTGACCAACTATGTCTCCTGGCGCTGGATTTTTTGGATAAAGTACGTTGTGTCCCCATACTGTGATTCTTCTTTTCAACCTGCATACTGACAAAGCAGCGGCCCCATTGGCTTCTTCTCCATGGCAGTCTTTGCCCTGACATGGCCCGATGAGAAATATTTGCCCGTCATCGAACGCCACCCATGGTCGTCACTCGATATTGTCGGTTCCGTTCTACTCATTGCAGCCGCTGCCCTCGTCACCTTTGCCTTCCAGAACGCCGGTGTTAGCCCAGACCAGTGGAATCAGGCTATCTTTTTGGCACCTCTGATCACGGGCATCTTTTGTTGGGCCGCTTTGTTTTTCTGGCAGGCACTTGTCGAGAAGCGCTGGAAGCACATTATGCCCGCCTTCCCACTCAAGCTTCTGCGCAACCATGTCTATGCATCGGCCGCCCTCACTACTCTATTTCTGGGCTTCCCCTTTTTTGCACTCATCTTCACTTTCCCGCTGCGCCTACAAATTGTCAACGGCAAAAGCGGCCTCATGGCGGGTGTTATGTTGCTCCCGCTTCTGGCCGGCGTCTCCATTGGCAGCGCTCTCACGGGCTTTGTCAATCTCAAGCACAACCGCCTGTTCGAGACACTAGTCGTCGCCGGTGGGCTCATGATCATTGGCTGCGCACTCGAAACGACGCTCTCCGACTCGGCCACACTCGAAGCCAAAGCACTCGGCTTTTTGCCTTTTATTGGTCTCGGCCTCGGCCTCGGCGCGTCCGCTACCACAATCCTGGCCGCTACAGAAGCACCGCCAGGCGACCATGCCGCATCCCAAGGTATCATCGCCCAGGCCCGTGTGCTCGGCGGCAGTATCGGTATTGCCGCTTCATCGGCCATCCTGGCGCGACAGGAGATGTCCAAACTCGGCACTGTCATCACGACCGATGTGCCCGCCGATCTGACGGGCGACTCGCCCGCAGCCATCCTTGTGCGCCAAGTCTTCACACAGGCTTTCACAGAAAATATGCGCATCTGTGCCATCGTCTCAGCGGCGGCCATGGCCATCGCCTGCGGCACATACACACGCAACCGCCAGCCAATTCTGGCCGTGCTTGAAGAAAGAGCAAGGCAAGAAGCCGCCAAGCAGGGAGCAGTCACAGTCGAGGTGACCCCAGGAACAACGACGGCGACAACCACTACACCAGCTGGAGGACTAACAGCAACAACAACGACCGACCAAACAGACGCCGTACCACAAAACGAGTCGGATCGCGCCGAGAGCGCGTCGAAAGAAGAGATGTAGCATCGGGGGTGCTTCAACCTTAATTTTTGCTTTTAATGTTTTCAGTTGCATTTTCGTTCTAGACGGCTTACAACAGCAATACCCCCGGGACAGCCACGGCGACAAATATCGTGGCACGGCGTTTATGAGCATTTATGGGAATCGGGAAACGGCGAACTAGGAGCAGCAAGTGTTGATTTAGTAGTTATGGAGTATCTGTTTCCATATCGGGATTTTACCATTTTCGCTCGGGATTTTCAATGTTGTTCGATTACACTTACATGGCGTCTGATTATGGTGTCTGGTTTGCCTTGCAGTTCAAAACGATATAGCCCTTCTAAACTGTACCTTGATAAGGGAACAAATAATACATATTATCAACCATCAGGTGGTTGAAACGAACAAAAGAGATAACAAGACGGCGACTTACACCGAGTCAGGTACAAGCGTCAACTTTGTTAGCCGGTCTTTATAGTGTTAATCAAGAACCCCCTGAAAACGTAACAAACAAAGCTTCAACGGTCCGGAAAAAGACACCGGAGCAGTTGATACAGTGAAGATGGAAAACAACAGGAGTATTCTTACATGACTGTGTATTGCCTCTTATCAAGGCTCAAAAGGTCCCCGCGATGACAAGGAAAATTACCGGCAAACGCCGTTCATCGCAAAGATGGGGGCGCCTGTCGCGGGCTGCAGCTTTAGCTTGTGGGCTGGCGCAACTGACATGGCCGTCTTTGGCAGCAGCTCGCCCATTCGCCGAATGTCGCTCTTTCTACGCGCGCAATACCTTTCCATTAAGTCCTCCTGGATTGGGGCATCGAATCGGTTTCCACTTTTTGGAAGCTCTAATTTTTTTTAAACATCAAGGGGGCGCCTTCCTCAAGCCGAAAAGCCGTTTGGTCAAGGAAGGAAGCTAATCGTGGGTGGTGGGCCTCGCGGAAAGAGCACCCGGGCGAGTGCTTAGAGTTTAGCATATTGGGGCATGATTGCATCACCGGCCGCGGGGTTTTTGTGCGGGCCTCACCTGCCTGCACTGGCGGGGGATAGGGGAATAATACGCCATTTCCGCAACGATCTCGCCGGTCCCTTCCTTCCCTCGAATGAAAACAACTGCGATTGCCTCGTCATTTCGTATCTGCCCCTATTATCTTCCTCTCCGTCTCTTTTCTTCTTCTTCTACAAACAACAGTCTATAAATCTCACTCCTCACCCACCCTCTACTTATGTTGCCATCTGCCGCCCGCGCTGTCTCCCATCTCCGCCGTCCTGCCGCAGCTGCATTCTTGACACGGTCCTTGAGCCTCTCCGTTTCTCGGCAAGCATCGCCTTTTGTATCTTCGACAGTCCGTCCGGCCTTTTTTCGTCCGACCACTACCTGCTTCTCTCCTTCTCTCCCTCCTTCTTCCCGCACCTTCAGCACAATGTCCGCCGTTGCTAAGCGCCTCGCCGGCAAGACCGTCGTCATCACCGGCGCCTCCTCCGGCATCGGCCGCAGCACTGCCTTTGAGTTTGCCCGCTCGGCTGCCCCTGCCGGTGGTCTGCGTCTGATTCTGACGGCTCGCCGTATCGATACGCTCCGCGAGATTGCCGATGAGCTCGTTAAGGAGCTTGGCGCCGACAAGGTCAAGGTCCTGCCCGTGCAGCTCGACGTCAGCGACCGTGCTGCCATCCGCGGGTTCGTCGACAACCTGCCCGAGGAGTGGCGCGACATTGATGTCCTGGTCAACAACGCGTACGTTTCTAGCCCTTGCTTCGCTCGAATTTTCCACGTGCACATAACTCTCCACTTTCCTATTCCCTGTTCACTTCTTCACTTCTTGCTTCGCTCGTCGCTCTCTGCTAACTGTCTAGTGGCCTCGTCAAGGGCGTTGCCCGTGCCCCTGAAATCGCCGAGGAGGACATCGACGTCATGCTCGCTACGAACGTCACTGGCCTCATCCACATGACCCAGGCTGTCCTCCCCACCTTCCTTAAGCGCGGCTCCGACGGTGGCGCCGGTGACATCATCAACATTGGCAGCATTGCCGGCCTCGACCCCTACCCCGGCGGAAGCATCTACTGCGCCACCAAGGCGGCTGTGCGCAGCTTCACCGAGAGCTTGCGCAAGGAGCTGATTAACACGCGCGTGCGTGTGATCGAGATCGATCCCGGCCAAGTCGAGACGGAGTTCTCTGTCGTCCGCTTCTACGGCGACAAGTCCAAGGCCGATGCCGTTTATGCGTGAGTCGCCCCGTCTACAAGTTAACTGTTGTGTACATCTATTTACTGACAACACAGCGGCGTCAACCCTCTGACGCCCGAGGACATTGCCGAGGTTGTCGTCTTTGCTGCGTCCCGGCCGGAGAACGTCGTCATTGCCAACTCGCTGATCTTCCCCCAGCACCAGGTATGCAGTCCCCAAACTATTCACAATATCCTACCTCTTCCGTCTCCTCTAACACGAACAAACAGGGCTCTGCTGGCCATATTTACAAGAAGCAGTAAATCTGCCGTCGAGATACCGAAATATACAAGATCTAGTCTTCACAGACTCCCGTCAGGAGTACAAAATCAGAGATTTATTCTTGATAGAACAAGCGTGTCCGTGAAAGTTGCCGAGTATCCAAGTCGTTCAAGCTGTGCCATGAATCAATTGGTGTTCTCTCGTCTTTTTGCTTTTTGCTTTTGTTACTGTTTTATTTCTTCTTCACACATGTCGTCTCGTCTCATTTCATCTCGCATCTTCACCTCCGTCGCTCCTTCCATTCTGCCGTTTCCCCCACCAATTCGACACTAGGCACCCCTCGTTGCCAAGAGGAAATAGGACCGGCAGAAAAACACGCGCGGTTTGGCTGATCGTCCCTTCCCTCGCTTGCTCTGCGATTCCCGTGCCAAGGCCCGTACACCGACTGCACCCGCCGTGCACGTGACCGCACCAAAAACGTCTGAAAATCATTGGAAACCACGAAATCTCTTATCGACTCTTATCGTGCGTGGCGGGAGGCGGCAGAATTTTTTGGACCTTTCCCGTTTTGGGCGATTTTGGCCTTTCGGTGTGCCTCTGGCGCCTTCCCTGCCGAGCCTGTGTTATTGTTTTTTTTCGCTCCTGCCCTCGCTCCCCGCCCTTGTGCAAAAAAAAAAGTCCCAAAAAAGCACACCTGCCGTCCATCACCGCCCATCGCCAAAAGGCGAAAAAATAGCAGAGAACCCACGCAAATCCACGAAATCGAACCCACAATCCAAACGAACGAGAGCCACCCCGTCTCTCACCGCCAGGAGCGACAAGAGTGCCCCCCCCTCGACCCTCTGACCCTCGACGATCCTCGACGCTCCCTGCGAACACGACGGACTGACAAAAGGACAAAAGCGACGGACACGTCGCTAAACAGTCAGACAATCACTGAAGCCCCAAAAAAGCGCGATTCTGAGGCTGTTTCGACAAACCCGGCGAAATCGTCAAGTTTGCTAGATACACACGACACGATGGGCCGCAAGCCGAACCCCATTATCCTCCAGTTCTTCGAACGCGGGCCGCGGCTGGCCGACAACAGCAACCGCTATCCGCACCGATGCAAGGCCTGTGGCGAGTCGTTTCCCAAAGGCCGTGCTGAATCGCTCATGACACACATCTCTAAAAAGTGTCCTGCCATCAGCGAGGCCGACCGCATCAATGCGTGCCTCTCGCTGAATGGGCTGAGCCACCACATTGCTGCAGCGGCCGCGGCGTCGGCGAGTGCAGGCGGCGTCAGTCCAGGAGGTTCTCCGGGAGGAGGAGGAGTTGGAGCAGGAGGAATGCGTGGAGCAGCCAACAGCCGGATGCAGCACTTGCATGGCCTCCAGCAGCACGCCCATCGCCTCGCGGCGGCCAACGGCGGGCCCAGCCAGACCCACGCGCACCACCACCACCTGCTGGCCGCCAGCCAGAACAACGGCGTAAACAATGCGGCAGCAGCAGCGGCGGCGGCGGCGGCTGTGGCTGCGGCCGCAGCTGCTGTCTCGTCGTCACCTTCGACCTCCGCTGTCGATGCGGCCGCCATCCAGCGCGACTGGACCGCCCTTGAGACGCTGGCCGAGGTCTCGCGCCAGATCGACCTGAGCGAGAAGCACGACGACCGCGCGCCTGGCAGTTCGGGCGGCGTCAACGGCGACGACAACACGAATGCCAACGGCGGCAAGCGGAATAGCGACGCCAACGGCGCCTCGAGCCACTTCGACCCATCTGACCTACTTCGATCTGACCCGAACACCATGGAGGAGGACACTGAGCCCGAGCGAAAGCAGTTGACCCAGGAGCAGCTCCAGCAGCAGCAGCAGCAGCTCCAGCAGGCCGAGGTCGAGAAGATGCTTAGTGCGGCCGCCGACCAGGACGGAATCACCTTTGACCAGATCAAGCGGCTCGAGGAGGCCAATCTGTCCATGGCCGCGGCGGCAGCCTCAGCCCAGCTCAACCCGTCCCTGCTCGATCCCCAGCTTCGCACAGAAGAGCCCGTGGCAACAGCCGCCGCCGCCGTCGCAGCAGCTGCGGCCGCAGCAGCGACAGCGACAGCCTCGTCGAACAATGTCGGCACACCGCAGTCGGACATGGCTGCAGCGAGCGCCGGTGTTGAGAAGCTCGACGTGGAGAGCGCTGGGGCTACTGGCGCAAACACGCCTGCCGACGCGACCACTAACATGGCCGAGACGGCTGTCATGGCACCCGACGTCCACGTCAACGTCGACGGCGACGAGCCCATGCCTGACGCGCTCCTCGCGGCCAATTCGGGCGTCGGCGCTGTCAACGTATCCACCACCCAGCCCTGGGGTGAGATCACGTACCTGGCTGAGAACGTCGCGTTGCCCATCTTCCCCTCGTCTGGAGCCGACGGTCACAACCACCACCACCTGCTGCCTGCGAGCCCTGGTGACCCGAACCGCATCAGTTTCAACATGAACAACCCCAACGAGGTCGGCCGCCCCAAGCAGGGCCGCGCCCGCTTTAACACGACCCGCCGCAAGGAGGTCCAGGAAGTCCGTCGCATTGGTGCCTGCATTCGCTGCCGCATTTTGCGCAAGACCTGCTCCAAGGGCAGCCCTTGCGATCAGTGCCGCAAGGTTCTGTCGCCGCGCGTCTGGCGCTCCGGATGTGTGCGTACCAAGTTCACCGAGCAGCTCGACATATTTTGTGCGGGCGTGCAGGTTGTTCTGGCACAGCACCGCGCCAACCAGCTGCGCGAGACAGTCGATGTCGTCAACAGGGGCCTTATGATTGAGGCGACACACTTTGGTGACAACCCGGCCATTTCCGTGACGCTCGAGGTCTTCCAGAGCAACGGACCCAAAAACCCGGCCGCGGCCGAAAATGCAGCTGCTGCAGCTGCTGCTGCCACCACCGCTGCTTCTGCCTCTGCCTCAGCCTCTGCCTCCGCTCCGTCTGCGCCATCTGCCACTACTGCTGCTGATGTTGCCGCGGCTGCAGCTGCGGCCGCGGCTGCTGTGTCTGCTGCTGCTGCCGTTTCCGCGGCGGCCGTCGCAGCCGGGAACCTCCCTTCTACGGAAGGTGAGGCTGCGGCAGAAACGACCGACGCGGCCAGCAGTGATAGTGCTGCTGCCACCGCTACAGACGAAGCGACACCAGCTGAGGTTGAGGCTGCTGCTACTGCTCCTGCCTCAGAAGCTGGCGCAGAGGCAGAAGCGTCCAAGGCCGCATCGGCCGAACCAACAGCCGAACCTACCGCAGAGCAAGAACAACCCCAGCAGTCCGCAACAGAGGCGGCGCCAGCGCCGGCGCCAGCACCGCCCATTGCCCCGCTGCATTTGTGGGAAGAAGGCGAGATTGTCATGGTCGACACCGCCAAGGATGACGTCCCGCTCAAAATGGAGTACTACATGCGCAACATGCTGCCCGAGTTCATCCAGCGCGAGCCCTCGCTCTTTGTCCGCACAATGCTCGAAACTGCCACGTCTCTGGTCCAGGAGACCAACAGTGTTCTCCTCAAAAAGGCCATTGAGCTCTGGGGTCTAGTAGAGATTCTTGACCGCGAGCGCCAGTGGCAGATCCGCGTCAAGCCCATCCCGGGCAGTAACAATACCGGCAAGGCCAAGTCGAAGGAGGCCGCGGAGTCCGGTGACAACTCTGCCGAGGGCAAAGACGGCGCCGACGTCAAGGACGAAGAGCCCTACCAGATTCGCGCCGACACTGACCAAGAGACCTACACCACGCTCTGTCTGCAGCTGACCGCCGGTGCCGAGCGTAAGGCGGCCAATATCAGCAACAGCCTGCTCACCACCATGCAGCGTCTGCTGCAGGACAGCAAGACCAAGATCAACTATACCATGTACTTTACGACCTTGATCTTGCTCAACTGCGTTGAAAAGTCCACTTGGGGCTTTAAGGCCTGGGACCAAGAGACGCTGCGCCAGATGTGGCCGCTCGAGCGCACGCCGCACGACTTTGCCCAGCAGGGCTACGTTATTGCCGACCTGCTGCGCATGCTGTTGGGCATCCGCAAAGCCCTGCCGCGTACGACGTGCCGCGCCGAGGACGGTATGCTCGTCACAGAGGACGAAGACCCGGTGATCCGCAACTTTTTCGAGACGATCAAACTTAACTGTAAGCTATACTGCTACACTGCCACACTGTTGCTATTTCCTAGTCTGCCGAGCCTTCTTGCTAACAAGCTAGACGCCGACGTCGTTAACAAGCACGATCACCCCAACTTCTCGCCGACTGACTCGCGCTCTTTTGAGCTTTTGTTCTGCTCGTCCCTGCTGGTCCCTTTTCGGGACTAAACATACACACTCACTCCCCTCACTCTTCGCCCCTTTCCCCCTTCTTCAACCTCAAGTGTCTTTTGACTACATACCTACTCTTTTTTTTTCATGTTTTTGACGAGCTATTATCTTATAACGTATTTGTGATGACTGGAAAAGGCGGCGTCCTAGAATTGTTTTTTTTTTTTTTTTTTGGTTTTTTGGTTTTGTTTTTGATCCTGTTGTCTTTATATCTTTTCGCTTTTTTATTTCTTATTTGGGGTATTTGGTATCTTTGGGCGTTAACTGGGTAGGATCTCTGAGGCTCGAAGCCTCGTGAGAGATCCAAAGGAAAAACACAAAAGCAACAAATGAATTGGGAAACACACACACATGCCAACACGGACGCACGAAAAATAAAGAGGGGGAAACATATGATGGAAAACTACAACGCAACACAATTATTGGACGACTTTGGGGGGGACTGGAAGGGAAGAAACAAAAAAGAAAAGTTACCTGTACGAGACAAAGGAACGACCGCTTGCTCCTCTCTCTCTCTTTTCCTTATTTTTTATTTTTAAGATTTATGTCTATTTCTCGCCAGAGAACCTCGCAGGTTTAATCAGATACCCTGCTAGTTTCTTGTTCTTGATTTTTGACTCATGGCTTATGGCTTTTGGCTTTTGACTTTTGGCTTTTGGTCTTCATTAAAAACTTTTAAGCGTCATTACTTTCACTTCTTCTACGCTCATGAAGCAGGGCGTCTAAAAATGGGCAAAAGGCAAAAAAGTAATGGATTTTGGTGTTTTACGTTGGTTCTGGGACTTTGGGAGGCGGACACAACCATCATTAATGATACAACTCAGTCCCTACCGATGTTATTTATTACAGTAAGATGCCATTCCTCAATCCGTATCAAAAGTGCATTGCTGTATGGATGTGGTTTTGAATAAAAGAAACAAACTGTTCTGACGATGTGAAAATTGTAGTAAAAATATGTCTTGTACACGCCCGTATGAGTTTAGCAATGATAAAATAAACAATAGAAACACACTGAAATAGCACAGTTAAAACGAAAGCCATGGAAGCCAAGAAAAACTCAGATAAAACAAGAGATGAGAACGGGGAAAATAAGGAGACAGACGAACAACAACAAGAAGCGAAACATAGGCGAGGCATAGGCGAAGCCAAGCAACCACCTGTCTAGACCAATCGACGCAAAACAATTGCAGAATACATCCCTGGAATCTCGAAACCGACTCCCAACCAAAGGCTTTTGCCTAGAACCAAAACTAAAAGCAAGAAAAGCAGTAAAAAGCCGCAGCCAACGCGTAATAATGATGAAAAAAAAAAGGTTTGTTTTTGTGGGAGTCCATGGTGTGTAGAGTACAAGAAACAGGGCAGAGGACAGAACCGGAGGCAGTTGGTCACTACTAATCCTACTGATCCTGGCTGAACGACGAGGCCAGCCCTTCTTGTACTTGCTCCATGTCTGCCATTGTGCTGTTAAACACCTTGCTCAGGTTGTTAATCACACGCGACCGGTTGCGCTCGTGCCGCGATGTCCAGATGTAGTCCATGATCTCGCGGCTGATTTGCTCCAGCTGGTCAACTGTGCAGCCCGATGTACGGTCGAGAATCGTGTCCAAGATCGGGTCCAGGCTGGCATCCGGCACACTCATAGGGAAGCCCTGTGACGACAGCCGGCTGGCGCTCTGCTGCACCTGTTGCTGTTGGGACGGTGGCGGTGGCGGGCCGAGCGGCTGCACGGGCGACTGCTGTTGCGATGACGAGTTTGCGCCCGGTGCCTGCACCTGCGAAGGCGACGAGAAGGCGCCACCGCCGTTGCTGTTGGCGTTGCCCGACTTGCTGCTGTTGTCAAAGTTGTCGCCGGCACCCTCGCCCTTGACCATGGCGTGCATCTGCGAGTGCACCCAGTCGTTGTTTGAGGTGGATTGGCTCGGTAGCGAGCCAAAGATGGACTGCGTGTCGGGAATCTGAGATCCGTCGCCGGCATCGGCACCACCGGAAGCACCGCTGACAGTGTTGCCGTGCAGGATACTGTGGTTGTTGGTCGTGGTGCCAATATGACCGTTGGTCGCCTGGGTGCTCTGCGGGCCAGTCGAAGGGTCGGACGTCTTGGTTGTCGAGGCTTCGTTGATAATGGCAGAGGGAGACATGCCGGCAGGAATGCCTGTCAGTGCAGACACTTGTGACACCTGTGTGTTGCCTTGTGTTGCGATGGCGGACGACCGAGGCCACTGCGGCGGCACGGGAATGTCGGAGCCAACCATGGCGACGTCTTCGCCGTTGTTGGATGTGGACGATGCTGAGGGCACCGAGTTGCCGTTGCTGAGATGTGGGTGGTGGAAGCCGTTTGACGATGGTGGTGTTGAGGCACCGAGAGGCTTGAGCTCGAACCGGGCCTGTGACTGCATCTGCTGTTGCTCGGAAATGGGCTCGGCGGCACCAGCATCGCCGTTGGCAGGAGGAGGGATGATATCAGAGCCAATGATGGGCAGTGGGCCGTCCTCGAGGCTGCTCTGTGCGGCGCCAAAGATGGCCAGGCCAGCCTTCTTCTTAGCAGCCTTTTCCTCGGCTTCCTTGGCCCGCTTCAGTTGCCGTTGGTAGAGGCCCTCCCAGTCCACCTGAGACAGGCGAGCTTCGGCCTCGGCAACATCGACCTCGACGTTGGTCGACAGCTCATTGGCCTTGAGCAGACGCTCCTTGTCGCCAATATTGCGCGCGTCCTTGGCCAGCGACACGACGTCATGGTAAAAGTCCTTGGGCCGGGCGTAGAAGCCGTTCGAGAGACGCTCCTCGATGGTCGACAGATCCAGATTGTAGTAAAACTTGTTGGTGGCCTTTTCGAGCAGACCACGGACACCGTCACGGTCATGCGAGATGATGAAGGGGCGTGGCTGGTCGGTCGGGATGTCGGGCTGCACGTAGTTGGGATCGGCCTCCTGCCACAGGTACTGGATCTGCGTCTCAGCAATGACGGGCTGCCGGAACTTCTTGTACTTTTTGATCTGATCCATAATGGGTTGCAGCTGGACCTTGAGCAGGTTCAGCAGAAGATGGTCCTTGCGCAGTTCTTCCTTGAGCTCCTCCCGCGTCTTGACCTTAGGAGGCGGCGGCGGCGCAACGGGCAACTCTTCGAGAACACGCTTCTTGCGGTTGGCCGGGTCGGGAAAGTCGCTGGGGTTCTTGGTCGCGTGCTTGAGGAAGTTGAAGAAGTAGGTGCGGCGGTTCTCGCGGCTTGGCTTCTCGAGGGCGAAGCGGTTCTTGGACGAGTAGCTGAAGAAGTCGCGCAGGACAGACTCGGGGATATCTTCGCGGTCGCACTCGCATGTGCCGAGAACAAGAATCGGGTCATTGGGCGGGATGGTCTTGAGCATCGTCACAAAGGTCATGTAGGCCGAGGCAGGCAGGCTGTGGTACCAGGAGTCGACGTTGGGGACGTAGAGCACGGCTGGCTTGTGGCGCTTGACCTCGACAAACAGGCCAACAATAACTTGCTCAAGGGGCTATATATAACATGTTAGTACCGGGGAACAATAAAATTAGACAAGACAAGGTTAACTTACGCGTCCATCGCCAAGAAGGATTGGCAGATCGAAACTCTGGATGTGGACACCCTCGAAATGGTGCAGGATGGCCGCGGCCAGGTAGCTCTGGCCCATACCACCAGCGCCTGTAAGCAAGAGACGAGGACGGAATGTCCGCGACCGCTCAAACTCTTGGACCATGTTCTCGCGGCCGAAGCCGTGGTCGGCGTCCTGGAATGGCTCGTACATGGCCTCCTCCAGCGCAGTCGTCTTCTTGCGGCGCGGCATGACATCGTCAAGCAGCTTCTTGATCTTGTCCAGCTGGTCGTCGAGGAGCGGTGCCACAGCCTTGGGAAGAGGGGCCCAGGCAGGCGCGGCAGACCGTTCCGACGACGGGATCATGCGGTTCATGGACAGCATAAAGTCCGTCGCATGGATGTTGATCTTGGCCGGGTCGACAATCAACTTGTCGGGCGCCGAGTAGATCTGCGGGTAGGTGCGCTGAATGGCGTTGAGCGCAGCTTCTGTGCACAGCGCGCGCATATCGGCACCACCATAGCCCTTGGTATTTTCAGCCAGCATATTCTTGAAGTTGTCCTGCAGGCCCCAGTCTTTGGTATGGATGTCGAGGATGGCCCGACGGCCCTCGAGATCGGGTAGCGGGAAGTAAAACTCGCGGTCGAAACGGCCAGGACGACGCAGGGCCGGGTCGATGTTGTCGGGTCTGTTCGTGGCACCAATCACAATGACCTGGCCACGACCGTCCATGCCGTCCATCAGAGCAAGCAGGGTCGATACGATCGAAGCGTGGATCTGCTCCTGCTTGCTGGAACGGACCGGCGCAAGGCCGTCGATTTCATCAAAGAAGATAATGCTCGGCTGTGTCCGGCGCGCCTCTTCAAACAACAGACGCAGCTGCTTCTCAGCCTCACCAACCCACTTGCTCAGAGCATCGGCACCCTTGCGCATGTAGAAGGTGATTTTGCGGCCACCAACGCCAACAGAGTTGGCCAGGGCACGGGCAAGAAGCGTCTTACCAGTACCGGGGGGGCCGTGGAAGAGCACACCGCGAGGCGGTGTCACCTTAAAGCGCAGGAACAGCTCCGGGTACAGGAGTGGAAGAGTGACCATCTCCTTGAGCTGGTTGATGTGGCCCTGCAGACCGCCGACCTTGCTGAAGTCGACATTGAGGTCCACGCCAAGAGGATCGGCATCAGCGAGCGCCTTCTGGTTCTTAACCTTGCCGACGCCGGCGTTGGCCGTGACGCCTGTGATGGCCTCGAGGTTGAGCGGAGCAGCAAATCCAGCGGGTGCAGTGCCCGCTGTGGGTGTCATGCCGACAGCGCCGCCTGCAGCACCGCCAGGGTTGGCTGTGCGGAAGTTCATCTCGTCGTCGCTGCTGTCCGAGTCAACACCGCCAGCGGCACCAGTGCCCCAAGGCCCGCCGATAAGAGCACCTGCACCACCTCCGCCGCCAAAGGGACCGAACGTGGACATGAGGTTGCGCTGCCACAGCGAGGAGCTGACTCCACCTCTGGCGTTGCGCCGGCGTGCCGGCGTCTGGGCGGCGACCTCTTCCTCCTCTTCCTGCTCGGCAAGGAACTGGTCGAGGGGCTTGATGCTGTAGTCGACAACCTTGGTCGTACGCCGACGGGATGTCTCCTCATAGACGATAGACGGCGAGCGGCGTCTGCGGCGGGTGCGGGCGCGTGAGCTGTTGCGGAGCTCTTCAGCCTCCAAGGCGACCTCATCGCGGTCGACAGCATCCTCCTCGTCGGATTCGTGGCGGCTGCGCTTGCCACCGGTCTTGAGGCGGGTCGATCGGCGGCGTCCTCGTGAGTTCTGGCTAGAGTCGTCGTCGCCCGTCGTGGGGCGGGTGTTGTTGTTCTTTTGCGAGGCGTCGCTGTCGGACATGCCACCGTCGCCAGAGCCATCGTCGTCAATGGGCTCAAAGTCGCTACTTTGCTCCTTGACGGATTTGGACTTCTTGCGCAAGCGAGTCCCACGCCGCAGGCCCCGGCTAACACCTTCTGCCTCCTGGTCGCCCTCGTCACCGGCTTCGGCAGCGGCCTCTTCTGTGAACTCCCCGTCTTCAGCCGCTGCGGCTGCAGAGGCAATGGAGCTGCGGAGACGTGTGGTGCGTCGGCCGAGCGGCTTAACGTCGTCCTCGTCCTCGTCGTCCTCGTTTGCGTCGTCGTTCATATCAACATCGCCATTTACAGCAGCGTAGTCTTCGTCGCCAGCTGCATCTTCATCGGGCTGGGCACCGTCAAGGGCAAGCTCGTCGTCGCCTGCAACATCAACGTCACCGACAATCTTATCAAGTGACTGGCTGTGCACACCGCCGTTGCTACCAAGGCGTGTGAGCGGCTCGTCATCTTCGTCGTCGTCGTCGTTCATACCGAAAACGACGCTGTCCTCCTGCGTTGCCTCCTCAATGGGCGGTGCAGGCGGCTTCTTGAGGCCCTTGGATGCACGGCGTGTCTGCCGGCCAGCTGCATAGGCCTCGGGGCTTTTACTTCTTGAAGCGCGAGATGGCTGGGCGTGACGACCAGAGTTGGTCAGCTCCATGAAGCCGTCCGCCTCCTCGGTCGTGGCTCGTGTGCGGCGCGTCATTGGTGCGGCTGCTGCTAGACGCTCGCGCAGCTTCTTAGGACTTGTCTTTAGGACAACGATGCGGGAGGGCCGGCCAAGAGCGGGTGTAGCAGGGATAGCGGCAGCTGCCTTTTTTGTGGGAGACGTCTTCTTGTTCTTCTTTTCGTCACGGTCCGAGTCTGAGATCTCGTCCTCGTCCTCGCTGCTCTCCTTGTAGCTAATGCGGTTGACAGCGGCTTTGCGTGCGCGACGGCCAGTGGCAGTGGTCACGGGCTCGCCGTCTTCGTCGTCTTCGTCCGACTCGGACTCGTATGGATTTCCGAGGCTGTCGTCGGAGACCTCTTCGTCGTCCTCGTCAATGTCGGAGCCGCGGTAGCGGTTCTGCCGGCGGCGGTGGCCTGATGAGGTGGAGCGTTGGCCGCCCTTTTGGCCCTTCTGCTTCTTCTTGGTGCGGCGTGGACGCTCGCCGTCGTCGCCTGGAACAAAGTTCTCGTCCTCGGAGTCCGACTTGTTCGGATCAAAATCGAGGATGTCCCGCTTGCGCTTGCTCGGCATCTTTTGGAGGTGGTGTCGTTGTGGTGAGAATGAACGGAACAAACGCAGCCCCTAACCCGGCGATGCCCAGAAGCTGAGCACACGTCTTTTGTTGGGGGGGAAGGGCTTGATTGAATGGACCTTCACAGCTCGTTCGATTGTGCTTTCACCGCAGCAAGGCCATTTGATAGGAGGGCGAAAAGATGGGGCGAGAGGAAGTGATGTGGGTGTCGAGGGAGATGGTCGGTTGTATGCTGGGTTGGTTATCACGGCCGGTCGGATGGTCGATCGAGGGCGCGTCGAGATGAAAGAATCGGATCTCGAGAGATGGGCGATGATTGTTTTGTTGTCATCAAAAAGAGCATGCGAAAAACAGAGGCACAAATACAAGATGGATGGTCGATGGTCTCGCGATGGAAATAACCGATGCGATCGAGAGAGAGTAGACAAGCGTGCCGAGAACACGAAAATGAATGGGTCGGAGTGCGGGCGAAGCGTGGAGCTGATGGAGGGAAAACAAGAGAATGAAAAGTGGAAAAGGGAAATGGAAGCAAAAAAAGACGTGATAATTTGGAACTCAGGGAGGTTGCTTGCTTCGCTCCTTCCTCAAGTCAGATCTGTTCGATGTCGCGCAACGCCACAAAGACTTCTTTTTTCTGGCGAACGGGGGAAGAGGAAATGGGAAGGCGAGAAAGCGTGGGAAGTCGCGAGTGAAAGACTTGTGGGGCCTATTCACCGTGAATGGCCAATGAAGAACAAGCGAGGCCTACTTTCCCCCTTGCTGCTATTTAGCACTTGGTCCGTGCGCAGGCAAGAGGCCTTGCGACTCGCTCCTGCCCTGCCATTCTGCCCATTGTCCGCATCCATTCTGCTCATTTTGCGGCTTCCCTTTGCGCCCCCTCTTTTGGGCTTCGTGGCGCGCAAACTGCGGCCAAAACATTGGCGATAAAAAAGATTCATCAACCCCCTCCCCCCGTCGCCATTGACGACGCGTGTTTGAATGAATTGCGGCAATGGAAAATAAACGAGACTGCTCGCGACAATTGATTGACGATAAGTGCTAACCGGTGCGAGGGCCGTTGGGTGCTGTGTCGGTGGCTTCGAAATGGCAATGTTGTGTGGTGATGAAGAAAAAAAGAAGAAATTTTGATCGAGTGTCGAAAACAAAGGGCACTGTCGTCATAAGTCATGATGGTCCCAGGGGCAGAGAGGGGGGGCGCAAGGCTACTGCCGGCGGCGGGCAGAAAAATAGGAAATATGAGTACGACGTAGTTGAACACACATTTTGCTCGGTAGCCTATGTGGGGCTGCGCCGACTCGGCTCGAGGGCCACGCCGACGGCAGAAATGGGCTTGGGGCCAGCCTTGGCTGTTTGGAGGAGCGAGGCGTGTTGGGGTGGGCAGCATGGGCAGCGGTGGTGGCTTCTTGTAAAATATAAGTCGTGATGGGCAGCAAGACAAATTTTGGGAGGCCGCGAGGCCATGTTGATATCGCGTAGGGATGTGGACCAAAATGGACTATATGTACCTGAAAATGTCTCAAAACACGATTCGAGCCGTTTTTGAGTGCATCTAGGAGTATTCTGGCGTGGCAGTGGTGGTCGTGGTGAGGCTGTGTTGGGTGCAGAAATGGGCGTTGGGCGTCGCTTACTTTGCGATTTTGAAGCTTTTCGCCGCTTATTTTTGGTTGCTTTTTGGTTGATTTCGACGACTCTCCCATCCACCACAGCGGTCGAAACCAAGAGAGAAAAACATATAAACTGTCTGGAAATAGGTGAAAGGCTTTAAAAAATCCTTATTTTGAAATTCTGGCATTGTTGTTGCTGCCTGGTGTTGACCTCTCATCGGCGAGATAAAGTGAGGTCTTGTTCTATGCAATTCTGGCCAATCAGAAGTCGTCATTCATCTACATCAAATCCATCATATATATGTAAACGGCCACACCAGCCAGCTCAACACAATCTCCCAACACACATCACCTCTCACACAACGGTTAAGCAATTCTGCAATTACCAAAATTTCACATGTATCACAATCTTGCTGTTCTAATAATATCGATTCTATCGTAAAGTTGGGTTGATTCATCTGCTGGCCCCAATGCTGGCCTTTTGCTGGGCCCAATGAAATACATTGCTGGAAATGCCAACCAACCTATTTTTAGGCGCCAAAACTCCTGGAAACGAAATGTCAAATGCAATGCTGCTACTCAGTGCTCTTTCCAATCCTTATACATGCCGCCTATCGTCTTCACGGCCTACCCCGGCGTATGGCCAGGTGAGTGCCACTATTTTCTCGCCCGCTGCCGCACGCTGTTGGGGAACTGCAATGGCAGCCGCAGCTTCGCAATGATCTTTGTCTTCTCCTCGTCCTTGACGGGTTTGATGCGCGCGCCAATTTCCGAAAAGTACTGCGACATCTGCTTCTGCTCGACCTTCAGGTCTTCGCGCAGGTCCAGTGTGTCGACCTCGTAATTGTCCAGGATGCACGCAAAGACACAGCAGTGCGTCATCAGCAGGTCGTTGTGGAACTTGCGGATCGTGCCGTTGTCCGAGAACCGCTGGCGGATGTGCTGAATGATTGTGTCGGGTGCGCCGTCCATTAGCTCCTTGAGCTTGTCGCGGGGCGGCTGGCGCTTGGTGCCACGCTCCTTGCCGGGGCGGGCGGCCTGGATGTACATGATGAGCCAGTAGAGGTAGCGCATTAGGCGCAGGTGGTCGAGGGCATCGTCGCGGATTGCAACCGTTGCCACGCGCTGGGCCACGAACCGCGAGTAGACCTCGATCTCGTCGCCTGCCTTGGCCAGCTGCTGCCAATCGCGCACAGGGATCGAGGCCAGAACATCGGCACCCACAATTTGGCTGGGCACGTACACATCCTGGATCTCCTCGGCCTCGAAATTGCCCCGGGGCACGGGCTTGGCCTTGTCGACGACCGCCTGCAGTTCCTCGCGCGTGGCCATGGTCGATGTAAACTTGGCCATGTCCTGCATCAGGACACGGTCGCCGGCATTAAGCTCCTCCGTAATCCATGAGCCGTCGGCGTTGCGTCTCCGTGTGCCAATTGTATTCTCTGCCACTGACTGGATGGCCTTCTTGGCCTTCTTAGTACCGAATGTCTGGCCGAGATCGTTCTTCAAGTCCATGTTGGTCTGTAAGAGGGGGGTTAGCACGGGTTCCCAGCCAGGTACGCACAAGAACAATAGTGATGGTGGTAAAACTTACCTTGCGAACTGGTACACCAGTCATCTGGTCCTGGGTGGCGCCCCGTGCCCGCACGTTGCCCCGGATCTCCATCTTCTTTGCGTTGACCACCTCGAGCTCGCCAGTGGCCGGGTCGTAAATGCCAATGTAGTGCTGCAGCGACGAATCAGAACTGACAGCCTTGTCCTCCTTGGCGGTATAGTCGACCGAGCGGTGTTTGGATGTGTGCAGGAGCATTTCTGCGGCCGGGCCCATCAGTCGTTGCCGTTTTGACGATTTTGACGATTTGCGAGCGAAGCTGTCGAACTGGAGCTCGTCGGGGACAACAAGTCCTGGTGTTGTGGCTGAAATGACAAATCAGTACTCCTGTTTTCCAATTGACCAGACAATGGTGTCAGGGTGTCAGGGTGTCAAGGTGAACATACCAACAACTGGTGCTGAGTATTGAGGCTGGACAACACTCGAGATGCGGATCACCGAGGCGCCGAGCTGCTGTGGTGGTTCCTGGGTCGACACCCTCTTCGACGACTTGCTTCCGCCATCTCTCTTCCGCTTCTTGAGTCCTTCGACTGCCATTGTGTTGGTTTGCACGAGCGAATTCATGGACTGTTGCTTGGGTAATTTGCGTTACGTCGTGTCGTGTCTCGTCTCCCAACAGTGAAGTATCGCCAGGCGTAAAGGCGTAACGGCGGTTCCTGGAGAAGCCAAAGATTTTATTAGCCCGAAAATTTTGTTGCTCTCCACCCAAAAAGCAAAAGTCAATAAGTGAAAAGACGGCAGAATGTTGGACAAAAAAAAGGCGGTCAAATGGAAGATCAAGAGCTTTTACAGTCATGTGAGCGGTCACGAGCGCTACACCGTGCGTTTTTGTCTTCTGTACTATTCTTCACACGGTATGGTGGCATGACACACCCTCGCCAGCGCTTGACATCATACAGATGCGGGGATCCTGCGGAAAAACTCTCGGCGCGGTTTTAGGGCACACACCAAAGTTTCCGTCCCCCAGGATGTGAATAACTTGACTGCTTTATGTCCCCTCCTTCTCTCTTCTCGAAACCTTCTCTCCTCCCTTCCTCAACCAAACCACAACACCCAACAATTTTCTCATCCAAGAACCAGTGAGTACTACCGCGCCCTCAATTGAGCTTGCAGATCGCTTCGCAATGCATTCGACCTGCTTCACGTACCTGTTACGAGCAGCTTGACCTCGATTGAATCTGCCGCGAACTGCCGGTGCCGACAAAAAGTTTTTGGGGGGGAGAGCTCCAAAGCTGACATCCAACCTTTTCCAGATAGTTCAAGATGAGAGCCAAGTGGAGGAAGAAGCGCGTTCGTCGTCTCAAGCGTAAGCGGAGAAAGATGCGGGCCAGATCGTAAGTTCTTGTCGTCGACATTTTTCACCAAATTCTCCCAAAGAGAAAGAGCTTCTGCTAACCCACGCGACAGCAAATAAACAACTTCCCTCGCCACGACTTCTTGTCAGCAACGCAGCTTCACTCCAATGAAGAGGACGGCAGCTTCACCTGCTGATCCCTCTTCCGACAACTGAACCTAGAGAAGCCCGCTTTCTTTTTTCAAACGCCATCTTTCGGCACGCCAACAAAAACATCAATCCTCGAGCAAACTGCTACAGCAAGCGGAAACCTACCAGCTTTCGGCCTTGCATTTTACGGAGCAGTCCAAACGGGGAGCGGAACACTTGGTGTCGTGCATACCAAACGGACCATGGACGAGGAGGAGGAACGAGTTTTTCAGAGGTGGATTCCCTGCCGCGACTGATCGAAACTTTTTTTTGGGACAAATATTGGAAGAACGTCGTGATTCCCTAGTGAGCACACACACAAAAGGGACGATGGAAGTGTTTATCACTGGTCGATACCGTGTCGGAGCCTTACTTTTTTGACGCCGAGACGCTGTTCATTTTCCTCTTTCTTTCGGGAAACACGAAAAACTTAGACAACAGCTGATCAAGACAAGATTACAAAAAATTGAAAGAGTTTTGCTTCTAAATAATTGTGCCATCTGTGCCCTGCAAACGTGTCAAAATGTACCGTGCAAACAATCGATTGAGAAAAAAATCAACAAGGTGTGGATCCGTGCGTGCGTATTGTTTTCTGCAGCATTTTTCTGTGCGACCGACCCATAGCGACCAAATGTCGTGCATAGCTACTGTGAGCGCAGCTTGACCTTTCGAGAGTGCCGAAAAGCTTGCCAGTCGAGGCCCTGCTGGAGCTATTGGCTTTTGGAAGCCTGATGGAGCTCAGCCAAAGCTCTGCTATGGCTGCTTTTGATTTCTTGGTCTTGATGCTGCCGATGTCTCATTTTGTGTTATGTAGCCACACCGAAACTCAGCACATCATCAAGCAGGTAATGCACCGCTCCAAGCTTCCAAACAGTGTTCTTGTATTTTTGGAGCACATACATAGCAGCGCAAGATGTGCTTTATTACTGTGTCTTGTTACTTCACCTCGCTTTTTTGGCCGAGTTTAACTTAAGCGCGTACATCTCCAAAATTGTGCGCTCGAGTGTTTTGATCCAGTTCTGGTTGGTTGGAAGCTCCGAGTCTTGATCAGAAGCCACGCAGTAACGAAAGCCTACCACCAATACCGTAGAGCAATATCGAGGCCTCAAGAAGTACCCTGCCTTCTCAAGATGGACCAAACTGGCGATGCTGTCGTAACAGTCCCTCGCTCCTTCCGTGAAGAGACTCTGCGCCTGCTTGGGAAAGAACCACCACCGGTCCTTCCGTCCACGACCTCAAATGCAAGCATACATATTGTAGAGTTACCCCTGAATCTTGTTTTCCCATTTTTCTAGCCCTCTTTGTTGTCCCAATCGACACGAATCGCCTCTTTTCCTGCTGCGATGTGACGACATCATGACGGAACAACAAGCCATCGAGTACGAGCCATCAGTGGCGTCCGATGCCGACAGACAATCACCCACCTCTGAAGAAGAGCCGCAGACTCCGCTGGCATGGTTTGAGATTGAGAGTTCTACCTACGGGGAGTTTAAGCAAAGTATGTTCTCAGCCAGCTGTGCAAGTGGAAGACAGTGACTGACTTATTCTCTACGTTGGCCAACAGTCGTCAGAGTGCCCTTCTTCAAAGGGCAAATCATCACCATCGGAAGGGATGCAAAGGCCTGGTAAGCAGCAGTCAATCCTTGTCTGCCAAGGCCATTTAATCACATTTTCATCACATCTAACACTCCAGCAACCTCCGGTTCCAATGCAAGGCCGTCTCGGCGGTGCACTGCGAGGTCTACTCGGTCCTCTTCGACACATCCACCAACTACCGACCACTGATCTACGTCCGCGATTGCCAGTCCAGATTTGGGACGCTTGTCAATGGCGAGCTGATCGGTAAGGGACCATTTGTGACTCCTGGCCGGATGCTGGAGCAGGACGATACCATCTCAGTCGGGCCCTGCTCGCTTCGGCTCCGTGGCTATGGTGACTATGACGAACAGTCGACTTTGAGCCCTTTGCAACAGAAAGAGGCTTCGGTATGTACTCCGTGCCTGCTTTTTTTTTATTTCTTTTTTTCTCGTTACTATTTTTGTCCCTTGTTTACTTTGCTCATTTTTTATGCATTTTCTTTTCCTTTTCCTTTACCTTCTTCTTCTTTTTCTCTCTCTCTTTTTTTTTTCTTTTTTTTTTTTTTTTTTAATTTTTTAAAAAAATGCTCACACAATTGAACAGCACTTTGCAGACCAGTTTCTTATCAAAAACACCATCCTTGGCAGTGGTAGTTTCGCTACCGTTCACTTGGCGGTGAATGTCGAAACGAAGCAGCAGATGTTTTGCAAGATTCACGACCTGACCACCATTGAAGATCGATTTCCGGACACGAATATCATCAAGCGTGTTGAACAAGAAATGTCCATTTGGAGCCAGCTCGACCATGTACGTCTGGGTCCGAGCTAGACACTGCAAGTACACGCCCCGACTGACATTTGTTGCAGCCGAATATCGTCGCCTTCCAACGTGCCTTTTACACAAGCAAAACAGTGTAAGCCCACCAATTACTCTTCTTTTCGGTTACTTTTGACAAAAAGCTCTGACATGCCAGGTTCACGTTTGGCGGCCTGGCTACCGGCGGCGACTTGTTCTCCCTCCTACAGCGTGAGAAGTCCATCTCAGAGCTCGAAATCAAATGGATTATCATCCAGCTCCTGCGTGCAGTCGAGTACCTCCATTGCAAAGGAGTTGCACATCGCGACATCAAAGTCGAGAACATCCTGTGCTCATCGAGCCTGTCCTCGGAGCACGGTATCGCACTGACAGACTTCGGATGTGCCGGCGTCACAAGCCGAGGAAGAATGCACTCCTATGTTGGCACTGCCAACAGCCGCGCACCGTATGTCTACACTGACGCGTGGTATACAGCAAACATGCTGGCTACGGCGGTCCAAAGTATACGAACGCTGATTTTTTTAGGGAAGTCCAACTATCTGGGAAGCCCCATGGCCTTGCTGTGGACATCTGGGCTGTCGGGATCCTAGCCGTGCAGTTGATCGTCGGTAACGACCCAGCTGGCATTGAGCTATTCGAGGACTTAAGTGCGGATGACATAGAAAAGTCGGTGGTCCTGGGAAATGCTGGGCGTGCTGGTCAAGATTATGGGCCTGTCTCCCAAAATGGAGTCGACTTCACCATCGCCTGTCTGAACCTCCGGCCCCACAAGAGACCGACGGCTGCAGAGGCCTTGAAACATCCATGGTTCCGGGAGTCCGAGAAGGAAATTGCCCTCTTCAAAGAGCGTGAGAACAAGCTGGCTTGGAAACCAAGAGGCCTCATCATTCCGGCCATTGTTGAGCTCGACGACGTTGCCGACGACACACCAGAAGCGGAAACCGCAGCAGCTAATCAACAAGCATCATCTCCCCGCCTAGGTGAGGACGAGTTTGGCGGACAACATTTGTCTTCCTTTCCAGTTCCAGACTCTGTAGATGGCTCCCAGTCGTCCAGGAGTATCGTCGAACAAAAATTTGAGTGGTTGCAAAAACGCAGCGAGACGATAGTTGCCTTCGAGCGGCCATGCTCGATGATGAACTACCGAAGCGCCTCAGTCGCATAGACACCTTCTGCTTCTCTGTTCACTGATTTCTTTCTCACTTTTTCTTTCTATTTATTTTTCGTCTTTTTACATCTGAGCAGCTCTTCCGCACACATATTGTTGTACTTCTTTCGTTGTTTCGTTTAAATGTTTTGCGATTTGTTTTGAGTTTTAGAACGAGAAGGTTATGACGAGCATTTATAGCTAATTCAAGTGAGTTTCCCCCGAAGCCTATGCCGCGAGTGGCCCAACTGTGACTTGTTCGCGCATCTTCTGGATTTGCTCACGTTTTTTTGCAGTTTCTTTCTTCTCCTTTCGTTTACGCACAGCGTCGATGTCCGCGAACCGGCCCCGCGCGCCGTGCTTGATCTTTGTGATCATGTCCGAAGCTGTTCCTTTATCAATGTCCTCGGACGTCAGCTCTTCCTCTCCCTTGCCGCGGATCTTGTTGACAAAGTCCAGTTGCCCCTGCGTTGGCGGCCCTTTCCGCCAGTTTTGGTATCGGTGGATAAACGCTCGCGGAAAAATCTTGGAGGCATAGTTGTCTGCACCATGCACAGCATCCGAGAATGTCACGCCGCGGCACACTTCTCGTGGAGCAGCAAACGGTGATTTGGAAAGGCCGGCCGGCAGAGCGCGGACTTCAACAACGCGGAACTGGCACTCGTCCTTGATGCCCTTATTGCGGCTTTTCACTGCCATCGCATGTTCGATGTCGTCGGGGTCGACAAGACCGTACAGAGCGTCATCGCCGTCGCCTCCCAGTCTTTCGATCCGCAAGTATGTGCCTGTCGGTCCGCAGAGTACATGGCGGTCTTTGCCGACCTGTACCCACGCGTGCTCGCTGATCGCCCGAATGTGTCGTTCGCCGGACGTGTCTGAAATAAGGTCGAGCACGGAGCTGTACTCGGTAAAGCTCACACTTTTTATTGGCACTCCATTTGCTGCCGAAGAGCCGCGTGGAAGGGAACCTCGTGAGGCCATGTCTTCTCGCGCCGCCTCTGCCTCCTTTCGGTCTTTGATGGCGGCCATTTCTTCCACCGAGGCACCAGAGAGCAGTTCGCCAGGGTCGAGACCAAACAAAGTCGGTGTCGTGACGATGCCCGTCTCGAGACTCGAAACCATATCGATGACATGGCAGTTTGTCTTTCCCTCGTGCAGCCGCATTCCGCGCCCAATCATCTGTACCAGCAGATTGCGAGACTTGGTCGGCCGCGCCAGGATGACACAGTCCACACTCGGCATGTCAGTGCCCTCCGTGAAGACACCACAGTTCACCAGCACAGGAAAGTCGCCTCGCTTGAAAGCCTCGAGCCGGCTGCCGCGCTCCCTCTTGTCGGTGTCGCCCGTCACAAACTGTGCGTCGATGCCGTGTTTGCGGAACGTATTCGTCAGGTCGGCAACGTGGTTGAGGTCCACGCAAAATACGAGTGTCGATTTCCGTTCCGGTGCTGTTTCTGTTGCCGCCCTCTTGGCCAGCCATGTGCGGACAGTAATCTCATTGACCTGCTCCGTGTTGACGGCCCGCGACAGGTCGCCGGCCTGGAAGTCTTTGCCCATGCCACTGCGCACGCGCGACAAGTCCGCCGTTGACTCAACTGTCGTGAAAATGACATTGGACAGCCAACCATCGCCAATCATGTCGAGGTAGTCCTTGTGGTAGACGATCTCGTCAATAGCAGCGCCGAGGGCCAGGCCATCGAAACGCGACATGGTGGCCGATACACCGACAAGAGCAGGCGTGCCGGGCTTCTTGCACGTCTCCTTGTCGGCCAGTCCAAAGTGGCCTAGAGCGCGCATGTATCCCGGTGCCACAATATGATGAGCCTCGTCGACGAGAACCAGCTTGAAGCGCAAAGGGTCGAATTTGTCGATGCGATGTCCAGATGTGATGGACTGCACACTCGCGACGGTAATATCGGCCACACCACTCGCGTGCAGCGACCCCATCTCGATCTCGACCGTCTTGTCCGGGTAGGCACGTGTACAATGACGGGCTGCTTGTTCGACAAGCTCACGCCGATGGGCCAGAATCAGAGTCTGATTGGCATCAAGAGTGGCCGGCTTGATGCGGTTGAGAAGTTGTGTGAAAATTACCGTCTTTCCGGCACCCGTTGCCAGAGACACGCCGAGCCTCTTTGAGCCCTTCTCGAGGGACGCCAGCACAGACTGGATGCATTCTTCCTGGTAATCACGGAGCAGGATCTTGGACAGTTGTTGGCCGGCTGCCGAAGTGGTCGCAGCTGTACCCTGCCATCGTTTTGACTGCGAAATGGCCGACAGAGTGTGCCATGCTATCCGCCAGCGTCCTGTTCCGAGCATTGCATCGTATGCTTCAGTCCAGATTCTGATTATGACAGAAAAATTCGTTTACATGGAAACGCGTTGTGACACCGTTCTCGAGATGCGATGCCCGTTTTCACATACAAATTCTATGGTCGCGGTGTCACGTGCACTAGGGACCAACAGTGCAACCATTTTAGCGGCCTTGCTCCACTAAAGTTTCGAGCTCAAATTCTTCGTCTTTCACGATCGACATCAAACAACAACAAAGTTGTGATGAGGCCATTCAGCAACAACGAGCTTCCATCTATGGGGTATTTTCTCTCGAAACATACCAGACGACCATGAGGTGTGGAGCCCGGCTCATACGGCTGAAAGGGAGGGGACCAACAGCAAAATAACAGCCCGGCGCATGAGACAACAACCATGGCCTCACCAAATTCAACATCACCATCTCCGTCTCTGCCACGGGCTGTACAAAGGCCATTGACACCCAATGGTATCGGAGACTCGCGGCAACAACATCCAAAGCACCCATCACCGTACGCCCTACGGCCACGGTCTGTGAGTGTAGCCACATCCGACGGGAACCGGTCAGACGGTGACTTTATCCGCGGCCAGACGGCAGAAACTGTCGAGCATGACGACACACAGCAATGGCCATTGATGGACGACTACGACGGCAGGGTAGAGGGCCGGCGAGAAATGGAGTCAGACAGCAGCGACTACCAGCCTTCGGACTCGGAGGAGCCATCAGCCGAGGATGATCAGGTCGATGAGCCTGGCGATCTTGAAGAGCCCGAGATCAAAGACGAAGAGGGGGACGGCAGTGTCAGAATGGGCAATGTTGCGGCTTACGATGGTATGAATAACAACGACGACAACGACGACAACGGCGACAACGACGATGGCGCTTCCTCATCTTTGTACAGGTCTGGCCTAAAACGGACTCGCGAACGCACGTTTTCCACACCGCTGGCCGACGACAACGAGCCGCAGGCCAAGAAGCAGGCCAGGCAGCCCTTCAACAAGTACTACATGGAGCTTCTTCAAGACGACGCGGACGATGTCTGCCGCAAGTACATACCGGAAGACTGGCCAGAGCTGTCGGACACACAGATAGGCCTAACAGTCTGGACGGCCGAGGAGAAGGAGATGTTCTTTGAGTCGGCGGGCCGGCTCGGCAGGGACGACATTGCGGGCATTGCATCTCGCCTCCAAGGGTCCAAGAGCGAGGTTGAAGTGCGCCACTACATGCACGTTTTGAGGGAAGGCGCGCGAGAAAAGAAGCGCGATATCCGAGCGCCTCTGCACCGGCCAATGCTCTCTGATTTCCCGGCAGCGACCGAGATCAGCGAGGCCTGCTGCGATGCCCTCCAGAAAACAGCCGACGCCGCCATGCGACGCGAGAGGAACCAGGAAGCCAAAGAAGGGCAGCAGAAATGGGGACAACACTGGCTCCTCACCGGCGACAACTGCCAAGACCTGTCCAAAGCCGCTCTCGAGATGGCTGGCATGCCCGCCAACGCCACAAACGACGACGACAATGCCAGCAACCAGTCGCCCGCACCCACCACCGCCACCGCCGCCGCCGAGCTGGGCAAGCAACTAAACTCTCGGGCAGCCCCCATGCTCGCCCTCTTGAATGTGCGGACGATGCTGCTGCTGTCGGAGCGGGTCTTTATGAACGGCGCCGAAGAGGATGCCAACTACATGGGTTTGGGCGACGAGCTGCCGTCGATCGACATGGCGGCCATCCAAGACCTGTACTCGCTCGTCTACGCCGTTACGCAACGACTGGTGGCCACGGCTATGCACATCTGCCGGTCCCGCGACCAGGCCCGAAGCAAAATCTCCAACAGCGGCAAGAAGCTGGTGCGGCCACGAGACGTGCGCACAGCTGTGGCCTCGCTCGGCCTGAAAAGGGACAGCCAAGTATTTTGGGCCCGCTGCCCTCGGCGTCTTGGTCTTACAGTGAGGAGGTCGGCTATGCCCTTTGCCGACATGGACGGCATGGGCGTGCAGGTGGAAGCCGTCGAGAAGGGCCCGTCAGACGAGGCGTCGGACAGCTCAGAAGATGACCCGGAAGACGATTCGGATGAAAGCGACTTGGAAGAAGACAGCAGCAGCGACGACGACAGCGACATTATATCGACTTACGGCGAGGTCGAGCGAGAGCTTCTTCCAGAAGGATCAGAATATGCTGCCAACCGGCAGCCATCGTCACACAATATCAATGGAGACAGAGACGAAGACTCGGCCTACAGTAGTGAAGACGACGATGACGACGAGGCATGCAAAGACGACGATACCGATGAAGATAGTGGCGACGACAGCGACGGCAGCGACGGCAGCTGCGAACAAATGGACGAACATACCGCTATTACAGAGCAGCGCGTCAACAACGAAGCCGATGAGATTATCCACTACACTGCCACGGGCTTCCCGACGGCCACCTGGGCTAAAACAAGCCTCAAGAACCGCATACGCGACGAGCTCAAAGAGGAGGAATATGCTTGTGCTGTCGACGAACATGCCAGCCGCCAGGATGAGCTGTACTTGTGGGCCGTCCTGGGTCAACATCCGCCACCAGAACTGGGACTGGACGAGTTTGATGAGGACGCAACTCCACACGTCAAAGGCTTTTCGACAGATACTCGGCGCTTCCCTGTCGACGAGATTATCGAGACGGGCAGCAACTGGCGCGATACGCTCAGGTACGAGGCCGAGTGGGAGAAAGCAGCCGTCAAGGCACAGGAGGCAGCTAGAGAAGCAAACGAGCAAGCCAAAGAGATGTGACAGAGTGTAGTCGTGTTGTATATCTAGAAATCACAAAAGGATAAGCGCAAGACTTTGGAGATACCCCGATAGGATTTTATTGAATAAAGGACCTTGATAGCAATTCACAATAACAGGCTACAATAAGAGGCTACAAATCATATCAGCTTGCGCCTCACTTACACACCACTCCCAAAGACATCATCTTTGCGCGTCCGCCGGTCCCAGACAACAACGTCGTCGCTACGCCGCTTAAAGTATAGGATGCGGTGCTGCGGGATAAACTCCTCGTCCGTCTGCTCCGACTTCCACGACTCGAGGGCACGCTCACGCGCACCCAGGAACCGGTCCTCATAGCCAACAATAAAGTCGCTGCGGTCAAGGTGAGGGTCCCAGCGAAGACGCTTGATGACGTCCTGGGCTGTGCGGAACTTGCCGCCACCAGGATGATGGGCCACGGCCATGGGCAGCTTCTTGGCGTTCTTCGCGTTCTTCTTGCCTTTCTTGGGCTTGTCGTCGGCAAAGTCGTTGAACTCGTTCTCGTTGCCGTTCTTGTCGTCGTCGTCGTCGTCATCCTCGTCATTGCCGTCATCGTCATCATCCACTTCACTTTCCTCGTCACCCGGACTGTGCTCGCCCCAGGCACGCTCATCCAGCCGCAGCTTGTCCACATTGCCCAGGTCGGCGCGGTTGACAATGCTCACATCGATCCACTGCCACTGCGGGTCAAAGTTGCCCGTGTTGGCGTGGCCGTCGCCGCCACGGCGGATCTGCTTCTCAAAGTGGGCGAGGACAGACTGCAGTGTGCCCAGAGCAATGCGGCGCTCTTCGCGCGTCATGGTCGCGGGAAGGTCAAGACCGACCAAGTAGCAGCCCTGGTACTGGCGGGCTCCATCGTTGTCATTGCCGTTGTCGTCCTCGTTGTCGTCCTCCCTTCGCTCATTGTCGCTGTCATCATCCTCATTGGCCTGAACAAATCGACCGGGCCAGATGCGGGCATTCAGATCAGGAAGACGCCGGGCCAGGTCGACCAGCAACAGGACACAGCGCGACTCGAGCCAGCCGACAAAGGCCGAGCCACGGGTCAGCGACAGGCCCCAGTACTGCAGGTCGAGCTTGATGTAGGAGCGATAGGCACGGACAAACTCGGCAGGGCCAGCGGCCAGAGCCAGACCGGATGGTGCCGTCACAGTGCCGCCATTCAGAAAGTCGGACCATGTGATTCCGTCCTTGCCCTCACGAAGAAGGCCAGCAGCCCGCTGGAACTCCTCGGCAAGAACACGCACCGACGGAACCGACGCGGCCATACTGGTGTTGAGTTGTGGGCGGTGATAGCCCAGGATAGCGAGAGGTTCGCGGTTTGAGGGCGAGTAGGGAGACTTTTGGTTGTGGAAGAAGGGGTCAAAGGCCATCTTGGTCTTCCAGTCGAAACCAGCGTAGTGCTGGAAGAAGGTGACGAGGATGTCGGCGACTGTGCATTCCTTTGCGCCACCGTCCTCGGACACCTTTTCGACCTCTCGCTGCATCAGCTTCATGACACGAGCGAGCAGAAGAGCTATCTGGATCCCGCCGAGGTAGCCGAAGCGGGCGACATAGAGGCCCCGGGCACGCGCCCAGGTCTTGATGGCACGGTGAGCGGTCCGCAAGTTACTGGCTGTGCAGATCTTCGTGGTGTCGGTCGACTCAGGGAACGACTTGCGGATGTAGTACAAATCGCGAGCCGCCTTGAGCTTCGAGAGTGTCTGCGGCGACAGGGCAAAAACGGGGTGCGTCGGGGGAAGCACAAGAACAGCCGGCCAGGTCTCGGCCACAACAGCAGCGCCGCAGTACTGTAGGTCCATGCGGATGCCGTTGATCTCGAGCTCGAGCATGGTGCCAGTGTGAGCGCGGACACGACGAATAATCTTGACAGACTGAGCTGCATCGCCTCCGTTTGCCGCAGCAACGCCAGCAGCCCGAAGGCGCTGAGCGGCCAGGGCAAAGAAGGTTTGCGGGCCAAATGTGCCGATACAGAGGCAGTCAATGTCTGAAGCGGGCGTCCAGACACCAAGACCATAGGATCCAACAGGAACAACAGCCAGCTTGCGAGGACCATCCGAGCTGGCTGCACCGGTCTCTTCGTCGAGAACGATGGCCTTGAGACGTTCAAAAGCTGCCTTGCGGCGGGCAATCTCGTCGTCAGATGGGATGACACCGAGCTCAGTAAGAGCAGAGAGTACAGCATCGCTGTCGGCAAGAGGACCAGCAGGGGCACGGATAGGCTCAACGGGCACAATCAGCTTCTCAATGTCGGCCGAGATAACAGGCTGCTCAGCCTCCGTGATAGCCTCGGAAACGGCCAGGGTAGTGGATGCAGCCAGGGTCTTGTTGCCACCCTCATCCTCATATTCGTTGTCGGCAAGCTCGAGAGAGCAGCGGATGCCCCAGTGATCGCTGGCGTACGCACTGACCGAGCTGTGGTCCTCGCTCGTGGGAGGGAAACCAAACGAGTTGTAACCGGTAATGCGGTACCAGATCTGGCCGTATTCGTCATCCTCGTCTTCGTCCTTATTCACGTAATCCTTGGCAACATCGCGAACGAGAATGCGGTCGAAGCGTTCAGGACGAGTGTTGAGGCCACTTCCAATGATCCGGGCAGCCAGTGCATTCGTGAACGGGTTGTAGGTGGCACCCTCCTCGCCGTCGTACAGGAGGATATCGCCGTTGTCGTGCCGAAGTTCGTGCTTGGCCTCGTCTGACTCGTGCTTGTCGTCGTCGTCGTCGTTCTTTTCGAGATTCTGTGTCGCTCGGAAAGCATCCGTAAAGCCGTACTGGGCAAACAGCTCGTCAAAGCCCGTTTCGACATACCGTGCCGTCTGAGCAGAAATACCCTTGCGACGGATGGCCGCTTCGATAGCAAAAGACGAGGAGTGGATGTTGAGATCGCCAGCGACGACAACAACATCGGCACAGTGGGAGGGATAACAACGCTGCAGATGGCCAAAAAGACGTTGCAGCTCGGCACGCTTGGCGGCAACCGAGCCGTTGGTGAGACCGTGGGTCAAGTGGACTGTGGCAAGAACCAGGCCGTACTTCTTGGCTTCGTCGTCTTCCTGTACCTCATCCTCGCCCGCATCCTCACGATCAAAGCGTGCAATCACTGCACCCTTGTGAGCGCGGTGGAAGGGCAACCAGGACCATGAAAAGGGGCGCCGGCTCAGCACGACCATATTCAAAAGACTGGGAAGAGGCTCCATGTCCTCTTGGTCGGGGGGGCCGTGGGATGCAAAGGGATATGCAGACTGCACGCCACTGTCAGATAACAAGGCCGACAAAAAGTAGTCGGTCACTTCTTGCAGGACCAGCACATCCGCCGCAGCATTGGCGGCCAGCAGGTTCTTGATCAAAAGCGGGAAGCGGTCCTTGACGGGCGGCCACTCAAACTCGGCCAGGACATTGTAGGTGGCGACGGAAAGCGCGCCGGGAGTTGGTGAAACAGAAGGAAGCGAGGTGTAGAGATCGTGCTCGTCCGAACAGCGGATCCATTCATTGTCTTCAGGCGCAAACGTGACGGCTTCAAATGTGGGCAGCTGAGCATCGTTGTCGTCCTTGTCTGCGTTGGCCTCCTCAGCCTCGGCTTCGGCCTCGGCAGACGTCTTTTCATTATCAAACGGCAACTCGTCATAAAACGTCTGGGCCGGACTCAGCTTCTCGATCCGGCCATCATCCAAGTGGATCACACCCCAAAGACGCATCCGGCTTGATGTCGCAATCACCTCGCCGTCGCTGCGGTTGCCTCGTGTCTTGACGAGCTTCTCGCGTGTCATAATGTGCAGCCGGTCGGCCGTCCAGGTGACGGGCGGAACCCGCTCGACCTTGTGCAGCAAAAAGCGATGCGCATGGCCATGTGTGTCGTTGGGTGTGGCAGAAGAATCGGCGGCAACATCGTCTACTGTCTCCGCCGCAGCGGCAGCGGCAACATTGCCCGATGCACTGCTGTTGCTCTGGGCCACCGTCATGTGCATCCGGTAGCTCTTTGCGTCGAGGTCGGCCTTGGCTGCATCGTTGCCAGCCAGAGACTTTAAGATTCGGTAGCGAAGCTGGCGCAGGGTCTCAGCACAGGCGGCCTTGTCGTCGGCCTTGATGTGCAGCGTCTTCTCGTGGCGCTGGCTGAACACGCCGGCCGTGTCTAGACGGATGGGGATGGGTTCCTGCGGTTCGTCCTTCAAAAAGGATTGGATGCGTTGTGAAGCGGCATCGAGGCTGTCGGGCTGAACAAACGGGTAGATTAGGTTGACATGCGGGGGCCACTTGCGTGCAGCCTTGTCGTAGAGAGTACGGAGCCGGTCAACGACCGGCCATTCGCTCTCAGGTGGTATAAAGCACAGCGCCGTTGCGTGTGAGTTGAGGGTAAAGGATATACCTTGTAAATCGGAGTCGGGGGTCGCCATAACTGGTTGTTGTAGATTGTTGGCAAACGTAATTAAAAAGATGGTGGGGGTATAAAGGGGACAAAAGACAAGAACAAGAATGCGGTAATGAAGGCAAAATCAAAATCGCTTGCTGATCTGCTGATGATGTTGAAAATCAATCATATGCAGTCGTGTCGTCGCTTCTTTTCTTCTTGATGATTCTGGAGATCGGATCTCAAAATGTAAACAGAATGCAGGTCCAGCCTACTTATACCGAAGTAGAAGACACCGAACCAGCAAACTGTCTGCACGTCACGAAAAAGCCAAGATCGTGGGGCTGAATATCGTCGAGTTTGAAGTTGGCCCCTGCAGGATGTTGTTTGTTTGGCATTCCCCACAGATGCAAGTGCCCGAAGATGTGTTTTTGCAAGACAAGGCTTCAAGGAATAAGACTGTAACCGGCGTCAGATTCAGAGCTTTGTGTATTAGATCGATCAGGCCGTAGCTGTATTGTGGCCTTCCGTGGCTCCTGTGGCTTGCTCGTTTTTATCTAGAACCCGGACAGTGACTCATGGAGAGCAAGCAGTCTCGCGCAGAGCCCTCAAAAAAAAAGTCGTTTTGGGGGTTTGCAACATCGATTAAGCTCGCAAAAAGGATGCTAAAGTTCAACACGAGGCAGAGAGTGAGTCATATACTCAAAGGTATGGATCTGAACAAATTAAAAAATCAAAAGAGGTGGCTAAGCACAAAAAGTGCAGGGAGCAGGGAAGTGGGCGTTGTGCAAGTCGAGTGGTTGAAAGTTGTCGCTCGTCCACGAGGTTGTGGAGCATCCGCCGTGGCGCAGCCTTGCTGTTAGTGAAATGCGCGTTTTTGCCGTCCCATTGCCTTGTCTCTGTCTCGACAATACGAAGTAGTGTCTCGACAATAGACAGAAAGCAGGTGTGATGGGAGGACAACACGAGGGAAAGCCGCAAAAGAAAATGACAACAGAATATCCAAAATGTAGTGAAAGTTCCAAGATGTATTATTACCCAGTACTATAAATAAAAAACCAACGCCGTCGCTGAGAAAGGCGGTATGCCGCGATATCCAATTCTTTCGTAGCGTGCCAATGAGAAGCATTAAGGCACCCGAAAAATCAAAAGACCAAAAATCCAAAAAAATTAGTTATAAGTCACCCAGGACTGACGGAACAAAAAAGCAGATATGAGACGAAAGCAAAGTTGTGCAACACAACACTGTCATTGCTCAGCTGTACTCGCTGCCCCAGTCAACGACGGTGATGCCGCGGCCGACGCCCTCCATAAGCGCCTCCAGCTTGTCCTCGTTGGTAACCCAGCCGGACCGCTTCGTGCTGATGGCATAGCGGATAGGATCGCGCCACTCCTTCCACCACATCTCTTCGCTCTGGACGGCAAACTTGCGGGCTGGGTCGCCGCTCTTGTGGGTAGCAAACGGCCAGACAGATTTGACGACCTCGTACGTGCTCTTTCCCGTGAAGAGAGTTGCGACAGACGTAAAGAACTTGTTGACCTTGTCGGGGCTCTGGACAATCACGCGGGCGTGTGTTACGGGGAACGTGACCGTCACAACGCCCTTGTAGCCGGTGGTGGCCACGAGACTGCGAATCTGGCCCTCGAGCCAGCCAATGTCCATGTTGGCGACCTGGCGCTCAAAGACAAACGACTTGACCGACGCCTGGTCCTCGACGAACCGTCGGCACCATGCATCGATGGCGCTGCCGGCGTCGCTGCTCTCGACTTCGGGCACGGCGGATGGCTTATTGGAGTTGCCGCCGCGCAGCGCCAGCTCGCCACGGCCGACACACCGCACATAGTTCATCCGCCGCCGGGGGTCTTCAGAGATGAGCAGGTGCATCATGTTGGCTTTGACGGAGAAGTCGACCTTGCTGCCGCGGGTGCCCTGGATGTGGATCAGGGGCTTTGGGGGCACGGCGGCTTGTGTGCGGATCAGATTGGCGAGAGCCGAGGCGGTGGCCGAGAGGTAGGGGGCAGACGACTTGAGGGATGTCTTGTCGGGAGACAGTGTAAACAGAGGCGGCGAGTAGATGCGGTAGTCGACGTAGGGCAGGCCAGGATATCGTGGAAAGGGGCGTTTCTGGGCGGCAGCGACGGCAGCAGCGGCAGCACTGCCGTCTTGTCGTTGGAGGGCGGCTTCGTGTGCAGGAGATGCTGGCCCAGAGTATAATGGCGGCGCATGGTCGGCTGGCCCTGCGTGGCCTGAAGCTGGACCTGAAGAAGAAGACGGTCCTGCTCGAGACGCTGCTGTTTCTTCGTCTGTGTCGCTCTCCACGCCAATCAGTTCTTCGCTGTGCTCTTCGGTCGGGGTGACGACGGCCAGGCCGTTGTAGTGCTCGGCAAGCCGAGCCTTTTCGGAGCTGGCAGCCCTTGATGAAGCCATGGTTGTGGTTTTGGTGGTTTTGGTTGTTGTGTTGTGTAAAGTGTAAGTGGAGGGAAAAAAAGGAGAGAGAGATTGAGAGGCCGCTAATTAGAGGGAACTGGGCCGCTCAGGTGAGGGGCACTTGGCGCTGTTGGTGCTGTGTCGCTGCTGCTGGCTCGGTTCTAGGTTCCTTCCTCGGGATACCTCTGCTCACGTTTGTGCTTTCCTCTTGCGATTGTTGATTTTATTTGAAGAGGGAAGGAACTACCGCGCGATAATAATATGTTTAAATAACAACAAAAATAAACATAAAAACGGAGCTTGCCTACATTTTGTACAAAAAGTACGGAGACCGGATTGGCAAGAGCGACCCGAGATAGCTGTTCCTGATTCGACCAAAAGAGGCGCAGCCCCGTTACTTGTCTATGTTTTGCTTGCTGCCTCCCTGATCCTCGAGAAACACCCAAGACAATCCCCAGCCAAACACCCAAAACCCTCCAGTTCGTGTTTCGAGAGCGTCATTATCACCCGCCGTTTCCAGCGTATCCAAAATACACCATTGGAGGGCCCAGTGGGAGGGAGGTGCCGCGCAAGCTAACAACGCAAATCGCCCATGCGACAACTCTAAAGCGACTCCATCGAACTAGGCACCCGTATTTCTTGGGATGGCCCATGATGGGTCCTGGCTGTGAGGGAGCTGCAAAGAGAGCAAGGACAAGAAACAGCGCCTTTCGCTCTCTTTCACTCGCGGCATCCGCCCAGAACGGACTAGCCAGCGCCGTTTTAGCCCGCCCATCCTCTCCATTCATCCTGTCTCCATCCTGCCGCCAACTGGATTTCAGACGAAGAGCCGCCAGGCAGCTGCATTTCTTCTCACTCTTTCCTCTGAGGGCTGACCTTGGTTCCCATTAAATCGCGAGGCTGAACCCGGCACGATAAGAGAAGCTCTCAATGCTCGGCTGTCCCGAGGCCGATCAATACTACGACGTGCTCGTAAACTGACAAACTGTCAGGCTAATAGGAGAAACTATGTTGTAAAGTGACACTGAGACGGCCGTTTTACTTCCGGCTCCGAATAGTCGAGTTTCATCTTTGTTTATTTTTAGTGGTATCGTGAAATCCATGAATAAATGAGGGCATGTTGCATCTGTTGACTTTGGTGGTGATCTCATAAATTAGCTCGTACACAGTAGTGCAGATGAGAGGGGCGCACGTGACCGTACCTGCCGTACGATCTGGCTGCGCTAAAACCTAAACAAACGCTTGTTTACGTTCCTGTGAGACAAAAGAGTCTCCGAGCCTGAAAGTTCCAACAGACATTCAAGACAAATCGAGCTGCCATGGCTAACAACAAGATGGCCGGCCAAAAGCGGCCGTTCAATGCCCGATGGGATGTCGACACATTGGGAGATGAAGAGTGCACCGAATCGTTTCTCAAATCCATCAGACTGTGAGTGCATTGCAAAATGGCAATACAAATGAAAAGAAAAACATTGCTAACATCTATTCCGCTCAAGGTTATATGGTACAGGAGAGTACTCCGACTTCTCAATTGTCTGTGGTGGCCGCACCTATCACATGCACAAAGTAGTTGTTTGCCCTCGATCTCCAGTTTTTGCTGCTATGCTCCGGAGTTCTTTAAGAGTGAGTACTTCTTTTGATGGTAAAAGATAACCCTGTCAGGAAGTTCAAGATGGCTTACATAGATAGGAGGGACAAGAAAGCCGCATTGATCTTGCCGAGGATGATGTCCTGGCCGTTCATTGCATGATTCGGTATTTTTACTTTCACAACTACATTCCCGAACATCAGGCCGAAGATGCCGGCTTTGACGGCCCGGGGGCAGTACAGACACCCGCTGCCAAAAAGAAGGCCAAAGGCAACGCAAGAAAGTCGACGGGGACGGCGGCCGTTGCGGCCATGTTGCCCCCAGCACACCACGCGATCAAGCTGCATGCTGAGGTCTACATTCTTGCCGATCGCTACGATATCGATGGGCTCAAGGAACTTGCCCTGTTCAAGTTCAGGAAGTCCTGGGTTAATGAATGGGACACGAAGGCAATTGTGGCGGCTGCGCGAATCGCCTATGAATGGACGACAGAAATCGACAGGGGGCTGCGCGATAGCGTTGTCGACGCCATGTACGCTCATCATGCGACCATATTTCAGGATGCAAGCTGCAAAGAGGAGCTGCAAGGGATTGGGAGCCTCATGTACGACCTTGCCTCTCGCATGTCTGGTATTGGAACCAAAGTCGCCCAAGCCGCCAACACCGCTCAAGTCGCCCAAGCCGCCAACACCGCTAAAGTCGCCCAAACCGCCCAAACTTCGCAGACCTTTAGACCGGCCGGTCAACGTTGAGTATTCTTTTGTACGACTGGCATCAAAGCATTTTTTATGGGGGTCCTTGGATATTACTCTAGAGCTTAAAGTGGAAATGGCTATTACCCAATACTTATTATCAAAATCATATCATACATCACAGCCGGTCAAGTAGGCCTGTGACAAAAGTCCGCAGGTCTCGCAACGGCACGTCTTTCTTGACGCCCAACTGCCGACACTGCACTTCACACAGGCCGTCTTGTGACAAACCAGTCTCGCCAGCCTGGTCGCCCACACTCTTCCGCCATGCCGCGCCCACAACAACAACGACAGGATAACCCGTCAGGTCGGCGTCTTTGAGCTTATACGGCAAGGTTGCACTTGTGCGGTCGTCCAACAGCACATCCAGGTCGGCCCCGGCCTCGGACGCGGCACGGCCGGCTAGAACGTCATACACGCCCTCAGCCACCGACATAAGACCGGCGTCTTTGACCACGCCGTCCTTTCCCGCCTTGGGCGGCGCAACAACCACCACGACCTCGTATGGCGCAATCGCCCGTGGCCAGTTCAGGCCCTGCTTGTCTGCACGGTGGTCGGCCACAGCGCCCAGGATACGTGAGATGCCCAGGCCATAGCAACCCATCTCGGGGACAATCGTCGCCTGTTCACCAGAGCTGCCGTCACCCTCAGCCTGCACTTTCACGTCCAGGGCTTCTGGTGACGTGTAGCGCGTCCCCAGATAAAAGGTGTGGCCCAGCTCAATGGCACGATCGACCACAAGTGTGCCCTGGCTATGACAGCGAGGACAATCGTCGCCGGTGCGTGGCTTGGCAAAGTTGAGCGGCTGGCCAGCGTTGTCGACAGATGTGGCGGCTTGCACATCAAAAAGGGACGTGATGTCGTCGGTGTTGGCCGTCTTCGTTGAGCCAAGTACAGGCCAAAGGCGCGTGTTGATATCAATGGCAGCAACGAGCGAGCCGTCACCTTGCAGAAGACGCTGGTCGACTAGATTGATAATCTTGGGCCGGATGCTAGAGTCTGCCTTGGTCTTGGCCAGCACACTGTTCCAGGCGGCAGATGTGTTGTCGATGCTCGAGTCCAGTTCGGGAACGACCGTCTTGACGGTATGGGTATCAATGTCGTCGTCAGTCATGCGCAATGTCTCGCCTGTTGCCGTGTTCACAGCTTCAGCCGGGTACCACACATTGACCAGTGTCGTCTTGTCTTTTGAAATGCCGTGCCATGCTTGGGCAGATTTTACCTCCAGAGATGATTGTCTTGCCGCTTCAGGCTTTGCTGCCTCCAGGACTTCCGTGTTGGCCACAAGGTCGCAGCTTCTGCAGTGGGCCACATAGTCCTCGCCAAGCGATGCCGCCAAATGGTACTCGTGGCTCAGGTCGCCGCCCATGTCGCCGGAGCTGGCCTGAGCTGCCAGAACGGGAACTTTGAGCTCGGCAAAAATGGCCGCGTAGGCGGCACGCACGTCCGAGTAGGTGGCCATGGCGTCGGCCACAGACGCGTCAAAACTGTACATGTCTTTCATGATAAATTCGCGGGAGCGCAAGATGCCGTGCCGGGGGCGCATCTCATCACGATATTTACGGGCTGGGGGGTCAGTCTGGCACCCTGTAAAAGGCAGGTTTCTGGGAAGACGCACTGATTTGATACAGACGCAGAGGCAGCCCCCGGTACGACCGCACATTTTGAGAGACGAGCTCTGTTATTTCCTCTTCGTGTGTGGGCGATAGCAGATACTTTGCATCCTTTCTGTCGGCAAATTGGAAGAGCTGGGAATGTTAGCAGGTGGTCGTGTTACATCATCCCTCGCCTTCCATACGCACCTCTGACTGCACACTCTCCAGGCGGCCACTTCTTGCCCACAGCTTCGCTGAAGATATGCTTGACAACGAGACTCTTGAGCCGCCAATGGCCTTCATGTGCTTGTCCACAAGCGCCTCAATCTTGTCCTGGACGCGAAGACCCAATGGTAACATGTGGAAGACACCCGAGTGCGCCTGGCGGAAGAAGCCCGCACGCACAAGTTTTGCATGAGATTCTATATTGTCAGCAATGAGGCTAATCACAAGAGTCAGAAGCTTCTCGTCGACTCACCTTCATCTTGCTTTGCATCTTTCAAGGAGACTTGTGGTGCCGGCACCCAGATGTTGGATAGCCGATTCCGGTGATCAAGCTGCAAGGATCGTCTCTGTAGCCAAGTTAGCATGCAGGCACATTCAGACACATATAAAATAGAGCTATGACAGGCTCCAATGCGCCATATATACCTCTTGTCGCATCCATCTTATGGACAGGCAAATACTGCTTGGCGATGTTGATATCCTTGACGTGGGCATAAATGCCGGCCGGAGCCATTGTTGGGCGGCCATTCCCATGTAGCGAAAGTATTACAATAAGTCTCTTGATACAAAATAATGAGACGCAGAGCCTGACCCTAAAAAAGAGATTGTTGTGGTCGATCGTGGATCGTGGCGCGTCGGTTTTTGGTGACGTTTTGGCGGTTGGCGGTTCCTGCCGTCGGATCTCGCTTTGCAGCGGCAAGTCAGGGACCATTTAATGCTGGAGACCACCAACAGCACCCATCACCGGGCTGACCGACAGCACCTTCCCGCGCTAACACTCTTTTGTGCCAAAATAGGAAGGCGGTCAACAGCTCTTTCTCCAACCCACCGCCCTGCCATTTGGCGCCGTTTAGGAAGGCGCCCCGCTAAAATTTCGAAAAATGGGCAGAAAAAGCCTGGCGAAAAAAAGTTTCTTGAGGAAAGAGCGAGCGCCAGTGAGGACCAGCCAAAAAAGTGAAAATCGAGACGAAACGGGGCCCGAAGGTGAAACTATCACCAAAAACACCACAACGCCTCGCTCGACCACAAACGCCCGCTTTCACAACCGACGAACGGCGACGAGCAAGCGTTCACTTGCACACTGGGTGATTGACTCTACGACACTCTTATCCACATCCACCCACACAATGGCTCCGAACAAGTCCAAGGCGGCCAAGGGCAAAGCCGGCAAAAGCAATGGCAATGCTTCTTCGGCTGCGTTCAGCCAGGCCTCGCTGACCCAGTTGACGGCACAGATCGACCGCGACCTTGAGACCCGAAACGCAAAGAACTTGAATGGCAACAACAACAACGGCGGCAAGCGGAAACGCACCGACGGCGACGACGAGGAGACCAAGACACAGAAGAAGCAAGCCACCACGACAACCGATTCTCCCAAGTCAAAACGGAAAGAAAAAAAGGAGAAGACCCCCAAGTTTGAGGTTGCTGCGCCTTCCACCGGCAATGCTGCCGACAAGAGGACGGTCATGCTCGACGAGATCAAGCTGCTGGGCGGCGACGAGGAGGATCTGGACCTGGTGGCCGGTATCGACTCGGACGCTGAAGAGGGCGGTGCAAATGTTGGTGGCGGCAAGTCGTCTGCCGGCACCGACGGAGGTCTATCTCTCGATGCCGCTTTCCAGAGCGAGCTGGCCAAGTTTGCGGCCGGCCTTGGCTTCGACGAAGTGCGTCTGGAGGATGAGGACGACGAGGCTGCCGAAGAGGAGGTAGAGGAGCAGGCCGAAGAGGAGGCCAAAGAAGAGGCTGAGGAAGAGAATGAGGAAGATGAGGAGGAGGAGGTTGAAGAAGACGACGAAGAAGAGGAGGAGGAGGAGGGAGAGGAGGAAGAAGAAGAGGAAGAGGCTCCGGCACCAGCAGTCATCTCTGCACCCAAGCCTACCGTGTCTACGGATCCCTTTTTGCCAAGAAACCCCAAGTTCTCACAATTGGTATGTTGAAACCATTTCTCCACACCTTTATGTATAACAGCGCACGACTAACATACCCAGATGCTTGAGCCCCGCGCCGAGTGGTTCACCGCAGACGTCGGCGACCTGCCCGCCCCTATTTCGGACGATATCGGCCGCTTCTCGCACACCATCCAGATGCTCAAGGACTACGCCGACACGCTCATTGAGACCGACGCCAACGCCTACCGCGCCATCACTTCTGCTTCGTCGTCGCACCGTTTCATGTCCACCATCATGACTTCCGGTACCATGTCCGACAAGGTCTCCGCCCTCACACTCGAGGTCCAGGAGGCGCCCATCCACAACAGCAAGGCTTTTGAAAACTTGCTGGCCCTGGCCGGCAAGCGCAGCCGTGGTGCTGCCATTGCTGCCCTTGGTGCCCTTGTCGATTTGCTCGGTAACGGCGTTGTCCTGCCCAGCGACCGTCGTCTGCGTTCTTTCCATGCCCAGCCCGCTCTTCTTGGTGCCCTGCAGTCGGTCGGCCCGGCTACGGCGTCAGCATGGAAGCCGCATCTGCCACTGCCGGGCGGCATCACTAAGGCCCACCTCATGCTCTGGAAGTACGAGGACTGGCTCAAGGACGCTTTCTTCCGCATGCTTCAGCAGCTCGAGGTGTGGTGCAACGACGAGATTGAGTACTCGCGCTCGCGCTCCCTCGACTTTGTCTTCGGTCTGCTGCGCAGCAAGCCCGAGCAGGAGGCCAACTTGCTGCGTCTGCTCGTCAACAAGCTGGGCGACCGTGAGCGCAAGATCGCGTCGCGCGCTTCATACCTGCTCCTGCAGCTACTCACGACACACCCCGGCATGAAGACGATTGTTGTGCAGACGATCGAGCAGGAGATCCTGCTGCGCCCCGGCCAGAGCCTGCGCGCCAAGTACTATGGCATCAACACGCTCAACCAGACGATCCTCAGCAACAAGGAGCCCGCTATTGCCGACAGCCTGGTGCGCGTGTACTTTGAGCTCTTCCTGACGCTGCTCAAGAGCGGTGCCCTGGGCGCCATTGACATTCCCGGTACCGACAACCTGGGCGAGGATGCTGAGGCCAAGAAGGACGCGGCCGCCAAGGACAGCAAGAAGAAGTGGAAGCGCAGCTACAACGACAAGGAGAAGAAAAAAGATGGCAAGAAGGGCAGTGCTGCCGACAAGAATGAGGGCAACGAGAAGGATGTGTCCGAGAAGCTCGTGTCGGCGCTGCTGACGGGTGTCAACCGTGCCATTCCGTTTGCCACCACAGACAACACGACGCTCGAGAAGCACATGGACACGCTGTTCCGCATTACGCACTCGTCCAACTTCAATACGAGCATCCAGGCGCTAATGCTAGTGCAGCAGGTCGCCGGCTCCAAGCAGATCATGGTGGACCGCTTCTACCGCACGCTGTACGAGTCTCTGCTGGACCCACGCCTGGTCATGTCGTCCAAGCAGGGCATGTACCTGAACCTGCTGTTCCGCGCACTCAAGAACGATGTTGATGTGCGCCGTGTCAAGGCATTTGTCAAGCGCATGCTGCAGATTGCGACGCTGCACCAGCCGCCGTTTATTTGTGGTGTGCTATTCCTGGTGGTGGAGCTCGAGTCGACGTTCCCCGACCTCAAGTCTCTGCTCAACGAGCCCGAGTTTGACGACGAGGACGAGGAGGAGCACTACCGGGATGTGCCTGAGGAGGGCGACGAGGAGGCGGCCAAGAAGGCGGCCGAAGACACCAAAAAGGCCGAGGAGAAGAAGCATGCCGTCTATGACGGCCGCAAGCGCGACCCTTCGTACAGCAACGCGCAGCACAGCTGTCTCTGGGAGCTCGTGCCCTACTTCCACCACTTCCACCCGTCCGTCACGGCCTTTGCAACGAATCTGCTGGTGCGCCAGAAGTCGCTGCCGAAGCCCGACATGGCCAACCATACCCTCATGCACTTCTTGGACAAGTTTGTCTACCGCAACGCCAAGTCCGTCGATGCTTCGGCCAGCAAGGCCCGTGGTGCTTCGATCATGCAGCCTGTGGCTGCCTCCAACGGCAGCATGACGGGCGCCGCGCAGATTGTTGCTCCCAGCGGCACCTCGGGCGGCTCGAAGCAGACGGTGGCCATCAACTCGGCCGCTTTCTGGGGCCAAAAGGCGGAGAACGTGGCGGCCGAAGACATCTTCTTCCACACCTACTTCTCGCAGGTCGGCAAGCAGTCGCAAACGAGCCGTGCGGCCAAGCGCGCGGCCAAGCAGGAGAAGGCGGCCGCCAAGGCCGAGGCTGCGGCTGGCGAGGATGGCGAGGATGTGTCGGATGCCGAGGAAGAGGAGATCTGGCAGGCACTCAAGGGCTCGCGGCCCGATATTGAGGGCGAGGACGAGGGTGCCGATGCGGATATGGACATGGACGACGACGACGACGACGATCTGGAGGATCTCAAGGATCTGCTCAACATGTCTGACAGCGACGATGACGACCTCGACGACGAGGACGACTTTGACGGTGAAGACGCGGCTGGCGGCGCTGACGATATGGACGTTGACGGCAGCGACGGCGGTGTTGAGTTTGCCGACTTTGCCGACTTTAGCGATGAGGAGGGCGGTAAGAAGGATGACATTGAGGCTGACGAGGACGGTCTCGTGTCGCTTGCCAGCAAGAACGGCCGCAAGGCTGGTCGTGAGCGGCGCAAGGAGCTCAAGGCCCTGCCTACGTTCGCCTCGGCCGACGACTACGCTGAGATGCTGGGCCAGGAGGAGGATGAGGATTATTAGAGAGAGAAGAGAGAGTGTTGGGTAATATAGAACGTCGATTTTACGGGCTGGGTTTCCATAAAAAAGTGTACAATTTTATTCAGCATAGCATCGAGCACAAAAAGTAATCTCATTCATCATTCGTCTGCCCGTCTACCTCGCAGTATATCATCCGTCTTGTCCAGCCCGTCCACACTCTAGCCTACGAGTCAAACCACTCCAGCGCATCGTCCTCGGTAAACAGCGACCGGAACGTCTTGTGGCCGTCGGCCGCTTCTGTATCGGCCGTGTGGAAGCTGTGGAACAGAGCCGGCTGGTCTGGGCCCTCGGAGAAGGCGCGGAAGTGCACGTAGGCGGTATTGCTGCCGCTGTCGGCGAGAGCGGGGATTCGCAGCTTGCCAAACAAGATCAGGCCGTACGCCGTCGATGCCACGCGGACGAGAACAAAGTCGTCGGCGCCAAACGAGGCCAGCTCGCTGTCGGAAATGTTGCGCTACAAACTATTAGCGGTGAAGGACCAATAGCGGGTGTTGGCCATCTGTCAGCTACGCGGGGTACTCACCGCAGCAGCAAAGCTCTGGGGCTCGTGCTTGTCGTGCTCGTGGCGCAGATGGACGAGCTGCTTCTTGAGTTCGTGCTCAATCTCACCAAAGGCCTTGATGGAAGCATCCTTGGGCGCGTGGGACTCGCCGAGATCGCAGGTCTCTTTGGTGGCCTAGATGTGTTAGTGTATGTAGGTCGGGAGTTAATGCAGATGTCTCTTTTAGTGTGACCCCAACTGACCATTTTGAAGTCTTTTTTGTTGATGCTCGCGATACTTTGATTTATTGATCTGTTTTGTGTTAATGGTGAAAGAAAAGAGAGAAAGAAGGAGAGAAGAGAGTCAAGCTCAATTGAAATACCTGCAATCCTCAGACAGCCAAGAAATACGTCCGACAGGATCCTGGTAACCAGCACAAAAGCAGTGACGGCAGAGAAACGGAAAACGAGACGATAGATGACGCCCCTCGTCACCCTCATTCGCTCGGTCCCTCTTTCCCTCTTTCCCTCTTTCCCTCTTTCCCTCTTTCCCTCCTACTTTCAGGGGTCTTTTGTCGTATCAAACAGCAAGCTCGATAGTGCTATGACGGAAACCTAGCGCAGAAGGCTAGCCCCTCTCAGTGCTGTACATGTAAATAGAGCATTAGAGTGAGGGGACTGAGCTCCTGCCCTGGCCTGAAACGTCATCCGTGGCGGTGCACTTGCCAGCCACACTTTAGCCAGGCACGCTCACACAGTGGCACCTTCCCCCCAACGGTAAATTCTGACCAATCACAGAGCACAGCTCCGGCTCATCCCTCCACCCTTTTTTGAGTGCATCGAGCCTCGGCCAAATAGATAAGCAATAATCAGCATCGTCAACACAATCGGGTCGGAGACGACGAACAACAACGGCGAGCCGCGACAAACGCTCTATGTGAGGCGACTCTCCTCTTTAATTTTTCTCCTTTACGCCAAAAAAGTCGCCCATCCACGACATCCTTATTCAATTGGAGCTATCACGAGCTTCCAAAAGGTTGTCGTCACCATTACGATGTCAACACAACGCGCCCTCTCTGTGTCCCTCCGGCCTTTATTGACTCGGCATACACGCTTCTCTCCATCTATCATCCAACATCAGAATGAGCAGCGGCCATGGCAGCAGGAAATGCGCTTCGGTAGCATGCTCGCACACCCGCGTGGCATCGCACCTTTATTACTCCGGACACAAGCACCGGCAGCAATCGTCGCTTGCAACTTCAGATGTGAGTATTCTCTCCTTCTTCTCCTTCTTCTTATTTCAATTGCGAATATCATGTGCCGCATCTAACTCGACTCGTCCCCTCTTCCAGCACACTCCTCGACAACCTCTCCCTACCCACAACAACCAATCTACCAACAACCACCGCCTCCCGAACCACAACCCAAGAAACGCCCGTTGATCCTGCGCGCCTTCTTCTTCGTCTTCCGCTTTTTTGTCTACACCTTTATCGGCATGAACATTGCAAGCTCTGTTACGAAGAGATATGTTGCCCCCAAAGGTACCACGTACCTGCCAGAATACGCTACGGACGAGGACGAGGACGAGGCCCATCGCATTGCCCAGTATCTGGCGGAACACCCACTCGTCGCTAAGCTCGACAGCGACCCGGAACTGCGGGGAACCAACCCCCACTACAAAATCCCGCACTTCTACCGCAGGGGCAACCTGACCGCTGATACTCTCATCGGACCGGGGCTCATGGCCCTTCCTCCCTTGACCTGGCAGGACGAGCATGGCGAGAAGCTCGTCATGATTATGCACGTTGGCAAGGGCCTGTGTGGCCACCCCAACATTGTTCACGGTGGATTTGTGGCCACCGTCCTCGACGAGTTTATGGCCCGCTGCTGCTTCAAGGCTGTGCCGCACGGAATTGCCATGACGGCGCGGCTCAACATTGACTACCGCGCGCCGACCCCAGCGGGCGAATTCCTCGTGCTGACAGCCCAGACCGTCTCGGTGGAACGCCGTAAGGCCGTCGTACGGGCCAAGCTAGAAGTGCTGGGCGACCCGGCCGACCCGGAGAAGGAGACGAAGCAGCTCCTGGCCGAGGCCGAGGGTCTGTTTGTCAGCCCACGCCAGGCCGGTACCCTCAAGATGATGGCTAAGTTTACCGGGACCGGCGGCGATTAGAGACCACGGAGCGCAGAGTCAGGGCATGGGGAACGATATGTTTGTCCCGTGGCGATATGCTATTGTTGCGCGATAATTTACTATAAGGAACATATGTAACGAGCACATTCTATCGTACGCATTTATATTCAAAAGAATTTTTAAAGGACAGCCACCTCGTTAAGGGTCGTCTGCTCATCAGAAAACCGTTCCCAATATCACGTACAAAAAAAGACAGTGCAGACGGGCGTCGCTCAGTTTTGGGACAAGCGCTGACGATGACAGAAAAAAGTACCGGCAGAATGGGTTCTAGCTGACGATTCTCACTCTTCTTACCTGTCTGATGCTCAAGGTGTTCTCGGCCGTCTACGATGGTCAGCCGCCCCTTTATTTTTCAGCCCTACAGCCCTTTTTAGAGTGCTGACAGGATGACGAGATGAAGAGTCTGGTCAGCACGAACGACGACATACCTCTTAACGTCTGAGAAATGAGAAGAACAAGAAGATGGAAGAAAGAAAAGGATAAGAGCGCACGATATAATAGAATAAACGCCGTGCAGTAGATTCAATTGAGAAAACGCCTACACCATGGCATCTTGGGACTCAATATTCAGATGCAATGGCATCGACAGCTTTCAATTCGTTCTACAAGCACTGTCTTTGGCTCCTTGCATCTTTCTTTTTCTACTTTTCACTGGAGCTACAGCGAGCTCCGACAGTTCCAACGGAGAGGCAATTGGACAGAGCTACGAGCACGCTACGGAATGGCCGTCCGACGGACAGCCATGGGTGAAAAGTAACAAGAACGACCGGCCCTAGCTCCCAGCCGCACGCACATCGCCCGGCCAATAACAGCGCAGGAAGCGTCTTTCGTACCTTTTTTCTCCTCTTTTTCTCCATTCTCTTCTTCTTTCCATCTTGAAAACCATGTATCTCAGCAGCTACCTACCTGCCTGCCCAGACCTCCATCCTGATGTTGAGCCTCCTTTTTAGACCCTGTCGGTCTTTTTGCGATGTGACCAATGACGGGCAACCGGCCCCCTATTTCTTTTGCATCTTGGGTCGAGCTATCTTTTTTTTCTGGGCTTCTCTCTTACGTCGTATTCACAACAAAGGTGCAGAAGTACGTCGTATACGTCGTATTTGCAACAGAGAGAAAAACAAAATTCGAGTCGAACGAGGCCCAAGAAACAGCTCAAGGGCGGCCTAAAAACGATTCAGGGAACCAAGAGGAAATTCCACGGAAGAAGGAATAAGGATGCAACGCCCACTCATGCACGCCCCCTGCCTATTTCTTTCTTTTTTTTTTTCCCAGCGACTGTTCGGAGCAAAGCCCAATCGAGCCCAACAAGGCTGAAGTGCACAAAAGTAAACGGTGGATAGAAGGCACTGAGGATGGTGGACACGGCGAACACACCCAAAAATATATATATATATATATATATATATTTCTGTTTCTCGGGGCGGCTCACCCTTCTAATCTCGGGGCAACAATCAGTTTTCGAACTGCACACATTTTTTTGGTTTCTTTTGTCGTCACATCTCTTCCCTGTCTCGTGTCTGGCGAGATACTGAAGATACTTGAATTAAGGAACATGCGTCCTCCGTATATTCGGCGAGTCTAGCCGACACAAAAAAAAGCTCCTCGTCACAAGCCAGACAAGAATGGCTTAAACAAATAGCTTCATGTCAGCCAGTTTACGTGGCGCTCGTGTAGTACACGTCCCGACACGCCCCGATGCCATGCATCGGTAACGTATCTGGCAGTCGTAGAAATATGCTGTGCGTCCAGCGGATGTTGATGGGCTGTGAAAGAAGCACAAGAGACAGAAGAAACTCACGAAATAGCACGGCCCTTTTGCCTGTTTGGTCTTTTCGTGGCGTCCCCTCCAGATTTCATGGTGTTGTCCAGGTCGTCCTTGTCGTTCTTGTGATACCATCGGTGTAATTCCGCAAAGAAAAGCAGGCATTCGACAACATGTCAAGTGTAAGACAACATGAACCTGTCCTCGGAAAACAGCCTACAGGCTGGAAGGCGTCCTGAGTTCCCTATAATTTACTGTGTAATTACTGGATATAATTCTTACTGACAGTCGTGCTTTCTATTCTGCCGGTATGTCCAGCTTGCTTACTTGCTCGTTGCTTTTTAAGGGGCTTTCACCTTTCTTGCATGCGCCCTGTGTAGCCCCAGAGTGCTGCCGAAGAAAGGCGGCAGGCACCTGTAGTATTTTGTGTAGATTTTGACTCATAATGTATTAGAAAAACCCAAGGGAAACGTTCACAGTTTTCGTGATGATAGCTGGAGCTTATAAGTTCCTAACAGTTCAGTGAGGCCAGTTAGTGCCCTAGCATGCAGCGCGGCTACAGTGGCTCCAGTGGCTCCAGTGGCTTCAGTGACCTATCCAGCGACCCTCAGTGGGGCAAGCGTGGTTCCAAACTAAAGTTACAGTGCTTCGGGGACTTCAGGACCAATGTCCTGTAAAGGAAGGAGCGATGGAGGCTCAAAAAGGGGGCGTGTCTGTATAAACAAAGAGCTTTTTTGCCCTGCCTTTAGCACTTTTGAAATCCTCCAGCATAAAAAAGTGATTGCGTGTACGACAAGGCCCGGCACATCTTCCAAGAGAAGAAACCTTTGTCAGGCTTGCATACGTGATGCCGAATTGTGCACCGTATTCCAACGTTACGTCTGTGTGACTGTTTCTGGAGAAAGTTGTCACCCCAGAATTGTCAGTTTGGCTCAATTATGGCTCGATTATGGTTCAGAATATCAAAAGACAGGCGGGGAAGCTTGTCAAAACTCAAAACAGTGGCGACAATGGAAACAAATGGTGTAGCTGTCGATTCCAAATCGTTGGTTTGAGTTTGGACATGTAGATAAAGTCGACGTCTCGATAGGAAAAGGGAGTAAATCAGAGCAAGTTCACGATAAAAGCAAAAGGCAAAACGGTTGCCAAGATGGCCGCTTTCCTTTTTCTTCTTTCATTTCAAATATGTGATACCTACCGAGCCTACGGAGTAATACGTCGTACTTCACCAAATATTTGGTACTTTCTGTGTCTTTTATCTTCGCTTGCACTTTTCGTTGATTTCTGATCCTCGCCCAAAGTTCCCTAAAAAAGAGTGTCCCACAAAATGTCCACAATTAAGGAGGCAAGGGCGGGACAGTTGGCGGGACTCGCCCCGACGGCAAGCTTGAATTTGGAATTCCTAAAGGAAATACGATGGTCAGAAGAAGAAGAAGAAAACTTACAGAACCTGAGTACCTCAGGCTGTCCACAGTATCAACGGAAATGCCGGGCGGCGTTGCAGGTCTCCAAACAAGGAGCTAATGCACAAGGCCGTGCCTGGAAGAGAAGAAAGAGAAAGAGAAAGAGAAAGAGAGAGAGAAAACGGTCGGTACGGACGCGTCTTCGCATTGCGACAACTCTTCGCTGTGCTAGAAATTCACAGAACAAAGCTACGCCATACGCCGTATTTCAAGGACGGTCGGTCGTAAGAAATCGCACTCTTAGAATTCCCGTGGCCGATGTTGACAGGGCCCCCGGACGCCGCGGAGACTTTGGACAGGCGCAGGACTTGAACTGGGGACAGGGATATGGCAGTAAAGTTCGTGATGGAAGACAAGCCAAAATACCCCGTACAAACCAGCACCTTGAACGCCAAAGCGTAGTGGAAAAATTGCATGGGCCAAAAACATTACGCATCCTAACACCGTTGGGATTCGGTGAACATCAAGTTCGCTGGGCTGCAAAACCCGGACTCCGGAGATAGCTTCTTGCATTGTCCCTAATCCTCCAGAAAAATCAAAAGCATGCCCAGGCGGCAATCAGAGACAACGGACAAGAGCGAAGAGCAAGTAATTGACAGGATTCGGCGATCTATCAGGCCAGCATTGCCTGTTGGATCTCGAATTCCCACTTTCCCAATTCCCTCCCAATATCCAACCGTTTTGCCTGCCCGAAGACCTTGCCCAGATCATCGCCCAGTTGATGCCAAAACCAACGGTCCATTGACCGAAATGGCTTGTCCTGTCTTCACGCCTTCTCTTTCTGTCGTCGCCTACCATTCTCTTCTTCTTCCTGGCACTTGGCATGCACCGGCACATCCGAACGGCTGCATACACGCCCGTGTGTGTGTGCTTTACAGGGACCTGTCATGGATGCCTGGACCTGCTTTTTGTTCTTTTTGCTTTTTGTTCTTTTGCTGTTTTTGTTTTTCTCTCTCTCTCTCTCTCTTTTCTTCTTCTTCTTCTTTTTTTTTTTTTTTTTTACTCCTTCGTGTCTGCAACACAATACATGGACTGGCCCGATACTCTGGTAAGCAACATTCGTGCCTCTTTCTTCACATTTTCTCCGACGTCTTCACGGTTAGTTCGTCCGCTGTGACTCCTCGTAGTGCCCATAGCCATAACGGCAGAGACGTGTTAGTCTCTCTTTCGACCGCGCATCGTTCCCCTTTTCAGGTTTTCATTTCTGGTGCCTTCCCAAGGAACCCTTGTAAAGACCCTGCCACCCTTATTTATCTTTCTGCGAGCTCAACTTTCACGATGCCCTCCTCTCTCTAGACAAGAGGCACGCATCTGTCCGTGGTTTTCTCATGGTTTTCTCAAGATTGCTTGCTAATGGTAAATTCCCGTCAAAGGTTGAATATGTCGAATGTTACATCGCCTAAGAAGGTCGTAACGGGTGTGGACAGCCGTGTAAGTGAAGTGCTCCCACGCCCGCGCTTCTGCCTAGACCACTCGCAGATACTTTACCAATCAGGCAATGCAAACGCAAACGTTATAACGGTGTCGCTGCGGTGTGTGGTGGTTGATCTTTGCAGTCTCTTGCTTTGTAATTAGACGAGCAAAGAAGCAGAAAGAAGAAGGAAAGAAAGACGATTAAAAAAAACATTGCTCCGAGTGTCCGGCACCCCGGGGTCAACTCGACTTCCATCGACTGCTGCCTTTTGATGAATGGTGACCTGCATTTCGACGTCTTTGTCATTGAGGTCCCTTTCTTTGGGCTTCCCCGCCGGTCCAAGCCCAACGGTTACCGCACCAAGAGTGCGGCTGTGTCAGACGCCTTTTTAACGGATCTCCTCTCGCTTTTAGTTCTGACATTTCTCTTTTTTCTTACGGCCGCTGCATCTGCCAGACCTGGCTCGCGCGCGGGGAGACTGCCGTAAGGGCCGCAAGGGGAGCGTGAGAAAATAAATCACCGATCTCCCAAGTACCGTACTCCCGCGAGCGCCCGCGAGATGTCAAAAGAGAAAACGTCAGCGGCAAATAAAATGTGAGACTGTGAGGACGTCAAAACGGCAGGAGCCTTGTTATTATGGGGAATACCAATGGCAACGTCCCCAGACATTCAAACCACGGCAACATTAACTATCAGGAGCCCCGTCCATCACGGTTCACAAAATTGCCAAAAGAAGCCTCAATATTCAACGACGGCCTTGGGAAGCCTGCACATGGCTGGCAGCAGGACGTGGCAGGCATCACAATAACTAATTGTATGGGGAAACCTGGTCGACGGAGGACGGGGAAATGAACCCCGAAAGAGAATAAAAATACCGAGTACATGCAGACTTCTTCGAGCAGACACTTCCTATAAAAAGCCGCTCAATTCTGCTCGACCAGATGCGCAAAAGGCAAACGAGTGACCAAAAAAAAAAAAAACACCTTTTAAGTTGTTACACGGAGCGAGCAGAAAGGAGGGCAAGCGAGACATCGAAACAAAACAGAAAGAAAGCACGGCGCCCTTGCTTGTCTCTGTTACTCCGAGAGAGGGCATAGATCGACTGGCACTTGGACATAAGAAACAAGAAGAGAAATAAAGAAAAAAAAAGCTTCCAATTCGCCCAGCCTCTGCCAAGTCTTGACCGACAGTAACACGATCAAAATCAAAACTTCCTTAGAAGAAAGAAAATCCCTTCACAGGATCTGTATGAGTAATAATTCCCACTAAAAAATGTGAAAAGGCAAAAAAAGAGACGGTCAGGTCACAATTCTGTGTGCCCAAAGGAGCCGGATATTGTAAAAATGCGATTGTCGTCGTGTATGTGTAAATGTGCTGTTCTTTATTTTTGGGTCGAGGTTTGGGCGGCCGTTTTCTTCCCACACCCGTTGGAGTATTATTCTGTTCAGTGTTTTCTAAACTGGCAACCACGCACGGGATTCATTTCCTTTGAGCACGCCGACAGCTCCGAACACGCCCCCTCCATTGTCTCGTTGTTTCCCCTCGCCTTTCTTTTGCGCCCCCAAAAGAACAGTTAGGAACAATTGATTCTGGCCCTGTCCTTGGCCTTTCCCGTGCTGGTTGGCTCTTGTCTCTTGTCCATTTGAAAAAATGATATTTATTTTGGAAATACAACAGTGTCGGAAGCCACTTACTGGACTACGTAGTGTGGGTGGCATGTTTCTCGCTATGCACTTTCGTAGGGCATGGCCGCCATGCATAATATGCAAGCCCATTTTGGGGCGTAAGGTCGACATTTCTGTTTCTGCATGTTTCTGTTTTCTGTCTCTGGGCCTACATCACTCCCTTTTCTTACAATAAAGAAGCTGTACACGAGTTGTTTGAGCAAGATACAAGGCGATAGAAGAGAGAAGTAATGCGGCTGAAGACACATAAGGCAGCAAAGAAAGAGCAAAGAGCTCAAAAGGTTCAAGAATATTTGTCTAATTCGAAAAGATCAACGTTGTAGTGATATGCAACTAGCAGTAAAAAAAAGAAACCCATCCCGCCCCTGTAACCCCAATAAATGTCTTCCCAGTTTTTATTCCCTTGCGGCCGTTCTCGATCGTTGTTGAAAGAACGATAGAGTTAGATGACGGTGAAAACAGTTCTAAGCCCATGAAAGACATTTGTAGAAAGACAAAATAGAAAAACATAAAAAAAGCCACAAGTTAACCGAAAGTTCCATATAATAAGGAGGTGTAAAGAAAATCGTGCACGCATCATATGAAGAGCCAAACTCAAGAAAAACCCAGGACAAATAAGTGTATAAGAAAATCCAGCGCAGAAACCAAAAGCCAAAGAGTATCGTAAAAACGAAAAGCAGAATATGAGAAAATAGAGGTGCCCGTGAGGAGTGAGAAGAGAAAAGAGGAAGACATTGTATAAAAATAAAAAGGAGACCAGCCCATTTTGATTTTGCCATGTTTCTTCGCTGTTTATCCTCCCGTAGGAGCTGTCGATTTGATTTTGAAATTTTATTTCATTGCTGTGCTCTCTGTGAAATTTATACCACCAGGCTGGGCGAAGCAGGCATAGACAGAGGCGTCGTCGGGTATTCGTAACCTGCATCAGAGCAGGTGGTCGATTGGTCGTACGAGTGCGACAGTGGAGGGGTCTGAAAGCCAACCATGTCAGGACTTGTTTTTCTTGAAAAAGAGTGTGGGTGGAGAGAGATAGGACAAAGGAAATGGTAAAAAAAAAAAACAGAATAAAAGGAAACAGACAATTTCTGGTGTGGAAAATCATGGTGTTCTCTTTCTTTCTTTTCTTTCGTGTCTGTTCCTTAGGAGGAGCGTCGTAAACTCACATGAGGGTTGGAGTCGTAGGGGTTCGCGGCGTCGATGCCGGCCGTCGACAGGAAATTGTAGCCCATGTTGTAGGGAGCCATGGTCACGGCAGCGGCGGCGGCGGCAGCAGCTGCAGCGTGGTCGTCCCGCTTCATCATGCCGTCCGTGAAATGGTTCATGGAAGGCAGCGTGGCGGGCACGCTGGCCATTGCCCAGTCATTGTAGTGGTAGGCGGAGGCATCCGTGCGGTAGTTGCCCTGGTGCTGGTGGTGAGGGCTGTGGTGTTGCGGCGGGCTGTGGTGGCCGTGGTGGCTCGAGTGTGAAGAGTGAGCCGTTGCCGTCGTTGCTCTGCTGCTGCTGCTGCTCGTTGTGTCCATCATCACGTCCTCGGGAGCCGGGTAAGAGTAGGCGCTCGCGGCCGTATACATGCTAGGCGGCGTGTGCGAGCGGTCGCGGCTGCTGTGTGTGGCGGTGTCGTAGGCACCGGCACCGGACGTCTGGGCAGCAAAGAGCATCTCGTCCTCTGGGTTCAGCGGCGGTGTGAACTGGCTCTGGGAGATGCTCTGCTTGTGCGGCGGGACCATGACTGACTGCGGCTGCTGGCTGTGCTGGCTGTGCTGGCTGTACGGCGACGTCTGTCTCTGCTGTTGTGCTGCCGCAAGAGCGGCCTGCTGTGCGGCGGCGGCGGCAGACAAGGACGAAAGCGTGTGCTGCTGCTTCTTGGGCTTGCCGTTCTTGCCAGTGCTGCTGGAGCTGCTCCGGCTGCTGGCGGTTGCCTCCTTAGCACCGGGGATGGGGAACTCGGACGTGCCGGCACGGCGCTCCAGGTCCTCCAGGCGGCGCTTAAGCTTCTTACCTGCGCATTGTCAGTTACGGAGTCACAATACAAACATTTTGTGTGAGTTTGAGTTCTGCCTACGGTAGTTGCGCTGCGCGATGCGGTTCTGTATCCGGCGGCGCTCAGCCAGGTCGGAGATCTTGGTCCAGTCCTCGTCCGGGTTTGCCGAGCTACTGAAGGCACTGCTGTTGCTGTGGTTGGCGTACTGTCTTGACGGACCGGTGGCCACGGGAGCTGTGGGAACGACTTGTGTGGACATGGGCGACGCGTAGGCGTACTGGATGTGCTGCGATTGCATGCTGTACATGGTGGGCGGCTGTGGTGTCCCAAGCAAGGACCTGTGATGGTGAATGTGGTGGCGGTGATGATGCTGTTGTTGCTGTTGTTGTTTGTTGTTGGGAGTGAAGAGAAGTAAATGGTGTTGAGAGAGGTTGAGAGAGAAGTTACGAGGTTTGATAGTTGGGAAGGCGCGAGTGAGTGAGTGAGTTGGCGAGATGGAGGAAGGAGGGCGAGGAGAGGATATTATATCAAGTTAGGAAGGAGCGAGTGGTTGTTGATGTCGAGGTGAAGTGAATGTGAGTAGGAAGGAAGATTTAAATCCAGAAAGGACGGGGGATGTCTCGAGTCTTAAATGCCAAGGACGCGGAAAGAAGAAGCTCGACCAGGAAGACGAGGAAGCTTTATGAAAGAAAGAAAGATGTGATAGGGGTGTATGATATGCCGTGGTCAGTAGAGAGGGGGGGAGCCTGGGCATTAAATATTTCCACAGGGCCTTTGGGAGACAAGACGGGCCCTGCTACGCCATGCCTCGAAGGATCAGAGCAATCCGAGAAGAAAGAAGCGGATCTGGAGGAGAGAGATGTGAAGGTCTGGGTAAGTGGTGGGTAAGTGGTGGGTGACTTTTGGCTTGTTAGTGGAGGTGCTTGTGCCGGGCGGTCTTTAGCGGGTTTAGGGGAGCTTAGGGGGGTCCTGAACGGCTGCCCTACAGGAAGTGTTGACTTTTACGAGAGACGTCCCAAAGTACACGCCAGATCGCACCCCCCCCCTTCTCTGTCATTCCTTCCCTACGCCCCCCCTCTCCTATTCGACTCGACGGCCACTGTACACGCCCCCTCCATTTCCTGGCTCTTGTGCCTCCGCTCTTTGCTTTTTGCTCTTTCCTCTTTCCTCTTTTTTCTCTTGGTCTGGTTTGATTCCTCTTTTTTCTCTTTTTTCTCTTAGTTTATTCAACTTGATTTCATGTTATTTCCATGCTTCGTTTTTGCTTTATTTGCATTTTTGTCACGTCCGTAAGTTGTGCTCCATGCAGAATGCCACGCCGTTTTATTCTATTCTTTTCGGTAGCTTTACGATCTTCCTCTTTCTACGTCTGTGTTGTTTTTCTCTTTGTTTCCATCGTGCCTTCCTCGTCCCGTCGTATCGACTGCCGCTGTTTCCTCCGTTGAAAACTGTTAAATGCCACAATGCTCTTTCCTTTTCTTGTTGTTTGGGCGAGTACCTGCCGTTCACGCCGTTATGCTGCCCGTATTGGAAGGAGCAAAGTGCGCACATGGAAAGATCGACCGCATTACAAGGTTACATACACCGTACAGTTAGTACGGTACCCGAGGCACTGGAAGCTCTTTCTGTCTCAAACGTCCACAGCAACTGCTGTCGTTACATACGCAGCGGGACAGTCGAGTTAAAACGCCCCCAATATAAAAGACAGCCCGTAATAAATACATGGATACTGTAAAAGCGCAAACCCCGCGGATACAGTACTCCCTTTCTGTACGGAGTAATTACACAGTACAGTTTTCTGTACCCTGCAAGAGCCTAGTCCACTGAGAAGAACCACTCACCGCAACACTGCAGGGCCCATCCCGCCTATTCGACTGCCAATGCGGCCCATACGGCTGGCAATCAGGCGGGGAGAGGTCGTAGGACGATGCGAGGAACAGGGTTGCGAGGACGTACAGCAAGCAACGGAGAAGCAAAAGCCACAGCAATACGACGTACAGAAAGAAGAAGACGGAAGGTCGGTTGAAATGCAAAGCAAAGGAACACGACAGACGATAGACGACGGGGCAGGGACCGGACGGAAGCCTAGTTGTCGCATTCGCTTTTACGTCGATATCCTCGTTTGACGTCGTCTGTGTATTCTTGTCTCGTCTGTCGTTTCGTCTGTCTGTCTTGCCCAGCTTCCATGGTTTACACAGTACACATACAGATACGAGGATGAGTCTGGAAATGGAAACAAAAAAGAGAGTCCGAAGTGCGAGCAGTGCCAGTAGTAGTGCCAGCAGACTCGAGCATTGCCCCAATGGAGCAGGCAGGGCCCCAGTCCGATGCCCATTTTTGCTTTTTAACCTTTGTCGATCGTTTCGTTTTAAAAGAGAGGAAGGCAGGGAACAGCCATTACAACCACTACTGTGTACATAAAAATGACGGAACTGCCTGTTGCGAGCGTTTACTTTACGAGATCCGAGAAGCCCGCGAAACTTGAGCGACGGCGCGGTTCGGCAGTCGAAGAGAACAAAGAAGTGTGGACGAGACGGTGTATGTTTGTTGAGTGAGGTGATATAGTTGTCAACTACGAACGTACATTTGTTTAATTTGTCTTCCTATCGAAACATTTTCGTAGAAAACAATCAAAACCTATAGCAAATAAAATAAATCAACAAACAGCTATAAGAACCTAGATAACTCATTCAACCATATAAAACACCATGGCACAAAATAGTCCCGAAGAAATAAGAAAACAATACTTGAGCACGAAACCATAGCAGGATGGAGACGGACACAGATTTTGGCGCCGGCCAATGAAGCAAATCAACTAGGCAGTTTTAGGTCGAAATAGCGAGCTATGTTGGCCTGTTTGTCTTGTTCGGCGGACGGAGGTAAGAAGGGCGGGTCGTCAAGTGTCCGTCGGTGTCTGTCAAAGGCACATGCTGGTGCAGGAAATGAAGAAAAAGTAAAAGGAAAAACGTTAAACGGAGCAGGGCTGGCGCCGTCCCCCGCTTCCGCCGGCAAAACGGTAGGGCAAGGCAACGGACAGAAAGGGAACGAAGAAAGGAAAACGGAGACCCCAAAGACCCCAAAGACGCCCCCCCAAAAAGGAACGGAGTGGTGATGGGGGTGGGTTTCTGGTTTTGGAGCGTGGCTGAGGCGCTTTGCATTTTACAAGAGTGCAACCTTGCTTGACCACAGAAAAGAACCACAGCAAACACAACTGCACTTTGACTGCACAGCACAGGAAGGCAGCATGGCTGAAGTCGTCTGGAAGTGGGCAAATATATTTAGAGAAACGGCCTGTTCTAAATTTGAAGTTGCCCACAATTAGAAACAGCGAGGGTAAAAAAAGAATGCCGTGTAAGAGTTCCCGATTAGAGCCAAATCCAAACAGACGCGCAGCACACCATACAAAAATAAAATAAAAATCGACAGGACCAGGGCAGGTCAAGAAGCGCGCGCAGGCGCCAGGAAAGGCAGGAACCTGCGAAGAACGTGTAATTCAGACTCCGTTCAGAGTACGACACACGGTCTCCATACAACTCCATACGACGACACCATCACCGGATCGATTTGTTTCCTGTCATCGAGTGTGCCCTGCAAGGCCGGAACTTGCTGGAGCCGGGTAAGTAAGTTGACGAGAGTAGGAAAAACGTCAAAAGGCCAGCGGTGAGATATGAGACAGGATCCGAGGCCCAAGAAAAGATTCCAGAAATAAACCACCCGTATATTGGTTGATGTTGACGTCGGTGTGGGATGGAACTGCAATGTAGAGCAATAGATTGCAGATTGCAGATTGCAGATTGCAGATTGCCAGATTGCCAGATTGGTAAAAGATTCCAAAACAGACGGGATGTGCTTAGTATTATTCCAGTCTATTTTGGAGGAACACGCTGTGAAAGGCTAGCCGAAACAGACGCCGACTACACAATGCTAAACAATGCACAAAGTGACGGCAAGCGCGGATGGACTCCTTCTGGCCGTCTGTAAATGAATTTACGCGTGGGGAGGAGAGTACGGGTCAAGAAACGGCCAGAGATGTGTCCCATCAACATCCTTTCTCTTGGCCACTCGGAGTACGCCGTCTTCGCCGATAGTAGACAAAATACGTTGCACGCGGGCCTTGGTTTATTTTGGGTATTTTCACTGCTTGATCTGTCGTTCTGTTCTCCCATCACTTTGTCGTCCTGACTTTGTGCCCAGACAAAAGACAGCGGATGCGGTGTCCTGCCCATGCCGTGCGAGCCACCCCTCCTTGTAGGGCGACAACACGCATCACCAAGAAAGTCGGGCAAGGTACAAAAATAAACCCGATCCCGCAGGCGGGCCGTAGGAGGCACAGTATAAATCTAGTAGAGATATATGTGCAGGTTTGCCTACTCGAGCCTACCCACAGCAGACGCCAACACACATTGCCGGTCTCAAGCCACAATTGGATTCTTCCTTCAGATTGATAAACTATTGTACTCGTACTAGTGGCTTCGAATCTCTATTCTTCTCTATTTTGTATCTCGTCCGTCCTTCCTGTTGTGATACCCGTGGCTTGTAATTGTTGAAGTTTTATTTTTGGCATTCGATTTGCATTTTCTGTGTATGCGACTGTTCTTTCTTGCCTTACACTGCCCCACAGGATTAGATAGTCAAAAGATAGCAAAAAACGGTAAGGAGGAAAAAGGAAGTATGAGGTCGGTCTTTGGAATTTGAAAGACGTTTGGGAAACCTTTTTGAGGGGAAAACAGGCGTTGAGAGTAAGACTGCGACGGTACGGAGTACTTGGGTGCCTTTCTCTTGAATTTCTCTTGAAAGGAGTTGAAAGCCCCCAACATGCCCCCAAAAGTGATCGACAACCCGCCCCGTTGGGTGCCCTTTTTTTTCTCTTCTTTTTTCTTTCTTTTTTCATGCTAACCCATCTTTATTCCCTGCCCTCTGTTTCGTTTGCTAGGATACACTTGCCGCGCGACCTCGCCATTTGACAAATCTCCAGGGGCGTCAAGACCCATTACAAAACCTGTGTTTTCCTGAATCTTGAGCATACTCTGTGTGGACAAAATTGGCGGGCGTAACACGCCTTGAAAATACCAAGACGAAGTGGATACAGAGCGCAACGTACAACCCTTTACGCAATACGGCGTAAAAACCGTCGAATACCAAGCCGGGTGGCCGCAACGAAAGCCAAATACCGGAAGCACTACAGATTGGGGAGGGCAAGAAGGAAAAAACAAAATCAAAGAAAGCCTGTCGCATGCGGTCGCGGCGTCGTAGGGCAGAGAAGATGGGGCTTCATCGCGCTTGTTCCTCATGAGTTTCCGTACCCGTGTCCGTGTCCGTCTTTTTGTTGTCTTTTGTTTCCCCTCCTACTTAATTGAGTAATCTGGTCGTACAAACGATGTAGTTGTACATATATGTACATATACATTGTTTCCCCAAGTCTCGAAGCTAGTCGGCCCTTTCGATGCTGTCTTTAATGGAGTCTCCAAGGAAAAGGTGACTGCATAAAAATGGGAACAGTTGTGGTCACAAGGCTTGTGATATGGGGAGAACCGTATGGAGAATGCATTTGTATATGCGTGTCGTTGCTCGAGAAGCCACAAAAAAAAAGGCTACAAAGTGACAGACGTCACAAAGACGAACGTGAGCCGTCGGCTTTCTCTCTATCACTATCTCGGCCCCCGGCGCATTGAACACACCGGCTCTACGCACACTAATGGAATCAGAGAGCAGTTTTGGCAAGTCTGCCGCCAATCCCCTTCTCTCGAAAGTGATATCTTCCTAGGACAGGTCTGCTAGTCTTGACATGACAAGTGAAAGGGAGTCGTAAAAAAATCAAAAGTCGGCAGTTCAAAGAGAGGCGTCATAGGCCAAGCCGTCCAAGGAGTGGGATTTTTTTACTGGAAAAGAAAGAGAATACGAGAAAGGAAAAGAGAGAGTTTCGAGAGGTTTGAGAGGTTCGAGAGGTTTGATGCTACTCCAAGCGAACCGCGCCTATTCCTTCTGCCCCAGTAAATAATCGGTCGCACCCACAGTGCCCTCGATCTCCTCTCTGTCTCCGTCGGACCGGGGCAGAAAGCCAGTGCCAAAAGTGCCCATAAAATGCCAGAAATTTGGGGGCTAGCGGTTCCACGCAGCGGTGTTAGCACTTTAACACTGGGTGCGTGTGCATGTAAACAGCCCACAGAAAGCCTTCCTGCAAGTTCGTCGTATCGCTCGTTATTCCATGCATTCTGTAGCCTAAGATGGCGATGCAGGGGGCTCGATGGAACGGGAAGCGGCAACGATAACCGCGGGCGGAGGCACAGCGTGGGTCAAGCCACAGAAGCGAAAGAGCGTCAACGAAAAGGTACATACGTAAGATCACAAGAACCAAACGCCAAAAAGTGGACACATTGCTCGAATACGAGTTGGAGGTTATTTTTGTGCAACGAAGTTGGATTTTTGGAGCATGGGGAAACACAGATCTGATCACAAAGAGAAGAAATGGTTCAAAGGAGTACATCACCAAAAAAAATAAAAAAAATAAACGAAGAGACTGACAACAGGAGAAAGTGCAAAATACCATGAAATGAACAATGGGGAGAACAGTAGACTTCCCTGATGGCTTCCCTGCTTTCGATCGACACTGCTTTCCGTCATCTCGCTATCTCAACACCGAATTCCCCGTCTGGGCTTTGCTTGAGATACTTGTCGATATGCTTCTGATATTCACGCGGGTCTCGGGAACACCTGCCATGCATCTCTATCAAAAGTACTCGCTGCTGTGTATTATGTGTTGTCTGTCCTTTTTACACACGAAAAACATACGCAAATGGCCGAGTCATTCTTCGAGTGCCTCTCTTCTGGATCCAAGCATGGGGAACGGTCTGTAGTAAATTTGTGTCGAGCCCCGGGATCCGGGCGGAAGCTCTCCAGAAAAACGTGACTCTGTCTCTTGATTTGTCTTTTTTAGGCATCAGAGTTGATATTCAACCCGTCTTCCCAATCTAACCTCCCTCTATTGTGACTGTCCTCTTTCTCTTTTTTAAGCATTTTCTCTATCTCTGTTTTGCCACAGCTTGGCTCTTTATCTCCTGGCGCCGTTTCGACCTGGCCGATGTCGACCACATTGCTTGCTTTCGACAGAAAGCCGCAACAGCGGCCCCGAAACCCGGGGGAAAACTAGCAGCCGCCATCGTTTGCTCTGTAATTGGAATTCCAGATAGGGAGAAGGGGGAAAAGTGCGGAGTAACTTGGCTGCTTGGGCACAAGCTCGAGCGTAACGGTACCTGGGTTCGTCCCAAGCCATGGGAGATGGGCAAAAGACGATACTCCGCACGCGTCGTTCGCGCCGTCTTGGCCAACTCTTAAACGAGCACAAGTGGACAAAACGGGCAGGAGCGGGCGAGCATCCAAGACAGCAGGCAGGGAAAGAGGCAAATGGACCGCTCGCTGCTACTCTATCTTTCTCTCTGTGAGTAAACATTACTATTTTGCACTGCAAGCTACAGGGCTGTGCAATACGGAGAATTTACAGGGAAAGAGTCACCCGGACACGCTGATCGTTCCTTCTTAATAGATTCGGGTACGCCAGCAAAGAAGGCAGGAGCGAAAGACAACGTCGATGTGATTGAGTCTACGACGTATTACGTCGTACAACTAGCAAAATCACAAGAACTTGTTTACAATCGACTTGCTGCAATAATGTCTTTCCTTCGCATTAAAGATCCAACAGCTCGTGTCGTCCCCTGGACCGTTGGGGCTTGCTGCTTTCTTTTGGAAGATGTGTGGTGTATTTTCTCCGCTCTCTAGCGCTCCTTCCCCTTTTTCTTGCTTCCAGAGTCTAGGACACGGAGACGGGACCAACAAGTTAAACAAGAAAGAAAGGGTCCAGGAAGTAACCGTTCTTTCCCCGTTTTTGCCAGGCGCGGGAAGGCGCGAACCAAACGTCCTGTCATATTCCTCCGCCCCGACCCCAAATTGACCCAGCCCGACGTTTGTTGCGCCCGTTTCAATTTTGGAGCGTGCTTCATGAAGAAGAATCCCACTTCCCTTCCCCGAGGCGAGGCGAGCGTGAGCAGCAAATCCTCAATCTGCAAATTTTCAGCCCTGAGCGATGGGTCTATCACAATCAATACCTCTTAAAACTGGCCGCCGTACTTTGTCGGATGGTTTTGGTCTTTTGTCTGTCTGGTCTGGTCTAACAGTAGCTGGATTTATTTCCTTCTCGTGGCCATTCCGTGTTAGTTCTTTTAGCTATTGTTTCCTTTTTTTTTTCGTCTTCGTGATTTCCCCACCCTCTCATAAGGAAGAAACAGCAACACTTTTCGAGTTTACGAGGTCGTCCGCGTCAGATGCTTTGTATCTCCGTCGACCGACTTGTATGGTAGATAAACCTTCACTTCGCCCCTTGTCTTGTCCGAATTCGCGGGCGAGTGATACCCTGTCGTGCATTTTGCAGCTTTCTCTGGGTGCTTCGAAGTGCCTTCTGTTGCTTCTTATCCCACCCTTTCTCTTCTCCCTATTTGCAGTTCCCCTTTTACCATCTTGCCGGCTTGTCGCTTCCCTCTCTTTCGTCTTGCGTACGCTAGCAGGGTCTGCCCCCCTCGTCTTTTCTTGGGAGCCTTCATTTTTGTACGATCTGCCCAAGAGGGCCTAGCATCGAGGAATAATGTCTAAATTTCCCGGTAGATGAGCACAGGGCAGGGCTCTGGGGTTAGAGGCTGAGAAAGAGAAATAAAGCCTAATTCTTCATCTTTTTCTTTTGGGTCTTGCTGCTTCCTTTTCCCGGATTTTCCGGCCATGCTAAGATCTGTTTAACTGTGTACTTGGAAGGATGCGAGGATGCGCCAAGACCGCGGAGAACAACAACGTCAACCACACCCATGTTGTCAATCAAGCATAGCGAGAAGACATTGAAGACAGAGGAGGAAAAGAAACGGCCGAGAAACACGCGAGAGCCCGGGCACATGGGTACACTGCACCCTCGTTGACACACAAATGGCATGAAGATAGGAAATAGCAAGGAGAGTAAGGACTTGCTGCTATGCTAGGTTGAGCTAGAACGGCGGGCAGCCGTGACGCCTATCGAGCTTCCAGAATGAAACGGTAGTGTTTCTGTTTCTACTCCGTACACACCATGCCACTTTTGATATGGTCTGGTCTCTCATCCTCTCACTGTGAATTAAACTGAAGCACATTAAAGCAGCTGAGAGCAACAAGAGCCCCAAAGCCTCCAAACCTTTTCCGTCCAAGCTCCTGTTGTGCCCTATTGTACTCCGTAGCTTCCTTCGAATCCTGTTCTCCGTTGCTTTCTCTCCTCACAAGCTTCCTCTTTCCCCTTGCGATGGCTTGCGTGATCGTTTGAAGCCACCAATACTGAACTGGGAATGGGCGTTTCTCTCCCTGGAATGTGAAAGTTGACAGAAGTCAAGCAGTCTCCGTCGCGTCCGTGATTGCAGGTGCTGTCTTGTGCTCAATAGGGATGTCTTTACGTCGTATGGGCCTTCCTTCTTGTCTCCATGTACGGCGTATTATTACTCCTTGATTGTTTCAGGGCACATTCGAGAGAGTGAGTAGGTGCATACGGAGCATCTGAATTTCCCTATTATTTACGGAGTACGGAGTAATTACGACGTACAATTCCACGTAAATATTCGCCGAAGACAAACTGCTGACAGAACCGAGCCCATAATGCCAGAAACCAAACGTGCCCATCAACGCGACCATGGAGGAGCTCCCGAGAGACCGGCAAGATGAGCAGCACTTGCGATTGTTAAACCCGTTTTGAAAACGCCCCCCAAAACACACCTGCATAGACCGCTGCCCACGTGCGCTCATCTCCCCCCAATACTCCGTGCATAACATCTACAACAGTTTCGACTTGTACCTCCATCTCTACCTCGACAAAATATTCTATATTCTGGACACATTAGGGTAAATCATCTACAGTGTTGGCCGCACTTGGCAAACCACATTTCTGTGAGATGATATTGGTAAGGAAAGTTACAAAGCGAGACTGGGGACAAATTGACATATCCAGTTCTACAAAGTACGACGTAGTTCAGGTCGGATCGACAGTGCCGTAGTATAGAGCGTAGCTCGACGTCTCCTCCCTCCTGACGATAGCCAAATCACACGTAGCGATTGGTGAAAGAAGACAAAAGCAGGCGACGGACGAGAGATGTGCGACACGGGGGAAGTTCGGCTCCGTAGACTACCTAAAAAGACGACCCAACAACAGCCAAAATCGGATTAGTGCATCGTGGTGGCTGCAGCTGTACAACCTGATTTTCTTTGTTGCCAGAGTTTCTCACCTGTTCTTGCCTTGACCTCTCAGCTTTTATAAAATAAAATAAAAGCATATCAAGACGGGACGTTCGTATGCACGTATATTTCTGTTTTTCTTTCCAAATTGTCTACATATATCAATTCAAAGAGAGGCAAACCCGACGAGAACGAGCGGCAGTCCCGCATCTTGTAGCAGCTCGTATCGTGTTAGATTAAAGGGAGGTGCAGAGACCGTATGGAAGAAATGAGAGTTGCCTTTCACACTCCCAAGGCTTGTATCTTGTATCTTGTATCTTGTACTCCGTATCGCTCCACATCGCTGTGCGCGGCGTCTGTTCTCGCGGCCATAGCGCCTCGCCTACGCCTACTGTCATACAGCCCGCGCCTGCCCTACGAGACGAGGGAAGGAAAGTGCAAAGAAAAGAGACAGAAGCACGAGTCCAAGGGCGGCGCAACAGTGAAGGGTGGAGCTCTGTTAGATCTTCTTCACCTTTTCCTCTTGTATTTGGAATTTTGCCTTTGCCCATAAACAACTGGCGGCTGTGCCGCTCATTGTTCCTCGAGGAAGAATACTTCCGCCCGCTAACCCTAGTCACTCTACCGCTAGCCTAGCTCGTCCTGTATCAAAGTCCTGAAGTCGGGGGCCCATGCCGCAGAAAGTTGCGAGCGGATCCGGTAAAACGGCCACTGCAACCTGTAGAAAAAAGTACGACGTAAAACACTCCGTAATACGTCGTACCATGGACAGGAAATACGAAATACTGACATGACTGTCTGAGTAGCTCGACAAGATTGTCGTGATGGGCTCGCTCAACGAGCTCCAGCGTTGCATCGCACCCGCTGACCTGCTGTCCTCTCTTGTCTCCTTACGACAAGGCGAGACACCCAGCAAAAGCCAAGAAAGTACGTCGTAACCTTTTGTAATCAAATTTCTTGGGTTTTTTTGGCCCCCAACTTTTCTATGTGTCGCTCCTTCCTTGGAGGTCCTCGCCATTATTTCCCTTCTCTGTGCCGTCGTAATTACTCCGTACTGTTGAAGGCGGGTGGCGCCTTCTGCCTCCTGGGAGAGAGAGGCGCGCTTCCCACCTAGGGAAGGTACCACCCGCCCCATATCAGGTCCACTCCCTCGCGGTTCTCTCTTGACTTTTGTGACTTGCATCCTGGCCTGAGCCTTGCTGGCCTTCCTGTCCCTGCTGTTTTTCATTTCACACGTGCTTTGTAAGGGCCTATTTTTAACCGCGCCCATTACCAAGACGCTCCCGCAACTCTGATTGGACCTTGTGCGCCCACTCAAGCCCTGTCCGACCCCTGGCTGTGTTGGAAAACCTAACGGTCAAAGTCCATCGTGGATCCTCACAATCAAAGGGAGGCGCCCCTCACCCCCAGGGGCCTTGTTGTTGACAAATTCTCGTGGAGAAAGATGCAAAAACACTCAAAGACACTCGAAAAGAAGAGACGAAGAGAAGGGCCGCCGCAACATCGCAACGAAGCCCTCCTCCAGCTTTCCTTGCTTGGCAGAACACAACACCCTTTTTTACGAGTAGATTTTCCACATTCGGTATCAATTTGCAAAAAGACGAGAGAGAGAAAAGAACCCTGGCCCAAGAAACCCAAACGACAAACAGACAATCTCCATGGAAGCCCAACACTTACTTTGATTTGACCCAAAGTCGAGAGGTTGAGATGTTCCCGACCCGGCTGTCGACCGCAAGCGCGGCGCAGTTCTTGCATGCTACTATGTGTTTACACTTGGTCCAACACCTTTGTGTTGTCAAGCTCGACGGTATTCTCCGTTGCTCTTGTTCCTCTTGATTTGTTGTCGTGCACTGATTTGCTAGTGACCGGGGTGCACTTGGGTTGTTTTCCATCCCCATCTTCCTTTGATGCCCTCCTCCTCTTTTCTGCAACGTATATGTATACTGAGTATTACAGCGATGCGCTGGCAATCACCTTCCTCTGAATTCGATCCCGCACATTGGTCTTCACCTTGCATACACAGATTTGCATGTATGCTCTCGCTGCTCCGAGCTCGATTTGGCTACATTCTTCGAGCTTTTTGCTGGAGAAGACAAGATCATATGTCTCGTAGGTTGCCCAAATCAGAAGCCAAAACCAAAACGCCGCCTCGCCTCTTGCCTTGCTGCACTGCACGATGAGCGATGAGCTATGGATGGCACTGCCGTTCTCCCGTCGGGTTTTCTTAGTTTTCTACAAGAGAGGAAAGCAACCTACTTCATGTCTTGTACTACCATGCAAAGCGCCACGCTCTCCCCATTTTGCCCATTCTCTCCACTCCACCGTTATTTGGTCCTTTTCACTTCTCCTTATTTCTCCTTTTTTTCTGATTCTCACGCCCCCCTCCTTTCCCCCCAAATCTCCAGCAAATCCTTCTGCCCTACGAGGACGACAAATCCATCCCGACCACACGTCTCACTCACCGTTGAAAAATCAAGGAAGAAAAGCTCTAGAAAATAAAAATAAATGGCAAAAATGGGCGTAGAAATCAAACCAGCCACCTTGTAGCCACACCATTTTCGTCCCCATTTTCTCGCCGTCTTCCCATAATACCAAGTCCCATTCATGCCCCTGTATGAGTAAACCGTCTCACTTCGCCGCCGCCGCCGCCGCCAAAAAAGCTTTATTTTTGGGTCTTTTTTTTTTTGTAATGTGGCTCAGTTTACCGTGCATATCTGAAGTAGTCTAGTACTGCAACCTGCGCCTATCTACTGTTCAGACCGTGGCTACTCCTTTTGCACAGTTTCATTGAGGTCCCATTCACGAGATCATCAGTTTCTCCACGGATGATGCCACGAACAGAAGCTCAAAAGGCTCTTGTTCTTCTTGCTGTCAGAACCAGCCCGGCCGCTTGCCAAGATCTCAGGTTGTTACTCCTGCCATGCTGACCGGTAAAACACATTCGGTCGAGACGATGCTACAGAATGAAGTCAATATGAAGGCAAGAATCGAGAGGCAATATACGTTATCCAAGCGTAATACCGTCAAGCACGGAGTCATAGTAACACACAAATAACTACGTTCCCCCTGGTCTCTTTCCAGTAATGATCATGAATATGATTCCTGTCCCGTCTCACCGCTTGCAGACTTCCGGAAAAGAATTACAAAGAGTTCATATGTGAGAGCATCTGTATGGTATGGACATAAGAATTTAAAGTGTAGAAGACCTTACGAGAGAGCACGGACGTCAAAGTGACCGGGGTGTGAATGCAAATAAAAGTCAACAGCAGTTGCACTTACAGACAGAATTAACAGAAAATAGTGAGTGCAATGCAAGGTCTAATGGGACTGACCTTGCATGGTACCGGCTCTTCCAATAGGGTTTCCCACCTCGTCTCGATCACCCTGAAGGTGAGACAAGCCAAGACCGACAACGTGGGTTGGGCTGAAGTTTTAAAAGGAACCGCTTCGCTGTTTAAATCAGAGCTCTGTTATCTCCATTGGGGGGCAGTAAACAGGGAACGAACAACACTTGGTTTATTCTACAATTCAGAATCATTAGGCCTGAGTTTTTTGAATAGAGATAATTAAGAGGATTATCACAAAGTGTAAATTCACTTCAAAGTAGCTTTGTCTCTAACAGAGGGGGGGGGAATATGTCTTCCATAGGTCTTTCATGAGACGACGGCCTCCTAACACCAAACACTCGCGATAAGAACTTCACGTGGACATTTTCGAATAGCCGCGGCCTGTCACCCAGTATGCCTCTCGTTCTGCCTTCGGCGTTCTCCTTTTACTCTGCCGCCACTAACAGCCGGCAGATGCACGATCCGGACGGGTGCCATGATGACGATATCTGCTCCTGCACCTCAGCCCCACGAGGCCGGTCGAGGCCGTGTGAAGAGAGAGTCAAGTGCGAGTACTCCGTACTGTGTAAATCTAAACGAGAATAAAACAGCTGAATTGAGCGTACGGAGTAAAGAGAAACGATTGGAAAAAGAAACCCAATCGCAATCTCTGTGCTGCATGCTTTAAGTGGGCCGTAATACTGTCAACTGTCAACGGTCGTTCTTGCCCATTTTCTTCTTCCATTGCTCTGTTTTCATGTTGCGTTGCCTTTTTCTCCATGAAAGAATTAAACTTAATCCAAGTTTAAATACAAAAACAATTTAAAGGTGGACAAGCGAGGACCACCTATTCCCCCACTTCTTTTTTGCACCTTCCCACCTTTCCCCCATGTAATGGCTGCTAAGCTTGGGCTAAAACGGCTCAGCCCTACAGGACCATACCACAAGTAGGCAAAGACTAGATGATGCTGCCGACATTGGGCCGGGAGTGTGGGTCGGGCCCAGACGAAAAAGAGATAAAAGCACACCCCCCTCAGAGTGGCTCAAAGTGACCCCCTGGCACGTTCTCCTGGCAAGTGGAAAGAGGACAGAAGGGAAAATGGCGGTTGTGTCCCGATAGCTCCCCCGGCCCCGAATTACAGAAGCCACCCTGCAATCCTGCCACCAATATGGCTGTGTTGGTACCAGCGAACAGCGAGAATATGTATGAGTGGACAGTGTACGGAGTACGGTGCTCTTGTCTATTGCAATCAATTCTGAATGAGTTGGCTGCGATGATTGGAGCCGGATACGAATATTCTCGGCATCCGCACTTTCTCTTGTTTGCGAGATACGCTCTCGAGTTTGGAGCCAATGCATTTACGAATATTTCAATCTTGAAATAAGGCCGTCTTTTTTACGTCGTACATTACAAAGATTGTCATTTCAGGCTTGTCCACCCTTGCGACTTTGTAAGGACATATGCAATGTACGCTGCCTCTAGTATTACAGTCGCACTTTCCTCTTTTCCCGCCTTTTCGCTACCTAGTGCCTTCCACTCATAACGCGGTATGGCGGCGTGGCTTAGGAGAGTAAGGAGCGATGGACAACTTGAACCGGCAACATCCGTGTCCCGTCAATGACAACAGGAGGATAGGAAAGCGCAGTTTGCTCGCTCCTTCCTTGTCCGACTGCGGCGTGCAGCAAAACTTTAGATTACAGATCATACCACTCCGTATTTGTTATATGATTGACAGGGAAGAAGCAGGATAGGTTCTCGCCGAAGCAACAGAATATCGCATTGGTAAGGCTCTAAAGAACAGACGTTGAAGAGACAGCAAACATGATTTACGCACAAGCCCCAATGCAACACTGTCCAGGCCATGAGAAATACAGCGACAGGGGACTGAATATCAAAGTAAACAGCACTAATACAGGGCGTTGCAGCAGCTAGGGCCGTTACCAAAATACGGAGTGTTTACGTCGTACACATTGTCAATACTTGTTCTCTTGTGAGTCACTTGTATTCTCATCACATCCAAAAGTCAGGATGCTGATGGACGTGCCACTTGGCCAGTACGGTCCCTTGTCAACAAATCAACAAAAAAGCCCAAAAAAAAAAGAAAGAAAGAAAAAAGAAAAAAAGAGAGAGAGAGAGAGAGAAAGATGAAAAGAGATCAAAGGAAGTAAAATGACAGCCAGGAAAACCAGAAAAGCCAAAAAAGCCAGGAAAGCCACTTCCGCCTGTCATCCCGTCTCCACTCCAGTGAAGTCCCCTGGTCTTCGTAATCACCAATGCCTTGAGATATACGACGTACAAAATTGCCCCCAGCCTTTCAGCGCCTGCCAAAGCCTCCACGCCTCATTGTTTATTTTTACGTTTCCTTACTCACCAAATGTTCTCCATCTCGGTCAGCAAAGAATGCAAGATGAAGTGCTAGTAGGATTGGGCTGTCTTTGGTCGTCTGGCTGTTTCAAAAGTTTCAGGTTACATCCAAAAGGGGCAATTCTCGACATGGTTGTAGTCGAGGAGGGGCATTGTCTTTTTAACGTCTCCGTATTACAGTCGAGAACCAAACTACCAGACAAAAGCCGCTCACGTTCTTTCTGTCCCTGTCAACCATCCGCTCCCATCCTTCCGTCACCTAAGCGAGCAATCCTTTTCCATGCTACCGGGTGGGCGCAACCAATACGTCGGGCGAAAGAATATGAAGGACAAGGAGTTACGGGCCGTGCTTAACAAGATTTGCATAACAATATACGGAGTATTACGTCGTAGGCGGGCAAGAAATAAAGTCGACGGAAAATCGACCACCCACAGGACAAGCTCTCAATGTTTTCTCCTCTGCAGCCACGCCAGCTTCCCAATGGATCAATCACATCACCGAATGAAAGATACATATACGATGTTCCTGATTGTGATCGTCCTGTGTTTTCCTCGCTATATTCCCTGGAATTGTATCAAAGTGTGGGTGGGCTTCTCTTTCACAAATGAAGTAAAAGAATACTACGAGCGTACCGAGTAGGAAGATGTCCCCTAGTGGACGGGCAGACGGGGCATTCTGTAGTCTGCCCCCAGGCGCTGTCACCCGTAATGTTGCTAGCCGCCCCTCCTTTCTCTTGAAGATGCCAAGCACCTTCCAGACAAGGCCTTGTTGTTTTTCTTTGATTGTGTTTACCTTGATTTTGTTGCATTTACTTGCACTTCTCAAGTCCCGTGTATCATTGACAGGAGCTCGATAAAACTCTCCGGCTCCGATCCGTCTTAGGGTACGACGTTGAGAAGAGTAGTGGTTTTGTGTGGAAGACTTGTGTTGAAGGACTGTTAGTGAAGAAGAAGAAGAAGGAGGGGGGGGAGAGAAGAAAAGGAGACCCTAGCCTCTTGCGAATCGAAAGAAGAACCAAGGCCAAAGGAAGCAAATAATGGAGAATGGGTATCTCGAAGAATATCACCGATTCGGTGTTAGGGCAGATGCTGCAGTGGGAAGGGAGGAGGCGAGGGCCCTGTTCCCATCCCCAGCCTGGGGGCCAGGGCCAGCCATGCAGGGCCAGCCTTACGAGTCTCCGAAAAAGGAAAGATTCTGGGCTGGCGGTTTTGCAAAGTACTCCGTGAGGGGTGTGCCAATGCGACGTTGATGAGCATGAGAGAAGGCGGACCAGACTCCCAGACAAGGAGAAAAGAAAAAAAAGGGGCGTGCAAAAAAAGTCCACTGAACAAAGGAGCGAGGGGGCCGAAGTTTACTTCGTAGGTGCGTCCTACAAGGCTTCCTTGCATGTTTGACGTCCTTTTCTTGCCAGTTATCGGTCGTCTGCCTGTTCGGAGTATGTATCTTGCTATTTGCGTGGCATTGCTAACGGTGTTTGCAGTACTCCGTAGTCCGTAATTACGACGTATTTGTACGGAGTGGAATTTGCAGTGGCACTCTCCACAGGTCTGGTCCACTATCTACGGAGTACGACTTACTCCGTACTGAGTAGACCCATTGTCCGTTGCCTCTCGTACGAGAAAAGGCGGCCGGCGAGATGCGAAGGAAGAAGATATATCCAGGTGCTGCTAATAGATCTCAGAGGTGCCAATTGCACCCCAGCTAAGACCAGTAAAGACACAGCAAAGGCGCATATTCTTGAAGAAATCGTTGGCACAGCGGCGACACTGTAGAGGACTTCATGCACAAATGGGCAGAGAATGGCGCTATTCGAAACAAACGAGACAGTCGAAACTATCAAACCGTCGAAAAGGGCAGGAGAACAGTAGAACGAAACAATTCCCGATCTGCCTCTCACTGCAAGGTAGAAGACCAAATACTGTGTAGACTATCTTGACTATCTTGACTATCTCGAAGGCTTCAATGCCTCCTTCTTAATTGCTGCAAATCGTTTCTGCTAAGATGTCCCTCGATGCCCCCAAGTCACACTCTGGCCATTTTAGCCTTCAACTAATTTTAACTAGGGCTTTGAATGTGGAGGAGGCAGCAGGAACGCAACAGTACTATTTAGAACGGCCAAGACGGCAGAACGGCTGGCTATCCTGTCAAAACTTGCTCTCTTTCAGTGGAATTACGTCGTATTCCATTTTAGCACGGGGGAGCCCACCACAACCACATGGCGTTTAGCGAGTGTTGGACGTTTGGGCGTTCAAGACACTCTGATTGCAAGGGGTCAGGGGGGTTCAGGAGAAGCAACAGCGTGAAAAAGAAAGGAGTAAAGAGTGCCGCAGCAGGCGTACCCTGGGCTAATGAATCAAGCTGGCAACCCTCTTCTCTGTCTGCCCCTATCCCTTGCTGGCGCTTCGAAATGGACGACGCAACCATCCCATCTTTTTGCTCTTCTCGCTTCTCTCTTCTCCCCTATCCTCCTTGTCGACTCTCCTCATCCTGCCCAACCGAGCCAGCGAAGCTACGAAGTACTGAGGTACTAGTGTGTATGTATGTCGTATCTTATGTGTGTGAATTGCTGCAGGCGCCCCTGTAGTTTCCCCGTAACACCCCTGGAGCAGACCCCCTGAGAGTGCTGATAAATTCTGCTGAGCAAGCACTATCTCTACTCGTACTCCGGACAGGGGGTTGTGTTGAAGGATTAGTGCACGTTCTTGATATTGTCGACCGTTCAAGAGTGTCCAAGGCTCAGGGTGACAAGGACTGTGGAAGGCAAAAGAAGAAGAAAAAGAGCAGAAGTCCAAGACACATGACACTTGCCTCATTGGGAAAGCACACTATGACATTCCACCATGGTCGGGCGCAGGGCGAACGAACGTCAGAACACGATATAATTACAGTGCATCGGAGAACGGCACTGCTTGACCACCGACTGTGTTACGTATGCATTGACGAGCGGGCAAAGGTTGACACAAGGCGACAAAGGCCAAGCCAGCCAATATGGAATACAAAATGGAACTTGATGAATGTTTTATTTCACAGTTTTAACGATGATCGCACCAATGCTTACAGGATGCACTTCCATACCACGCCCTGGTGTTGTTGACAAAAGAGGCAAGCTGAGATGCTTTGTAGCTTTGTTACTTTGCAACTTCTTGGCTTGCCTGGGTGTACCGAGACGACGGCAGATTCCACCAGGGTGGTCTTTGAATTTGGAATTCATAAATGGAGACGAAAAGAGGGACAGCAGATGCAACCGTCGAAGACTAGGGAGGACAAAGAACACAGGACTCGAGGGCTCCGCTCGAGACAAGTCCGTCTTATTCACTTTTTCCACGTTCTTTTATCTTCTGTTAAGCCACAAAATAATGCACGACTCGACAAGTGAGTAGTATCCCTCTTTTACGATAGACTCCAACGCCTCCACAACTCGGTATTTGCTCACCTTGTTATCATAGTCTCGTGCACGGAAGAAGAATGATAATAATAAAAAAGTCGCGCCACTGCCCGCTCATGCTGTGGTGTGTGCTGTCTTTATTTCAGTGGCGGGCGCCACTGCCACGCGGGCCGTTCTGGCCATTTTAGTCGCACGGTCGAAAACGTCACATGAAATGTTTTGTCGAGAGTAAATACATATACGTCGTTCACCGTGAGTAATTCCGATACTTGGAGCTCTTTTACGAATCATGAGCTACCCGGCAGTCAGTCACCACCCCCTAAAAGCATGTGACATTCTACGTGATATCGTATCGGTCGGTTAGCAAACACAAGCTGCACAATACTCGATCTTTGGGACTTCTTGTCTTCTTTTTCTCCGGGGCGGAGACACCAGACGGAAGGAAGGTAAAAATATCCCAAAGGTAAGCAACCAGCTAGAACTGATAGGTTCTCACCCTCATCTTGCCCTACGAATATGAATACTGACTTTTCTCCCTGCCTCCGTAAGATTTAGCATGAGTGAGCATGGGGCGCACGTCCCCGTTGTTGGGTTTATTCTGAGGCGAGCCCTTCCCGGTGGGCTGGAAAAGGTTCTTACAGACAATAAGAGAGGTGAGTGTATATGTACGTGCACAGAATACTCGTACGGAGTAATTACACCGTAATAAAACACGATGATATCACAAGAAACAAAAGTCATATGAAGGAAACGTACAGCCGCACACGTGGTCTGCCGAAAGTCGCCATCCAAATGCTGTGTCGCTCGATTCTCATTCTCGTGATAGGAAGGCGTCCTAATATTAATTCGGGTTTTTTTTTAGTGCTCTACCAAATCCCGGGTCTTAAGGTGATACCTGGCACAAGGCTCAAAATAGACGAGAGATAGAAGGCGAAAGGGAGAAAATGAAAAAAAGAAAAAGAAAATACAGAAACGGACAGGGCGCGCACGAGCAGTAGTAGTCCGTGCCCCGGAATTCTTAGATCGTCGCCAATCGACTGACAAAACAATAGCAGTATTTTATTATGCTGCCGCTTTCGCAATGGCGGCCAGCCACGAGGACAGAAAGAGAAAGAATCAGAGAAATTTGGACAAAAGTACGGCCGAGAGACGAAAGCTAGTTTGTGCAAACTGTACGCTTTAATTTATCGCGTTCTCCGTTTTTTTTTCTCTCCTTCTTGATAGTGGTGAGATACTCGAGCGGAGAAGCGAGAGAGGGCTGAGCACAGACAATTCAGGCGATTTGAGACGGTTTTTAGCTCTAGACGGATGTATCGTTCCACGCCTTATATTTAGCACGCTTAGGCGGTTGTAAGACACTCCAGCAGTCTTACTCCGTACCATCACTTGATACAACATTTAACACATATTCATGATCTCTCAGCATTCAACATCTTCTGCGATACCAACCAAGCTTCCAGTCTCTGTTATTTCAGCTCGTAGAATAGAGCTCATAAAATAGAGCTCATAAAATAGAGCTCATAAAATAGAGCTCATAAAATAGAGCTCGTAAAATAGAGTATGGATGCATCTTGCGGGTGCAACAAAGGGGTGCAAGGCCAGGGAGAGCGGAAGCAACAGTATCGGACGGAGCAAACATGGCAACGTAGATTGCGACGTCGGATCGCAGTCACATTACGAGATAGATGCGCAAATACTCTGAGGGTGAGAAGGAGATGAACGGTTGCAAAAGGACAAAGGGTAAACGGCTCAACGGTTGTAAGACACGATTATAAAGTCACAAAGAAAATTATCAAATTAATGATGGGACACGAGTCTATCTCGAAGGAACACCGCAATGACACGAAATATTTGCCTCTCGATGAGCAACAATCCGTGCAAACACATAAACGCAGCTGGGTCGGTCTTACAGACAGCCAAACAAGGGGGCTCTGTCAAAAACTGGACCGGACAACTGTAGCATTGCAACATTAAGAAAATATCACCTGCAATTGCAATGAAAATCGACCATGTGGTCTGGAACAGTAGCATTTTTGATAGCAAAACTGGACAAGAAGAAACCGAAGCAAAGCGGCTTCACATCCCGACCTTCCTGATTCTGTTTGTTTTCACACGTTCTCTCGCATCGATCATAACGTTCCTGTCACATTTTCTCGCTTGTCGTTGTCGATCATCTCATCTTCTCGCTTGCCCCCCTGGCATTTTGGACTGCACAGCTTCTCAACATCTCCGCGGGGAGAGGTGGCTGTTTGCGCCTTTTTTGCTTGATTTGTGTCAAAAGACATCTCATGTTCGTATTCTTGTCAATCCTAGCACTGCTCGCCGCCGATGGCGGATTTGGTCCCCAAATCTGTGAAAATGGAAGTTTTGGGCGGCACTAATACGGACCAGCAAACAGAGCGGGGACGATAGTCCACAATTGACGATGGACAATCTACCTGCCAGAATAAGAAGCATAAAAATGACACGAAGAAACTGAGAAAAAGCCAAGGCGGACCAAGCCGGACAAGCCACTGGAGAAAAAGAAATATGGGCTTCTTCCCGCCGTTCCCCCTTGGGATTTGCAGAGGGGCAGAGAGTGGAGAGACGAAAGTAATCTGTGTTAATAGATGAAAGGGGATGCAGAAAACGGAGATCAAAGAGAACTCTTGATGCAGTTGCCAGTTTCTGAAGAGAATCAATAGTATCGTGTCCCGGGTAGCTCCTTCCGTACGGAGTATACAAAACACTAACATACGTCGATTGCTGGCGTACTCTGAACTAGACGAATTACTGCATTGGGAAGTCGGGCATCTTGTCGTCGGGGAGACCCTGGCCAGACCCTGCGCCTTCCTCTTTATGCGCCAACCGTAAAACAATGTCCACAAAGTATCATCACTATTCCTCTTGCCCTAGTTGTCCTCCGTACAACGACTCAACCGACAAAGTGGTAATTCCAGATTCTCCCCCCGCCCAGAGTATCATTGTTGCTCTAGTAAGGCCGGCCGGAAAAGCGGAGCTTTACGCGGTTGATGAGAAAATACGAAGTAAGAAAATCACAAAGGAGATACCAAATAGAGGGAGAGTTGCGGAAGCTGCCGACTTACAACAGTGAGAGTGAGTACGGAGTAGTGACCTTGCGTTTTCCCCTATCGCCGCTTGTCAACTACGCCTTTTGGATGCACTAGTAGAGCTTACAGAACCACAGACTTCTAGAGAGTTGTCTCGTAGGTTTGACAATCCACTTTTTGCCGACTCGGCAATTTAGTACGTCTAAGCCACGAGACCTCAAAGCAACAAGACAAAGCAACGTCGATTCCATATGCCGTGGCGTACATTTTGTAAGATACTTGTGACGGCCACTACTTTGATTTCGTTTCTATTGTTTTATCCGGACCTTTTTTGTTTGATGTTTTAGTTGAATATTATATATGATTTATGATCTGAACAAAGCTGGGTTTTTTTTTTTTAAAAAAAAAATTATAACCCAGCACATTGCCAACTTTGGTTGACCTCGCACCTGTTTACCTTTGATTTTTCTGCTTCTGACAGCGGCCCTCGGTAAGGACTCCGGCGAACGCCGGCTCTGTACGGAGTAAAGATGTCAGCAGCTCGATAGCCGCGAAGGGATGTACGATGTAAGCAGATAAAGAGAAGGTAAAGCTGCGATTAAGGACGAAAGTGCAGGCACGTGTCAATCGGAGAGTACCGCTATGAGAATTGTGGGAGGCCACCACCGAGCCGGTCTCTCTTACATTTTCTCTCCCTCTCACTGCCACCCGGGAAGGTGTCTTTCCGTTTACTCGGGTCCCTTGACGGGCAGTCACGATGGCGTTAGCCGGCAATGGAGATGGGGGTGAGATGGAGATGGGGGATAATTCCTGGGATGGAGTGGTGACAAACAGGAGGAGGGCGTGTGGATGTGTGGAGAAGATGGCTGACAAAGAAGGGCGGCGGCAATGTGAAGGGACAGAGAATCAAGGTGCTCACTGCTGCTCACGGACGACAAAGGCAGAGAGAACAAGCGAGAGAGCCAAAGGGCGTGATGGCACCAAATGGATGATAGCTGGAGAGAAGAGCGTGAGGAAAAAGCCAGATCGAGAGAGGGTGCCAAGAGCCAGCTATGATCCTGCGACCCTCTTTCAATTTTTTTTTTTGTGGTTGCCGGTCCTCGACTTTGAGTCTGTTCCTTTGCTTCTTTCGCTTCTTTCTGGCTTGCTGTCCCTCTTCTCTGCATGCGAAAAGCGCCCCTATTTCTCACCTCGTCGCGATCATCGACCACGCCCACATTTACACGCCCCACCCCACTTGGCCATAGGGCTGAGAAATGCAACATGCATCGCATCACACAGCATGGCCGGACTTGCAGAATACACAGTACACACGTTTATTTGTCGCCGACGGGTGGGCATGACTGTGCAGATACGAAGCGGCATAGACGAGCGATAGATTGTGGCAGTGTGGCAGTGACAGCCAGCCGTGCATCCCGCCATTATCTCGACATTGTCCATCTCTTTTTTGTCTCGTCTAGTTGTTATTTTTTTTTGGACTCCTCCCCACCGCATGCCGTTACACTCGCTCGAATCCTTCCAGCTTCCCTCCCCCCAAACCCAAACTGCGGGCGGGCTGGCTTGGTCGCATCGTCCGCCTGTTGTCCCAAGCTCCCTCACCTGCTTTGCTGCTCTGTTTCTTTACGATGCCACCCGCTAACACAGACAGAGCCCACTTTACGACATCCTGAATGGGAAGAACATATGGGCTCGGGTCGACGAGATGCCGGGGGAACCAAAAAAGCACAAGGCAGAAAACAGAGGCCTCACCTATTTGTCAGTCGGCAGGCAATTTGGCTGGAAAGCTGCAGACGAGACGGAGAGCGAGTGACAGAGAACGAAGAAAGGACCGAGAAAGCGGGAGGATTCAATGTCGATATATGCAGCCCCTGTCATGACTAACATTTGTCATTTGGGAGGCTCGGGAGGTTAACAATAGAAAAACGGCCGTGGAACACTCTCAATTCAAAGCCGTTGCTTGGCTTACCTTTTCCAAACAGGAAGCAACGCCCGAGGTTGAACGGCGAGCGCGATGCCCGGACGGAACCCAAGATTCTCGGCATTCCTCTTGTCGTTTCATGCTTGCAGTGCTTATTGACGTTGCTTCGAGTTCATTTGCTTTCTTGACTGTGCCTTTTTGTATTAGGGATGTCATAGGTTGTCGATGTATGGACACGGCGACGAACAACGATCGCCGGTGCCCATCGAGAGAAAATCGAGAGGAACGGTACTGTCAAACTGTATCTGGCGGTGAGGCCAACAAACTCAACCAACTGCACGAACTGGCACGTACGACAGTCGACGTACTACAATAGAGGGGGCCTGTCAAACACCAAACGTTGCTGCTCCCCCTGGGTCCCGTCTTTCACCCCACGGGCTGCGAGGCTAGAGATGCACGACAGGCGACTCCGGCTGTAGGGCTAACTCCAAGGCAAAACTGCTAAGGGGAAAAGAAAAAGGGGACCACAATGATATGACGACGGCGACGATCACACAAATCCAAACACTGGAAATGCATTCGCACAGATACGACGGGTATGCTTGTCCGTTGTTCGTCTTCTGCTGCCTCTCCCTTTCTTGTTGTGCATTTACGACTTGTCTGCTGGGGAACGATCGGCTGACGAGGTAGTACGTCGCAGGATTCAACAACGTTCAGGGACTCAGGGATAATGACGCCGACAGTGACAACGGGACACTGAGAAGTACCAAAAGGCCGACCGACCGACCGAAAAGCAATCTGTGTCGACACCCAAAAAGGAAAAAAGAAGAAGAAAAAAAATAATAATAAAAGAAAAGAAAAAAGGGCTGTGGAACTGGTCCACGAGGTCGGCGACGTCATTAAACAAGCTTGACGTTTGGCAGGATTCGACGAAGCCCGTCAAAAGTTTGGTGTCAACCGCTAGGCTTGGGCCTGGCCATGCGACTGCGAATGCGAGCGTGCAATGTGATACGCCGCCCTACAAGCGAGCAAACATCTTCGTGGACTAGGGACTCAGTCTCTCCAGTAAACGTTTCGACCTGCCCAAAGAAATCGTCAGTGATCGGCAGCGCTTCGTTTTGGGATTTTAGGACTCAACGATTAATTCTACTCAAAAGTCAGTGGCCGTTCGAACGGGCCTTGAACGGCCTTGAACAGTTGCGAACCGTTCTTGAGCAGCAGTCGCCTCTCCAGCGAATCAGCGTCCATATTGTCCGCGACCCGAGCGAGCTTGCGACAAGGTTGTCGAGACCGTCGAGGGCCTGTTGTGGTCCGGTGGCGATGCTACTGCAGGTCACCAGTAAAAGAACTGCCCATCACTTCCCCATTTCTGCCACCCGAGCCACCCCCGTCCGGCCTCCGCCTCAGCACCCACCAAAATGCACCAACGCCAGCACGCCTGCAACCCACACGTTCGGAGACGCCGCAAATGCGGCGCCGTGGCCGTGCATAGTGATTGGCCGGTACGGGAAAGGAGGCATGCAGGTTGATGGAGCAGGAGAGTGCCCGTCGTTGACGAGCACCCAATATTGGGAAGATCAGAATAATAAAATGGACAAAGTCGGACAGACGAATGTTACTGAAAGAGAGTGTCTCCATTGTCGTCTTGGCGATGCACTCATTGACCGACAAACTACCCCTGTGAGCAGCGATCCGGGGGCGCACTACAGAGCAGCATGCCGTATATGTGCTGGTGGCATCGACTCGAAGAGCAGAAGAAGGGAACGTTGCTTCATGTGCAATGGCCGCGTGTAATGTATGTGCGGTACGAGTCTGCAATCTGCAAGTCCTGCATAGCTGTTCCGCACTCTGTATATTGGCTCAGGACTCGGGGCCAAAATGCGTCGTAATATTACCCCATAACGCGGATCCCCCTCCCCTCTTTTTTCCCTCGCACAATTTCGCCCGTTTTGCTGACTGCTTTTCCCTCCTGCTTGTTGCCGGCCGTAGGGCTGAAGAAGCACACGCTGGGTTTTGCAGGATGGAGGGGGCGTGTGCGTGGTCTTTCAAACAGTGAGTGTGCTGGCGTCAATCCGCGTTTCTCTACTGAGCCACAACATGCTTCTTATTTGTCCCTCTGATCTTCAACGACGCCTTTCTTTGACGGCAATTGGCTCTCACTCCAACTGTACAGACCTGGGACCCGGCCGACCTGGCTCTGTACTTGGGCTTGGGCTTGGGCTTGGGACTTGTCTGAGAAACTTGGCCGTCACCAACACACAAGGGATGGCATTTTGGGCCGAAAGAAGCGCCTGCAAATCAGAGGCCATACACCAGGCTGGAGATCGTTGATAGTCCTCCAGCCGTCGTATTCCATTGGTCTCTTTGGATGTTGCTTGTTTGCTTGCTTGTTCGTTTCTGTAGTTGTTATTTTGGTCTCTGTTATTTGTCATTGCAGCTGCTGGCCGTGCTGTTGCCTGTTGGCCACTCTGGCCACTGTCGCCAGTTCCGGGCTTTGCTTGCCTCATCTTGCTTGCCTCATCTCTTTGAAGTGAAGGCTTGGGCGAGAATTTTGGCAGTGTTCACTAATTCCTCTAATCAATTGAGGCAGATACAGATGCGGGATGCGTATCTGTATACGTCGTATGTATCAGTAGAGCTCCGCCTTTTGGGCTGCACCGTTTTGACTGACCGTTTTCTTGTGAGTTGCACTTTACTTGGCTCCATGTTGGCGCGCCGCTAAAGCAAAACTGGCGTTATTTTGTCTTGCAACGGCCGTTATTCCCAAAGCGGAATGCCGTAAAAAATACACGACATTGGATAGTTGGTGACAGCTTGACAAGGAAAGGGGTCCGCTCCCTTTACTGAGTAGTTGCTCAGTATATGTATATGTACATGTATCAATTTAGTGACCTTCTTGGTAGGAAAGTTTGCTAGCTATGATAAAGCTAGTGATGGCTTTTCCCACTGACACGGAGCGACTCAAGACCCGAACCCAAGGGAGCGAGAGCAGGGGATGACGGGAAGATTGGTGAACAGGCATATTGTGATTTTTAGAGCCTTGTGCCTTCTTGTGTCTTTCATTTGATCTTTTGATAGTGTGATCTGATTTCTGTGGCTGGAGTGCACAAGCATTGACCCGTGCGGACGACCCACCCGGCTCTGTCTTCCCTAGTGTACGACGTAGATGACAGCTCTATTTTCGCCTTCAATATTTGTCATAAGAGCTAGGGACTAGACGAAAAAGCTTTGGTGTTTGTGAGTGGAGACTTGACAGTCCACTTTGGTGTGCTTGAGCAAGTTTCCATGAAAAGAAAAGAGGGCTGTTTGCAATGTCGTTCTTCAGCTCGCCCGTCCAGGCATGTGGTTCCGACTGCAGGCTAGTGACGTGAAGGGAGTGGCTGGCTACTGAGTAGTTTCACCTCGGGCCTTATCGATCTTTGGCTGGCAATGGCAATTGGAGACTTATCTGAGCCAAATTTAATTGACTGACATTATGGACAGCAAAATGGGCAAAGTGTGATTGACTCGGGGGACGGGTTTCTTGAATACCGCCAGTTTCTTCGACCAGACAGTCGTCTCCATGTATTGAGTATGCTTGGTTGTTGATAAACAGGCTCGGGTATCTTGGTATCTCGACCTACTGCCGCTTCAAGATGCCATTTCGCGGTGGAAGAAAACGGTACAGCGCCGATGCAAGCCAAGCTACACAGTAATGAGATACAAGCCAAATGGGCGGGTTTGGCCGTACCGAGCATCTCGGCGAACGGAATTTCTGGTGCGGTGGGTACTCCGTACGGGTCGGGTTCACCGGGCACGGGGTTCATCGAGGCCTGTTATTGCTGCATTGAGAGACGGAAGCAACGAAGACGTCGGGGGGATAAACGCCAATCTCATAGTAGTGGTGACATCTTGAAGGAAGGCGAGCCAACAGCGGCAGCCCTGTTGAGGCCGAGGGTTCCTTGTGGATGGCGACCAACAGGGAACGCTGAAATCGAATTGAGCCTGTACGTGTGGTGCAAGCACGACGGCGTGCTGCGTGGCTGCGTTATGCGTAAAAGCTCCCTTCGAGGACATCGCGCGAAGTTGTAAGAAAAGAACAAGCATCTCGCGCAAAGTTGCCTAAAGAAGGAAAATATGGCCTCTGAACAATGATGAAACAAGCGACACCCGCCTGTAAAAAGCCTCCGGGCCACTAGGTGACTAGAGAGAGCTCAATGGAGCCAGCTCCTTCGCTTGGGACCATGTGTGTGATGCACTGTTAATTGGACATCCTAAGGGTAGAGGAGACTACCCGAGGGAGGCAGGTCTGGTGATGTTCGTTTGAGTTTGAGCTTGAGCGGTCGATTAGAAAATGCTTGCTAGGGGGCCCAGAGGGCCCATGTGGCCCACCGTGGACATCGTGGCCCATTTTCCATCGCGTGGTGATCCGCCCGCCGGGATGTCCTTCGCTTCAACTGTCCATCCCGTTCCTGGTCTTTGCTCCGCGGGTCCCCCGGAGAAGGGAAATCACCTTGAGTCCCTCGTGGCAAAAGGACGAGAAGAACAGAGGACAAGGAAGAAACGGCCGACGAGCTGAGATGAACCAGAAACAATAGAACGCCTCGAACGCCTAAAAAGAGGGTCTCAAAAAAATAAAGGAACACAATGGCCTGAGAATCGCAGCCACCAGAGCAGACGTCACCTCTGGAGACAGACGAAAGATGGAAGCGGATGAATCGGATTCATGCACCGCCGCAAGCCAGTTGCTGCAAGCCACACTGGAAAAAGAGTCGAGGCAGGGATGTGTACGTGCGGCGTGTGCTGGCTGGTGGATGCTGGCGCTTGGGCGGAACGACGGGACTGCTTCGCCTGGTGGGTGGTTGCCGATCCGGATCAGAGGTCTAGGCGGCGCCCAAAAAGTCGTGAAAAAGCAAAGAGACCAAAAGAGCCAAAAGAAGCACAACAGGCAAGGCAGAGATGCAGATGCGTGAGAAAATGGCCGAGAAGAAAAGGGGGGCAGACAGACAGACAGAATACGAAAAAGGCAATTGCCTGTTCTTGTTTCTTGCAATTCGGACAAAAGAGGCAATAGGGCACCGGCCAGCAAGGCAGGACACTCGATCACGAGGAAAGCACGAGTGGGACGATCTCCCAGGAATAGAAAAGTAATACGGACTTTGAGACCATCCAGAGACTCGAAAGAACAGATTTGCTGTAAAACGGGGAAAGAGCAAAGGGTGCGAGAAGGCAAAACGAGCGCTACAAATGAACTAAACGGGCAGCAATGCAACAAGCTATGACACCCCTAGATGCCCAAGCAAGAAGGAACGAGAATGCAGAATGCCAAAAAAAAAAGAAAAAAAAAAGAAAAGAAAAGAAAAGAAAAAGAAAAAAAGAAAGAACGACCAGCATATGGCCCCTGCCTGCCGTCTTTTGACACGAGTCTGCAGTGAAGAGTGGGCAGGAGCAAGAAAGCGGTCGCTGGTGACTGCCCACGTCATAGGGCTGCTGGCGCGGCTTTCTTTGCGACTTCCTTTCTCGAGAGATGTTATTGGAGTGACAGACCCACTCTCGCGGCCCACCGCCTGCATGTTTGCCTGTTATCAATACAAGCAGCCCAGGCCAAGACAGACCGAGTGCGTGTTTTGTGCGTTTTTGGCTGGATGCGCCGCTCGGTAGCTGTCCTTTTTTGTTTACCATTTCCTTGACTTTGTCGATTTTTGGGGGGCCGGCAGGCCTGCAGCCATTGGGTCGCACAACTGGCTGCGACCAGGGCTGGCTGGCTGTGAGTGGCTGGTTTTGCAGTTGGAAGAGAAAAAAAAGAGGCAGAAAATGGCGAGAATGGGCTGGCGACGATGAAGACCAAAAAAAAAAAAAAAAGAGAAGGAGAGGTCATCGAGATAGACCAACTTCCCGCTTCCTTGAATCGACGACGATCATCACCGGCGCGACCCCGTATCGGGAAACAGCGAATCCACAACGACAACGAAAGAAGACCACACCTTCAGGACGAGACACGAGACACAGGCAGTGTATGCCCCTGAAGAAGAATACGAGATGCCACCCGCGATGACGGCAGCAAGCATGTGTACGGTGGTGCTGCTGGTGACTCTGTCGAGCTTCATTGCCCCGGCCGTCGGCAGCGGCGCCTTTGCAGTCGCGATCGCCGCCAAGGCGTCTAGCGACAACGACGGCAGCAGCTGTCCTGCCAACTTCTACAGCTGCGCCAGCCAAGGGTCGCAGTTTGACGGTATCTGCTGTCCGTATGATCAGGTCTGCGCGCTGGCCGGAGACAACAGGCCGGCTTGCTGCCCTTCTGGGTAAGCCGAAACGGAATCTTGGAGATTTTGGCTCTGAAGAATCTGAAAAAGAAAAAAAAAAGAAAGTGTTGATGCCAACATACATCTTTGCTGACAGCTTCAGTGACGTATGCACAGGAAGTGCACCCACGACCTACGTCACCACGACGGCAGCGTCCTCGTACGTGCCCAACAGCTTCTACTCATTTCCCTATCTGCTGCCAGCCGGCGTCGCGGTGACCACGGCACTGGCAGACGTCAATGCCTGCGATGCAGTCGTGAACCAGTGTAGCCAGACCTTTTCGCAGTGCACTTCAGCTCTCGAGAATAGCGGAAGTGAATCGGGCTCGGACAATGTTGGCTCAGGCTCAGGGAGCGGCGGTGGAGCTATCACGGTCATCATCTCTGGCTCGACAACAATCACAAAACGAAGTGCCGCTACGGACACTGCTGCTGCTTTGATAGAACGGGCAGTAATTGGAAATCCGACGGTAACACTGGGCGCTGCTTCGGCAGCGGGTGTCTGCAGCAGTCTGAGCAGCCAGGCATGCGGTGGCCTGCCATCCAATGCGGCTGGATGTTCATCGCTCTTCTCGGGCCGTGCAGCACAGACGGGCTTTTCGACGGGCAACGACAGCACGAGGCAGAGACGAATGCCGTCCATTGGGCACATATTAACAGCTGTGGCAGCAGTGGTCACGACTGTGATGATATTATGAGTGAACGATCAGACAGTGTTTGATATTATGTTCCCCGTAGAGCATCTAGCGATTGGTATCGTGAAATAACAGTAACAAGACAGAACAAGAGCATGAACACTTGGTATAAATAAAGCGTATAAAAACACATGAACAATGCTGTCACTGTATGGGATATTATCGTGAAAAAAAACAGTACTGCTGTAATGTGCGAAAGCTTACAAATGTAGATGAATGGCGGGTGCGTATAGAGACAGCTTCACAGGCCTTCCTCGGCCTCCATGGCCCGACGGGCTTTCCGTTTGTTGAGGCCGGCACGCTCCGAAGTCCAATGCATGGCACTGTCGGCCCAGTGGTCCAGTCTCTCGCTAAGAAACATGAGCACCTTGCTAAAGAAGAAGAGGCTCAAGAACGAGACGCTGGCGATGACGGCAAACGCGCCCCAGTAAGTCCAGGCAGTGTACCCGTCGGTGAGGTCGGGGATCTGGACAGAGAAGTAGCTCGTCATGAACGAGATGGGCAAGAAGAAGACGCTCAGTTTGGCCAAGAGGGTGGCGCTGCGTGTTAGGCGCTCGGTAGAGTGTGAGTCCTTTTGGGTGATGAGGTGAAAGTACGTGCCCTGCAGCGAGTCCTTTTCGTCCAGGCAGTCCTTGATGGCGTCAAGCATGAGGGACTGGAGCTGGATCTGGAGGCGCTTGAAGCGGTTGACGGCTTTGGTCGACAGGAGACGAGAGTCCAGGTTGGCATTGGGAGGATTGACGTTATGTTCTTCGTTGAAGTAGAAGGAGCTGCCAGTGATGTCAAAGCCGTAGGCGTTGCTGCTGAGAAGACGGTCAATGAGCGTCTTGTAGTTGGAAAAGAGGTGCTGCAGCTGGCGCATCTCCTTGTTGAGTTTGTAAAGCCTGGGAACAACATTGGATGTGTCCTCCCTATTCTTCCAGCCCTGTAGTAATCGAAGCTGTCAGTATCTCTCCCTAGTATTAAGCATTTCCTCGTACGCGATAAGGATGGGCATAAATAAGTACCGCCGTCCCTAGAATCACACCGCTCTATTTGTGATGTTAGCATAAATGCACATGGCGATAGAACTGTTTGAGCCAGGAAACACATACTATCTCATCGAGTGCGGCTTTCGAGGAGTTGAGAATATCAAAAGCGGCCGTGTAATCCTCAAACAGGTAGTAGAACAAGTTGCTCGCGACATCGACGCTCTGGGTCTTGTTATCACCTGGCCGCTGACCTCGTCCTCGACCTCGTCCTATATGGCGCACCGAGGTTAGTTGCGAGAACTTGTGCTGGTCCTCTTCAATGCCCACTCTGGACAGCTGACGGAAGACTTTGAGAGTGTTGGACCGCATATGCGCAAGCTCTTCTGCGTCCCGCGCTTGCTTCTCCACGGGCTTGGGCGCCTTTTCATAGTAGGCTTTTTCATGGAATGAGATGACAGTATCTAAAAGCTGGTCAGAAGAGAGCCATGACACGACAAGAAGAGGGTAAGTAAGCGGGGCAGAGCTCACGATCATCACAGACCACAAACCAAGACCAGTGTTTTGGTGGTACCAAACTCATATTGGGCTTGGTTCGACCCTTGGGCCGCTGGTGCAGCCAGTTGGCACCGATGCAGACGACTATGGTAGACCTTAGTATTTGTATGAAAGATGAAAGATCATAAACAGATGCAAGCGTCATACGTACAATGTTGCTCTTGGTCGATTGTGGTGTAGTGAAGGCTTTCTTGCATGATCCGGAAGGCTGGTATGTTGCTCTGGATCATGGCATCAATTGGAGCATCTTGTCCACGGACACCAGCAGCACTGGCCTCTGGAATACTAGCATGAGGACCGTCGAACTGGCCGCTGTTGTCGGCACCGGGAATCTTGGCGGGTACAGCGGCTGCCACAATGCCGTCCTCCAAGGGCGGGTCTTGTTTTGGATTTGATTTGGACCAGAAACAATTTCGAGGCCCTGTGCCGGCCGGACGGTGACGGATGTGGATGTGATGCGAGTCCTTTTTCAGTTCGTCCCGCTGCTGCACACGAGCGTCTTGTTTCTCCTTGAGGATCCTGTCCTTGACCAGGTCCCAGGCCCAGATGCTCATTGTGAGACGCCTGGAGAAGTGGTAGCGATCACCAATGGCCTCGACGATGCCTTTCTGCGTGCTCGGATCCCATATGTTGATCCAGCGGACGGGCGTGGAGGGAGAGCGGACATTGTTATCTGGGTCCAGCAGCTCCTTTATGTGATTCTCCGCCAGGTCGTAGGCCACTTGGGCAGTGTCATCACCAAACTCGACCACGAAATTTTTGGCTAAAGCGGAAAAGGCTTCTTTGACAGCCTTGTTATAAACGACAGGGTCGTCGAAATCGCAAAAGACCGGGTGTGGATCGTTGGCCGGTAGATCTGGCTGGATCGGATGTGGTTGTACTCCGAAAGGTGGGGGTCTTTGGGGAGGGGGAGCACGTGGAGAGTAGGGTAGAGTAAGGGACGGCTCCGGCATCCGTAGAATGCCATGTGGGCTTGGGGTTGCAGCGCCCGAAGAGGCCGATGATGAAGCAGCCATGGATGGTGCTCAGTGTGATGTGTTGTGGTCAGTAGCGAAAAAAGACGTGTTACAATGTCAAGGCTGAGGAGGTGGAGGGCGGGAATGGCTCCTTTCGGAAGATCTTCACGTCACATGAGCATGCTTCGATCTGGTGCTTGTCACCGAGGAAGGAGCGATGGTGTCGCGCCCAGTTGGAAAGAGCGACGTGAGAGAAGAGGAAGGTGCGATGGGGTAGCCTTGTCGCCTTTCGCCTGGCATCTTGCCTGTGAGGCATTACGAAAAAGCAAGAACATAAGCTGGAAGCTACAAGTGCTGTAATTAAGGCGACATGTGCAGTTTCTGCCAGGTCAGCATAGAGAAAAATGGTGTGTGCGGATACCAGCTGACGTTGACATAACAAGGCGTCGCAACGAACAATGGTGATTCGTCGCGTTTTGAAAGGCTGAGCCTCCAACTCGGACATCATTTCTGGTGTGATGAACGGCTATTTGCGGGTGAATATGGGGCACAACGGGCGCCAAAACGCCAGCCTTGTGGGAAACACTGGCGTTTGCTGAGCATCAGGCGCCTGCACTTGCTGGCCTTCTAAGTGCGCAAACACCGTCCCAGGCAACGGGGCAAAAGACGTGCAAATATGTATTCTGTCTTTGCAGATAGAGATATAAATAGAAGCCAGATAAAACGAGTTCAGTATCTCGCCAGCGCCTGTGAAAAATGCACTCGTAGAGCATATCCCACGTTGTTATGGCTGTTCTTCTTCTCTCTTTTCCATGAGGCCTGTTCAGTGTGATACGAGGCTGAGATGACCTATATGACGTGACTTGAAGTTGTAAATGACTGAGCCTATGAAGGAGGGCGCTGTCTCTCTGGAGCTTGGCACGTGTGTCTTAAGACGAGGCCAAATCTGCGAGAGAGAGAGATGTGTCTGAGACTACCAGGTGACACATGGGAGGTCATGTGCCCTCGTTGTAGATTTTGGAATGCCTTCTCTTCAGATGTTTGGCTGGCACATTCTTCTAGACAATTTGCTGTGGTTGAAAGGCCATGGTGGCGCTAAGGGGACGGCGCTCCAGGCCTGAAACATGAAACACGGGGTCAAGCCCAGGGACTGTTGGAGGGATGAACCGGAAGCAGGATGTTTGTCAAAGAAAGAAGAGTGGGCATTTTTTAACAGAAAGAATGAGGAAGAGAAGGAAGAGAAGGAGGATAAAATAGAGACAAAGAGAGAGAGGGGGGAAGAATCAAATTGGCCCGTGTTGTGTCAAAAAGGTGGATAAAAGACGCTCGTTGTGTCACGCCTGCAGTGTGGTGTTTGCATGGCATCGTGGTTCGGAGGGAAGAAGTAGAAGAAATAAAAGCACAAGCCTCTACATATCGCCGGAAAGAAAAAACAACAGCTACTGGATCTCGCACTTACAGTGACAGTAAAAGCAAAAGCAAAAGCAAACGCCGCAAAACGTGATGCCACGGAAGGAACGGAGACGGGAAGGAAACGAAGCCTGCGCTCCCGAAATAGGCTGTAAAGACATGACGAAATCTCACGAGAATGGTTTCTGTGAAATGTTGGCACCAGCTCTGTCTCGGAAAGACTGCCGGCGACCTGTTTCGTGTTATTTTTGTGGTAAATGACGTGCGGGAGACGATGGAGTCAAGTGAAAATTGAAAAGTGAAGTACGACGTATTTCAAGTTGATAATTAGGGAGGCCGCACAGAGGAGAGAATGTCGTTGTCCCGAGCTCTGCCAATTCATGCTGTCAATACATTGAAAACCACTTACACGCTGAAAGTCAGATACACTACGGAAGTACGAGTAGTGGCTGTCATCCGAAACTCTAAAACCTGTCAAAGAAAGAGGCCTGGCCCGCACAGGGCATCCACCCTCCTTGTTTGACGATTTGGATAACGGGGAGCGTATCGAGCGTGCGAGAGCGTGCAAGCACCTCACAAAAGTGTGCGCTCTGGGCCTAGTTTCGTGTTTCATGAGGTTGTCCCTGGTCACGGAACAACGCTCAACAGCCAACGAGATCCTTCCATCGTCAACTTTTTGTCCCAACATTGAGCCTTTCCCCCTCTTTTTTTTTTGTTTGTTCTTTTCGAAATGCGCTTGCAGACCGCAGACAGCGACAAAATTGAGGAGAAAGTAAAGGCCCTCCGTCAAGAGTTGGGGCAAGAAAGAAGAGCCATAAAGAAAAAAAGATGATCTTGGCATGGCCTGCTCCAGGTTTTCCTGTTTGTCTACGACGTATTTTCCTTTCTTTTTGTTTGCCTCGCCTCCGTGTAGGATAGGTGGTTGGCCTTGGCCCGTCATCGTGCGACAACTCCTGACTTGTCTCGGCTGTCTCCTACATTCTACCTGACTGCTTTCCTTTTGTCTCTTGTGCACCCTTCTCTCCTCATTTTCTCTCTTTCTTTCTTTTCTTGTACTTCCATTCCATCATTTATTTCCACTTTCTTGTACTTTTCTTTATTTTTCCCGTCTGCGACTTTTCACTTCTCTTCTTCCCGTCCAGCTGGTATCTCGGACTTTTCTTTTATGGCAACACACACAACTCAGTCTCCTTAAAAATAACCGCCTTCCGCTTTTTTTTTTTTTTTTTTTTTTTTTTTTTTTTTCCTCTCGTTTACTTCATATTCTGGTCATTGCCATAGTTTCTCCCTTACTTTGCTCGTCTTATTCGGCCTCTTAATATTGCCGCTGGCCGCATTAACCTTCTTTTTGCCCCCAATCTATTTCATTCTTGTTCCTGGACGTTTTTGATCCGTCTTCGCGTCTCGCCCTCCTCCTTCATACTGCTGGTTCATCTTTCGGAGACAGAGCGCTTTGATTCTTTTGAACCAGCTTCCTGGCTTGGGCGTCTACTCTTGATCGCGACGCTATTCGAGCACTTTACCATCATAAAGAGGATATTACTGCTTCACTTCGGTGGATCTAAAATCACACCACTACCCGGCTACACGATCATTCCTGATTTCTTTGACCTTTTACTCTCACCTCACAAGAATGCCTTCTTACGCAATGGCCCGTCGGCGAGCCCTCGTTTTGGCCGTTGCCCTCACATCCATGGCCACTTTGGCCTCGGCGACATCGTCAACGCAAGTCGCCTTCACGGGCTGCCTCGGCGTCTGTGTCAACCACAACGGCTGCGGCGCCTCCAACACCAACTGCGTCTGCCTCGAGTCGGCCGAGTCTGCGTTTCTCGACAATGTCGTGTCGTGTGTCGCCAACTTTTGCTTGCTGAGCGATGGCGACAACAGCGTGGCCACGGCCAACAGCGTGATCGACGTGATCGACTCGCAGTTTTTGGAGGTTGTGTCGGATGTCTGCGCCGCGGACAAGCAGAGCGTGCCGGCCAGCAAGATTAGTGCGGCGCTGTCATCGGCGAGCAGCTTGGTGTCCATTGCCTTGGGCGTGACGCCGACTACTGTAACGACACATGCGACGACGACCAAAACGGTACCGAAAGCCGGAGCTACTTCGACATCGTCGTCGTCAATAGCCTATACCACTTCAAAAACGACTTCAGAAACGACCTCTGAGGCTCCAACAACATCCACGACAGTGGCAGCCGAGACAACGACTGACAAGAAAGACACAACCACATCGACGGCGACAACAAAACAAGCTGCGACAACGACAAAGCAAGCGCCCGCTAAAGACACGACGGACTCTTCGCCGTTCACCAACACACGGGAAGATTCGGCTGCTGCCCGGCCGTTTGGTCCCGCACCTTGGACTGTCGCGGCGGTTGCGGCTGTTCCTCTGTTTTTGTCAATGGGACTGGGGCTGTTATGATAAACTGAGGGAAGGAAAACGAAGTCAAAGAAAAACAAGAACAAAACACACACTGCAATACTAGTAATATTATTATGATTGGGAAATACGGCGTAATGGGCAGGCATTTGGTGGTTTGGGTGGACATCTGTACGATTAGTTCTGGGAGTCAGCCTTCTCTCATTGGGGATGCGAATTTGGATAGCAAAGACTGTTGACATAGGCTAGACATATGAAGTAAAAAGCTGTAGCTGCATTTTCTTTCTCAATGCCGGGTTAACTCAACGAGGCTGATACTCAAAAAATGATGTATGCCTAGCAAGAGCGTTAAGCCTCGTGCCATGCGACGAGGCGCAGTCGCCTCAGGCCGCACCAGTCGTACCTGCCGCCAAACTAGATGCGAAATAGTCGCACATTCCTTACCGGTGACTCAAACATGAATCGTGTAAACTGCCGTGTACCTTGTTGATGATCGCCATCGGCCTTACCTTTCCCATTGTGATATCGTCACCGCCGGTCGACACAGCGTCCCATTGAGCTGTCTTTTCAAGCACTGACTAGGTTGAGCCTCGTCCGTACATACAATGCACTGTTCGCATCTCTTTCGTTCTTGGTTTCGAGCTGCCAACAATTCAAAATATACAGTCACAAAATCAAGAGCAACATCAACAACAAGAATACAAGAATATCTTTACGACCTCACTTATTGTATGCAACACCTTATCAAAGCTTCACTACGACTATGCAAAAGAGATCCGCCACCATGAGCAATACACAACAGCAAACACAACCCGCACAGGAGCCGCTTCACGCCGCTGCTCCTGCTGCTCCTACTGCTCCCACTACTCCTCGTCAATTCGACGACATCCCTGGAGCGCCCGTCAACCTTGACGAGCCTCTCTTCTTCTACAATCAGAACCGCCCTTTTGGCGAATTCTCGCAGTGGGCCCGCTCGACGTTTTCCGTCTCCAAGACGCGCATCGCCGAGATCACACAGACCAACGACCCCAAAGACATTGAGGGTCCCCAAGAGCTTTTGACGTTCCGCTGCGCCGAACAGTTTATGATGTTCTGCAAGGCCGTCCGCTTCGGCGACCGCGAGCTCCAGCAACGTATCCTTGACACGCCGGAGCCGGCGAAGCAGAAAGCCCTTGGCAAGAAAGTGCGTGGCTTTACCGAGGAAAGCTGGGACGCTATCAAGAGTCCCGTAGTCGAAGCTGCTAGCTACTACAAGTGCCAGCAGAGCCCCAAACTGAAGCGGCTGTTGCTCTCGACGGGCAACAAGCTGCTGGTGGAGGCGGCCCCACGCGACAGAATCTGGGGCATCGGCTATTCCGCATCGACGGCGCTCAAGTACCGGGACACCTGGGGCGAGAACCGTCTCGGCTGGGCCTTGATGCACGCCCGGGCCGTTATACGTGCGGAGAAGGTAAAGTCACGGTAAATACAGGACAATAATGGCCGACTGGGCGGGTTGGACAAGAACGGACCTGTGTAAATAAATGTCTAGCAGGACATGGCGAGGATGGTCAGACAGAACACAAGCCTCCACTCCAATGATGTATGACTATTCAAATTCAAATGCAATTCACAACTAACTCATGCAATCTTTGCCACTTATACTGGGAATGATGCCATCAAGAATGCTCAGTTGTGTGAATGGACCGGCCATTAAGTGAGTGAAGCTTTTCTTTCTTTTTTTCTTCTTTTTCTTCTTCGTCTTTTTCATTTTTTTTTCGTGATTTTGTCGATATTGACTCGGCCAAGTTTATAGTAAAAAGCGCAGTCTTTTTCCATGAGAGAAGCCATGTATTAACATCAGACAACCAAGTAAAGACCACCACGTAGAACAGCCTCAGGAGGAGATGAGCATCGTATAAGAGCCGTCTGAGATTGATGTGATTTCGGAAGTGAAGGGAGTTTGAGACTATTTTGACTTGTCAAGGTCGACGCCGGTGAAGTTAGCTTCTGTCCTGCATTGTTAGCGTGCTAGACAACGGTCTAGTGCCCTGACGCGCCTGTAATTAGTGCCCTCCAGCGCCCCTGGCGTTGCCGTCACCAACCAGGGGCCGAGAACACGGCCATGCATGCAGCTCTGCGTCGGTGTATTGGCCGTGTCCAATCGTGTAACGCGATGCTGCAGGAGCTCGAATTGACCTTTCTTCTTTCCCTTCTTTTTTGAGACTGCGGTTCGCATCTTGCGGTGACGCCCAAGCGATAGCGAAAGAGAAGTGTATTTGGTCTTTCTTTTTCCTCTGAAAATCGTCGATACTTTACTCACCGAGCAAAGACCCGCTAAACCCAAGTACTTAAACCCAAGTACTCCGTACGAAGTAATACAGTGTTCTTCTACGTCGTACATACTCCGTAATTATAAGCTGTCATGGCAAGAGCGAGCGAGCAAAAGAGCTGAAATTTTAGACCAAAAAAGCGACTGCCAAAAAGGGACAAATGAGAAAGACAGATAACATCTTTCACCCGTCACCGCCTTGACACTTCCCTTTGCACTTCTTATCCTTCAGCACAACACATCTTTGTCTTTGCATTCTCTCGCCTCACTCCACTCCTCTCCCATCTCTCGTCTCTCAACTGCCGACTGCCAACATGGATATCCAGCTGCCGCCAGAGTTCCCCCAGTCGGCCGTCGACCAGTTCGACCTGCTACGAGAGCAAGGCCTTCTCTTTTACTTTCCCACCGACGGCGAGGTCGTCGACTACAAAGGATTCAAGGTGCGTTGCGCTTGTCCCCGTCATGCGAGAGAGATGCCCTGTCTGACCCTCCCAGTTCGAGTTCAAAATCTCCACGTCCATTGCCAAGAAGCCCGTCCTCGCGGCCGATGCTCCAGAACGCAGAGGCAAGGGCGGACCCTTTGTCGACCCGGACCCGGCTTTTGTCGTGGCACGCCCGGGGCCCGACCATGTCGTCGAGCTCAGCATGCACGCCATGATGCGTCCGCACTATGTGCTGCACACACGCCTGTTTGCTCCGCAGACTGACGATCTGGACCTGGGCGACTGGGCAGCGACGTGGGCCGTCATGGCCGCGATCAAAGAGCGCGCCAACCTGCCGCCGATGATGATCTACAACTGTGGCTACGAGGGCGGCGCGTCTCAGGGTCACAAGCACGTCCAGGTGTTCGCCGAGCCGGACCCAGGCTTCACCCTTTTTCCTGCGGAAGCGCTGGCTTTGGCTGAAGCGAAATCGAGCGAAACGACCACGACAGAGATAACGGAGACAACGGAGACAGCAGAGACCACAGGGACAACAGAGACTACAGAGGACAGAGAGAATGCACCCATTGTCCAACACCCGACCGTGCCATATCAGCACTTTGTTCAGCGCCTGACCGGCCCCATCACGCCCGGGTATGTCTTGGCCGTCTACCAGCGCCTGCTGGCCCAAGTCCGTCGCGCCCACAAGGAGCACGTCGAGAAGAAGCTGGCACATGCCACAACCGCAAACGGCACGAACGGCGTCAACGGAAAAAACGGCACCAACAGAGTCAATGGGGCCAACGGCTACAAGACACACAAGAAGAGTGCCAGCGGCACACCCGGCCACAACACACCCGCCATCGACGACCTCCCAGCGTCTATGATTGCCAACAATGTCATCATGACGCCCGAGTGGATGTGCTTGATCCCGCGCCGGCGCGGCGGCAAAGACGGAACCGGTGCTGGTTCTCTGGGCATGCTGGGCATGCTCTGGCTGAAGAATACCAAGGAGCGCGCCCACTGGGAGGAGCTGGGCATGACGCAGCATCTCGTGTGGATGGGTCTGCCGAGAGACGATCTCAAGTGAGATGTCGATGATAGACTGACAGATACTGGAGACGAGACAGAATCTCGAGACGGGACCTTGAAGAGAGAGAGAGAGAGAGACCTTATGATATCATGACATTTGACTTCTACGGAGTACGCAGCACCTGGACGGGCCGTATCCAAGACGGATTAGACTCTAATAATAGAAAGGAACAGGCCACACTTTAAACTTCCATTCGAAACTTTGACTTTTAACTTTTTTTTTTTTTTCAATTACTCGTAGAATGCGTATGGCAAGAACAATGTCTAGTCTAACCCACTTTTAGTATACATGCAAAGAACAGGCAGAAACAGCATTATTAAAAACAGAGAAAAGAAACAACAAATAAAATAATCCAAAAGGGCAAGGGGCTGTCCCTCACCATCCACTTTTACAACAGCGCCTTCCACCGCAGATCGATTTGCTTCTTGGACACCATCGGCCGCAGCACAAACACACCTGCTGCCAGCGCTGCCACAGTTGCCAGCATCGACAGCTTGCCGAAACCCTTGTCGAGCAGGTCAAAGGCCAGCGAGGGGGCCACACGCGTACCGAAGACATCGACACGGCCAAACGCCAGCACCACGCTCGTCGACTCGACGTGCGTCGCCGCCGTCACGATCTGCTCGATACCCAGCACATCACGCTCGTGCGTCACAACAAGACGCGGGTCGATCTCGAGCTGTGGTGCGTAGGGAGTAAGACCCTCTTCGGCCTCTTGCGGCGTCGGGTTGCGGCCGACAGGGCGGCGGGGATCGAGGACGGCACCGACGCGGGGCAGGCCGACAATACCGTGAACACGGGGGACATAAGCCAAAACCTGGCGCACCGTGATGCTCTGGCGCGTCTGTGTGACGGCAAGGCTGGTCAGGCGCGAGCCGACGATCCAGGTGGCGGACGTGACGGCGGGCAGCAGCAGCGGCTGGCCGGCCGCGGTGTCGGCCACCACCTCGAGCGGCTCGACAGCAGACTGGTTCCGGGCCGTGTTGCCGAGCACGCCGCGGTTGTTGGGCTCGGTCGACTCGTACAGATCGCTGACGGTCAGGTGGTAGCCCTTGATGGTCTGGACGGCATCGCCGCCAATGGACACGCTATAGTCGGCAAAGTAGGTGCACAAAAAGGTGTTCTCGAACAGGAGGCACTCCACAGGCTTGGAGCCGTCAACGCCGTCGTAGGTGGCCGTCGACAGCACCTGGCCCGAGACTGTGTCTACCAAGAAAGTCATGAGCACACCCGTCTCGTCTGCAATGGCAGCGACAACGGCCAAGTTGGGGTTGAGGTACTTGTAAAGGACAGTGCGATCACCCAACACGCGGCCAATCGACGCCACAGGGTCGTGTGCAGGGCGCGTGGCCACATCCACAATGCGGAACTGCGGTGGCGCGGCAAACGTCCAGGTCGTTTCCTGCACGCACGCATCAGCCGAGGCGACAAAACGCACACCGCGAATGCCGGCACCAGAGGTAGGGTCGCGAACGACAATCGATTCGGCGGGGCACTTGTCGACAGGGATAGCGGGAATCGCGCCATCCTCGGGCACAGCCAAAAGGTAGGGGCCGGACGCGCTGTTGACCAGCACGGCGCTCGCAATGGCACCGCTCACGTTGTCGTTGATGCTCGATGCCATTATCTCGCCCGTCTCAATCTTGACGGCAACAGACTCGCCAGCAGTCGCGCCAACAACCGTAGCGACACCGGTGACCTCGTCAACATAGATCTTCTGGACCTTCCACGGGGCGGAAGTCGTGTCAACGGCCTTGGCGGTCCACTGGACACTGCCGGGGCTGGCCGCGTCCAGACCATATAGGCGACCACGGCGAGTGGCCAGGATGGCCAGCTTGTGGAAACCAAAAGCGTCGACAACGGGAGTCGCGTCGTCGGCACTGGCGCTGCCAAGAATGCTGCGCAGAAGCTTGCCGGGCAGCGACTGCACGTAAGCGGGCAGGTGCTCGAGGTCGTCAAAGTGGCGCTGGACGCGGTGGATGTAGGCCGCGAGCGGACTCTGGGCCTCCTCCTCTTCAAGAGCGCGCACAAGTTGCTCAGATTCGGGGCGGTCGGCCAGAACAGCGGCCACAGCACCCGTCAGGCCCTCGGGACGCGACCACGCACGCTGGCCGTTGTTGCGAATGAGGACCCAGTCCTCGTCGGCCGTGAGCACAGCCGTCCGAACAGCATAGCTGGCATCGCTGCCAGCGCCCGGGCGAACCGCAACCTCGGCAGCTGCAGCGCCAGATGCGTGCAGAGGGGCAGTCTGAGCGACCGGCCAACGGCCCAGAATGCCGTGCGAGACCGAGTTGACGAGAACAACCTCATCGTCGGTAACACGCGTAAAATAGACAGAGCTGTCGTCAGCGGCGGTTACGGCGAAAGCACCGGCACCGGGCTGCTGGGGTAGGTCGTAAGCCTTCTGTACGGTGCCCTTCTTCGCGTCAATGTGGTAGACCTGGCCGCGATGGGCCGTCGCGGAGTGCGAATGCACGAGGAACGCAGAAGATGTCGACTGGCCGCGCAGAGCGTGGACAATGACACCCTCCGTGCCCTCGGGCAGAGCAAACTCGTGCTTCTGCTTCGTGCTGAGCACGCTGACCTTGACCTTTGTGCGGCCATAGTCGGTCCAAGCCACGATGCCGCCACCGACAAACAGGACATTGGCAGCTGCGTGAACATCGCTGGCAAGGCTGTGCTCCTCAACGCGATGGCCCGTGGATGCGTCCACAGTCAGAACCTTGAGGCCGGCCAAGCCGATGCTGGCAGCGTACACCTTGTCGGAAGATGCGGCAATCTTGAGAGAGGGGGTGCCCGTGTGGGCCTCGCGGTGCTCCCACACGACGTGGCCATCGTTGCCAGCCAGACGGCGCAGCACAACGTGGCCGTCCTCGAGAAACAGCGCCAACACGTCTCTACGTGCAGCAATGTCGACACCCCCGACCTTGTCGGCCACAACAGCAGCAGCCACAGCTACATCCGCCACATCGCCCGCAAAGTCCGCCCACCACACGTTGCGGCCCGACACGGCGTTCCATGCGTGCACCGAGTGGCCCAGCCCTGCGGCTAGCCAGCCCTCGCCCTCAACGGCCTCAACGTGGCCCTTGCCGAACGATGAGTCGGCCTCGACACCAGCGTCGCTGCTATCGTCGCCGACCAACAGCTGTCGCCAGACCAGCGCGCCGGTGCTCGGGTTGACGGCGCCTAGTACACCGACGTCGCTCAGTGTGTACAACAGGCTCGCCTTGTCTTCAAGGCGCGGGCGGTGGAAGAAGGTGGCGTCGCGCTGTGGCAGACCGACAAGCTGGTGATGGAAGTCAATATCGCCGACCTGGTCTTTGTAGACGACAGCATCGACAGCAGCAGGCGCGGCGGCAGCCAGCACCAGGAGTGCCAGCGCGCGGAAGGAGCGCATTGCCGTGGATGGGATGGGATGTCAGGTAGGGGGAAGGTTTCGATGATATAGATGTCGGTAAGGCGGTTAATGTCGTCTCGTTGTCGTTATTTCATTGCTCGAAGCAAAAAAAGAAGAAGAAAAAAGGGGCGGGGCAAGGTCGGCGATTCGTTGTATGTCGAGCGGCGGTCCGCAATGCCGTCGTCGTCGGAGAGATGGGCAAAGTTCGGCGATGACAGTGGCGATCGGTCGTCAATCGGGATCGTGGAGTTGTCGTGATGATGCACCGACGTCGATGAAAGGCCCGTGGATGAAGTGGAAGGATGGACGTGGCGCCTTCTGCGACGCGGAACGCCATTCGCTGCAAAATTGGCTACATGGCTACAATGGGCAACCCCTGTGTGCTCCTTCCCAACACCAAGCTTGAAGCTTGCCTAGCTTCGCAGCCCCACAACGATTATTGTGGGGCCCAGCTATTTGCACCTGCATTGCCTGTTTGGCATTTAAAGGAGGCAGGAGCCATCACTTCTGTCCCTGCTTTTTACTTTCATGCTTAGATTTACATAAAAAGCAAAACTCACGATACTTTTCTTTACCTCATTATCTATCCAAATTTCTACCCCTTCCTATTCTAAAACGCCATTTTTCTCTCACCTGCCCTTTCCAGCCTTGTATCATCGCCGCCTCCTGTCCTTTGTCGACCTCTTCAACTTTGGTCGGTGTCTCTCTTCGCTCCTTCCTTTTCATCTTTTAATTTGTCTCAAGCACCTCCCTTTCGTGTTTTCTCATATGCCTCGTTCCTTCCCTACTCCGTTATATATATTCTGTTAGAATATGGCTGCTCTTTCCTAGTACTACAGCATCACTGGACACTGCCCGCATCAGCCAGCCTCCGTCCGTTTGTCTTGTCACTCTCTGCCTCTTGCGTTAATTTTGCTCGTCTCGCATGCCACAGCCCATGACCGATGGCCAATCTCGCCGACCGACTCATTTGCCAGGATACTCGAGAAGGCAGTTACCCCCACGGGCTCGGTATTACCGCCCTCGATTTTCTCTCGACTCTCAGACGAGGCGCTGAAATGCTGAAATAGGGCGTGATGCTCAAGAACAAAAAAAGGCAGCTGGACACAAAACAAATTAACGCTGTGGCACCTGGCCCAAACACTGACCGCCAAAACGCCTCCTTTCTCGGGCGTGCACAGACGAGGCTTTTTTTTGTCTTCTTCTTCTTTTTCTTTCTTCTTTTTCTCTTCTCTTCTTAATCTCTCCAAGGCGAGATATGTGCCTCAACCTTCAACCTGTCAAGTGACAAGAATCTTGCGGGAGCACGATGCCACGAAGCCGTGCATCGCCGACCTCCGGCTTCCTTGTATGATGCATTTCACAAGGTTCACAAAAAGGCCGCAAGCAGGGTGTTGCACATGCATCTTTGGGAGACCGCACACACCCGCTTTGTTGAGAAGAAAATGGCTCAAAGATGACAACACAGCTTCGCAGTCTTTCTAAGTCACAAACAACGACAAGGTCGAGTTCCTTGACGGGGCCCGCGTGCGATGCGGTTTCTGTGTCTTGCAAGCCCATCCATGGCTCTTGTGTAAGGCTGGCGCGCACATGCTGAGATCAAGTCGAGTCTCGGTAGTTACGTTGTTCACCTTTCCCGACCTCTCTTGCGCTCCCTTTCAAGGACCTCGCCTGCCTGCATTACTGCCTACCGTTGCTTGACAACGTCTGCCTTCCCAATGGCGTCTTCGGTCGATGCATCAAGAATGCTGTGTCGCCTCACTGTCTGCTGTGCCTCTGCAAAGGTTCTGAGAAACCGCCGGAGACGCAAGGCAAGGAATCATCTTCGAAACTGCCATGGCTGTTGACGATTTACCGGGCAAAGTCCTACGGGCGCAGATGCTATTTTTGCACTGAAAACATGGTAGCCTTGTATTTTGTTGCAACGGACACCTGCCCACCATATCACCACGTCATTACCTGCCTACCTCTCGATAGTCGTACGGCTCTAGAAATTGTACTTCATGACACGTGAAGTTCGAGGCGTCGAAAACAAATGCCTGACAAATATGTCTCCTGTATTAACTTGCACCTCCTAACAGGCCTTTTGACTTGGGGGTGCATACAATTGCACTTTCCTCGGCGCCTAACTATTTTCGCACAATTACGATGAGTGCGCATTTATGGATAAACGTAAACGGGGCGCCTGGTTTAAGAACCCCAGTCAAGAATTAAGTCATCAAGTCGCTGTGAGGGAGATGATCTGCATTTCCTCCTGCAGGAAAACAAAAAGGACAACGGGCACAGTGACCAATGGAGTTATCGCATTTTCTGGCCTTGCCCCCAGCTCTCTGTTTGAAGCTGCCAAACGAAACATAATGTGCACATATGCACATTTGATGGCATTGCCCCGCACGCTAAGATTCGCTTGAGATTCTCCAATAAATCGTATTTCTATTTTGGTAGGATGATTGTGACGACGGAAGCCTTGACAGAAACTCAGCCTGGGAGATAAGAAAGGTTTTTTCTTTGTGGCCCACAGCAACGGCCAGCCTGTTGACAAGGCGATGTGCCGCGGTCCTTCGATCCCTGCAAAAGTGCACATTTGCCATGGGCTTGACTGCCATTAGAGTTCCAGCTCGAAAGTCTTTACGCATAGCACGTACAAATAGCCCCTTCTCTAGGCTTTCTTTTAGCACAAAAAAAAAAAAAAAACGCCTTGCAGCTAAACTATGATGAAAGAAAGATGCATTTATTTTTGTTGGCGTTGGTAACCGTCTATTCGTGCAGTCAGCCGTCTCAGCTTTAGTAAACGAAGCAGCAAGACATGTTTACGGAATGTTCCAATTTCGACAAACAGGCAAGGAGACACGAATACTTGGTGAAGTAGCCGAAGGATGCATGGAAAGAAGGGAAGGAAGAGATACAATTAAGCGATCTGAATCAAAAAGAATTGGCGTCCAAGTTGACGCATGGGCTTGGACACACCTGATCCCTTACACCTTGTCTGTTGGTACACCTTGGCTCGTCGATTTTGACCTTGGGGGCGAACGCAGGGAGGGTCGAGGAGAGAGGGCGGTGTGAAAAGAGAGCCGCAAACATACCTGCCAATGGACATCTGGACTATAACTCCAAGAATAGAATTTAAACAAGCTTGAATGCTGCCATGATTGCTTTATATGCACCAGAGTATGGGTGACTAAATCAAATAACCTCACACAACACACGGCGAGTAGGTCAGCAAATGCTAGATTTTGGCATACCTGCTAGCTTAATAAAAGAGAAAAATGTCTGTCTCGTTTGAGTTGGATACAGCATTGCAAACAGAAAAGGGACCTGCAATAAATGGTTGCGACAGCATGAAATTGACGACGCTGTCTTTTGTACGGAGTACGCTGTGCACAATTCAAAGAGGAGCATCAAGTAGAATAGGTGGTACTCCATACAAACCATTCAGATAAATTGAGGAACATATGTGAATGCTGTGAACTTGCATGCACAAACAGTCATTGCTTTTTTATTCGTCCAACCACGATGAGAATGAAAAGCGTTATCGTTCTCCACGTTACACAGATTTATGTTTACCTCCTGTCCTCGCGAGGTTTTACGTCCGGCAGCTTACTTTGCCAGCATGATTGACAAACCATGGGATTGTTTATTTTCAAAATTTCTCTTATTCTCATTGGCTTAGCAAGACTCACTTTTTTTGCAGGTCATTCTATTGGCAGAGAGCCGTCAAGTCAACAGCGCATACGTCTCCCTGACGATGAAGTAAACAATATACGGGATAAGCCATATTTGAGCCTTTATGTGTCTTCTTGATCTCTTCTCCTACTGAACAAAACTATAGAACCTACATGCCGCCATGTGCATACGCATGTACACTTGATACATGGACTAATGTAATCAAACCTCCATGTAACAGAAGCTGCTCAGAACATTTTCTCCGTACTCCATGGAAACGACTATCCTTTGGTCCTTTCTCTTGTTTCAATCTTGCTCCATTTCGCATATCTTATATGTTAAAAAAAGGCTTTCACTGCCCATGGATTTTGGGGATTTAGCACCACATGCTTGAAGCCTCTCACGTTGGGTTCTCTGCTTCGAGGCCAGAATTTGCCGAAGTCCGGCTTGGATCCCCGCATGCCCAAGTCTTTCATACAAGATATTGATATCATTCGTAGCCTCACTTTCTACGCGTATGTGGTTGCATGGCTTCAGCAATACAACATTGTTTTGCACTTATCTGTGCGGCTAGGTTTTTAAACCAATGCAGTGAATAGAATAATAAAATCCGTCAGGAAGCTCTGATATTTTGCCAGCAAAAGGCAAGGAATCCCGTACGAAATATATCCCAAGCGTCTATATAATGTGTGTATGTTTGTTGGGCATCAACATCCATCGGCTCGGGACCGCATGCGCCATAGCCTCGCCGGCAAAACATCATATGGCAGCTTGCTTTGCTGGAACAGTTTGATATGTGCACGAGTCCGATTATTATCTCTTCTTTACACGATATCCAAGTCCTTTTATGAGGCAGCTCCAGGCCACTTAGCTCCCGGCGACGACTGAGGTGATGGGAAATTGCATTTACTCTTATAGATACATGGTACATCATCTCCTCAACCCATAAGGCTCGGCAAATAATATACTCCGTATGCATATTTATCATATACCGGGTACGGTCTTTGTGTTGATGCCTAAGACACGGCCCGCTGGTTACTTCTCCTTTTAATGTTACAGAGGCTCATCACACCGGTCGCTGTCCGTGAATTTGGTGTTGAAGATTGCAGGATGCACGATCCGGTAGGTCTTCAATCGAGAGGTACGTCGTATTGCACGTCGTATTGTTTTTTATTTTATGGACAGTTGCGCTCGTAGCTGACGGCATATGAGCAGTGAGAGATGCCTGTCAAACGAGCAAGTTCATGCATTTTTAACCTATAAGACCTAGGTGTCAGATCTCATAACAATGTGCCATGCATTTTCAGAGAAGACAAACTGAACGCTTCCCGCGTATTTATGAAGGCCGTGGTGTGAGCAGAGTGAGAGTAAGATACAGCAGATTGGAATTCAAGGATAAAAAACGAGACAACGCAGACATTCAAACAAGCCTCGTTTGGAACACCTGTGATCCAATTTTGTAAAATATTGGTAAGCTCATGGGGCCCATGCAGCCTGCAACCTCCCGGTCATCTTCAGCCGTGTTTTGTTTGATTCAATTTTCAGGGCGTTGTTGTATTTATAAACAAGTGGCCAGCAAAGGCGGCCTTCCAGGATGGCACCTAATTGTTTTCGCACCCGAGGCGGCTGGGGATTGTCGTGGCAGCCCACAGTAGATGTTTCGTTGTCCTTCGTTGTCCCAATCCCTGTTTGTTCATGGGTTCCTTGTCGATATTGTTGAGTCACCGTTTCGGCTCTATTTTCAAAACGTTGGTTTGCAAGTCCGCACAAATTGGCGTATTTCACAACAGTACGATCCATGCGGCCAGATTTGTCGCCTGCCTCGTTGCCATGGCCTCGAATGCGGCCGCTTGGTGAAGCCTGAGCTAGGGCCCCAGCCTGGCGAAAGAAGCGCGGTCTTAAAATATTGTTTCTTTGCTGGTTGGCACTTGTCTGCCTGCCAGGATTCCTTCCTTCTCCGCCCTAGGGCGCAGAGATAACCACATCGTCGTCGCCCGTCTGTGAAGATGCCCATCCCATCCCTAGTAGAGCTGAGGTTCCCTGCTCGTTGAAAGGCAACTCATCAATGCGGCTTCTGAATGAACTCTCCGGAGTACAAAAGAGCTCTAGGCACCAGTATAGAGGCCAATCATGCTGTCTTGCCGCATCTTCAGCTGTAGTGATGTGAGTGAGGCCTCTCTGTGGTGGCGTTGCTCGAGGTGACCTGGCTCACGTGACCTGCTTGCTCCTAGATAACACGTGCAGCGGGGTGCAGCGGGCGACAGCATACACAGTGGTTTGTATATGCGGCTCTGAAGGATGGTAAAGCGAACATGATTGAATAGCGAATTGAGCAGCGACTCAAAGAATGAACAGAATAGTCAATCGAATTTTAAATACTCCGTAGGAAAAGAAGACCTGAACTCGCAACAGAACTCCGTATATAGGGACGAAGCCAGTTCTATCGCATTGATTCTACGGTTATAAAATCGCCATAGAGCTCCTTTCATTTTGGGACTTTGTTCAAATGTAGCTGAGTGGGTGGGTGGGAGATCAATCTGGCAACGGCTAATCGTAAGAGCCGCAAGTTCGCTTTTTTGCGAACCCATGCCATGCCATGCTGCAAACCACCCATGCGAGCCAGAAGAGGAGCCAACCCCCCCACCTACAGAGGGTTTGTTATATCGTATGGGCGCAGCAAATAAATAAAACCATCGTCCCCTTGCCTCTTTCTATAGCATCATTAGAATCATTTTCATCACGACTCACACGACTGTCGTTTCTGCTTCACCACGTGTCTTCTCTCGATATTTCTTTTCACCATCCGGGTACGAAATCTGATGTTGGTCAATCGACCGGAATTGATGCCAAAATTTGAGGTTCGTGGTCCGATTAATACGAAATGCACACAAACCGACTTTTGCAATTAACAAACCTCCACAAAACACAACAGGCGGACTTATTTCCGATTTGCCACTGATATCTGTCAGGCTCGCTGGCAGTTCTTCTTCTCTTTTCCCCGTTCCTCCTTTCTTCCTTTCTTCCCTTCTTCCTTGCTTCCTCTCCCACGTTTCCGGGAGTACCCATTGAATTTGGCGTGAAGAAGTGCTGTATCAAAGGCACACCACGCCCAGGATTTGCCATGGAATATGATACGAGCGAACGGCCGCCTCCTAGCGAGGGTAGCCTTTCCCCACCAGATCACATCGATACAAACGCCACGAGAGCAGTGTCACCAAAATGGACCTCATCAGTGGTGTCGCCTGCATCTGAAAGGACAAAATACCGGGGGAAAGCTGGCAGCGAGCCTGGTGCGCACCAAGCGCATCTGCAACTGCAGCAAAGAGCGCATCTTTCAAAGTCAAACGAACCCTCTCAATTCCATAAACAAAACTCAAGCTCAAACAGCAATTCGTAAGTCGGTCTTTTGCCAATGATATAGGCTTCCCGGGCCCAGCCTTGTCGTTCCCCCTCCTCTTCACACGTGCCCCACCTTTGAGGCTCTTGCCGGTTTGCAACGGTCGTTCCTTCCTTCTGCCACACCTCGTGCCACTGGCTCTTTCCTCTTCTGCACACATCTTTGCCTGTTCCTTCCTTTGAGTCCTCCAGGCGTGGCTTGGTCTAACAGGCAACCGCGTCAAGCCCCCCCTTCCCTCCTTCCATTTCGTCATACTCTTCTTGGGCCCCTGTTTGCCCCCATCTTCCGACAAACATTGTTTGTCCTCTTCCTCATTCGTCAGACATTGCTAACGTCAGTTGGGAACCTACAGAAAAAGACAACTAAATGATATGCCACCACAAATACATAAAAAACAACGGTCTTTGAAGTCGCAATCTGGATCTGCGTCAGATATCGTCTTCTCGCCTGATGCGTCTCCTGCTTCATCACCACCATTCACAGACACAGTGCAATCTGCATCTTTTCCTACAATCGAAACAGCTGCTTCGACACCTGCGTCTGCGGCCGACGCATCGCCTGCAGCTTATGCACCGTCTGCAACATCCACCGTCGTTCCCGGGGAAGCAGCACAGGCCAGGAATCCAGAGATGCAGATATCGGATGCAAATCTTGGACAGCAGCCGCCGCAGAACACCAGTGAAGTCAGCAGCCAGCCAGGAAGCAGAACGTCAACCGTTATACGCCCTCATGGATCAACGCATGGACCAGACCATCTTCCGGCAAGCCCAGGCTTTGCATCGTCCATGAGTATATCGATAAACAAAACACCGATGCCCGACCCGGTTACGACAACATTAAAAAGTACAACTGATTTTGCACAAGAGACCTCGCCCAACCAACCCGTGCCAGTATCGTCACAGACGAGAACTCCTGTTACCACTAGTCATCCTTCGCATAAAACTTCACAGCCTATCATACAATCGTCTTACGTATCAAAACGGCCTCCAAACATACCCAGTCACCTATCTGGTCATGCCCCAAGTAGGCAGCCTGCTTGGATGAGAGAATCAGGAAGCAGCGGCAATGCACCTGCACCTTCATCTTCATCTAAACAATCTGGTGGGCCTGCTGTGATGCAGCCGCAACCCCCACAACGTTCTGGCTCCTTCCCGTCGAGTCATTCGCATCTGCAGCATGGGAGCTCAATGGTTTCAAGATCGCCGTATCCGAATATAGAGCTCCAGCCCAAGACGCGGCCCATTACCCTCACCCAGTTGGTGAATGAGGTCAAGGGAATCTACGTGGGACTTGCCATGGTTGAGTCCAAATGTATTGAGATAGACAGAGAGTCGAGTGCCATAGATCCGCAGGTCAAACTGGACGACAGCCAGTGGCAAGCGCTTCTCAATCTGCACAGGACGCTCTTGCACGAGCACCATGACTTTATGCTCGCATCCCAGCATCCCTCGGCCTCACCTGCACTCCGCCGCGTCGCCCAGAAGTATGCTATCCCGGCCCGTATGTGGCGCCACGGAATCCACAGTTTCCTCGAGCTGTTGAGACACCGTCTTCCAGAGTCGCGAGAGCACATGATTACGTTCATTTACATGTCGTACTCCATCATTGCGCTCCTGTACGAGACCGTCCGCACCTTTGAGGACACTTGGGTTGAGTGCTTGGGTGATCTATCCAGGTACAGAATGGCCATCGAGGATGACAACCAGCGCGTCCGCGATACCTGGACAAACGTCTCGCGTCGGTGGTATTCTTTGGCTTCGGACCGTGCGCCTACCACTGGCAGGCTCCATCATCACCTAGCCATCTTGGCCAGGCCCTATGTTGTGACGCAGTTATACTACTACGTCAAAAGTCTCTGCACTCCAATTCCCTTCACCTCGACGCGAGAGTCGATCATGACGCTTCTAGATCCGGTCTTGAACAATACCACCCAGCATGTCCCCCCCATTGAGTTGAATTTCATCAAGTCTCACGCAATTCTTTTTAAGAATGGTATGAGAACCACACCCGACTTCCGCCCCACCGTCACCCATCTGTTGGCTGGCCTCGACGACCACATTGCGCTTTCCGCGCGCAGCTGGGTCGAAACTGGCGTGTACATGGCAATCGTCAATAGCTGCTCTCTTCTCGCCTACGGCGGCGACGACAATGTTCTCATGCGGATTCTGCGCGAGGATATGATTCGCAGTGCCTCGCAAAACAACGATACCGACCAGCCTGGCGCAAAGGACGCAACGGTCCAAAGGGACTCAAAAGAACCAGCCGCTTCGGCAGATGCGCCAGAAAATGATGCGGCAGTTGATGTTGCCATGGCTGGTGTGAATGACACTGTTGAAATGGCCAAAATGCCATATGACGTTGACCCCGAGCTTCTCAAGGGTCTCGAGCCTGCCCAGCGCCTTGTGGCTGATATGGACCGCGTTGTGTTTGCGCGCGTTGGTGATGCCAACTGCCATGGATACATTCATGCGCGTCTTGTCTGGATGACATGTCTCACCCGTGTCCCTGAGGGCATGGCCTATGTAGAGCATGCTTTCCCCTGGGAAGCCCTTGTTGTGACACTCAACAACCTGCTTCTGACCACGCAAAAGTATGACAGGATCGAGCAGGAGGTATACATGCAGCCGCAGGTCGACCGGAAAGCCGAAGAGGAAGAGCGCATCAGAGTGATCCAACAGCAACAACAGCTGCAGCAACAAGCTGTAGCCAGTGGCATGCCTGTCAACAACCCTCCTGCCATTACTGAAACCGTCAGCGCTACAAACCCACCCCTGCCGCCACCCATACGCAGCGATGCTGACAAGCCGTTACCCGATGACTGGTATTTGCGCGGTCTTTTGTGGAGTGAGTACAACTTCCCCCCGGGCTGGTTTGCCAACATGGACTCGGCCGATGAGGACGAGAAGCTCATGGAGTCCTCTTCCACACGCCTCACCCGCAAGGAGCGCGTTCTCTGGATGGCCTGCCGTCTGGCGACCTTCAAAAGATGGATCACATACGATGCAACTGCCCATGTGTTTTCTGTAACGGACGAATTCCGCTCGCCTCCCGCGGAGATGGATGCCGACGCCAACGATGGAGACTTCTCCGAGTTCCAGGACATGTCTGTCAACAACGACAATGACAAGACTATTCGGGCTCTTCCTCGGCCCGCGGAGAAACCCACTGGACAGGATGCGGATCAAGACCTGCAAAAGGCCATCCCTTTGCAGGTCGATACCATATCGGCGACCGCTGAATCTAATGACAAGGGCAAGGGCAAGGGTAAGGAGCTGGCCAGTCTCCCTGACTGCGACGATGATGACAGCGACACTGCCAATTTTGAAGAGGACGACAATGACCCGGCGGATGATGTCAATTTCTCAGACATGGAAGGTATGGCGCGGGAAAAGGTTGCGCGTCTCGGTCTTCGGCAGACCAAGGAGCCTCCTTGAGGATGGGGTGAGTGGGCGAGCAGAACAAGTTTTAATTTTCGGTGTGGGGTTATGGAGGAGGGAATACGGTGTTGCACTTTTTGTCGCTTTTCTTTCTTTCTTTCTTCTACCATTTTGTTTTCCTGGCTCCGGCATTTTCACGGCGTGTATTGGATTATTTGCCTTTTCTTGTTTTTCGTCCTTTTTCGTCCTTTTTTGTTTTGCGCCTGGACTAAAAGTCTACCATTTGGGATTTGCTTTCATCTGTTGCTTGTTTTTCACTCATAATCAATGGCCACTCCTGTGGTCATATGTATATTTTACGTTTTTGTTGCGCCTTGCACATTTCTATGCTTTCTTCCCGCTTGCTTTTGCAATGGACGGCTGTACATAATGGACCACAGACCTTGCGATCTATCACGCCAGTAATGATTTGATACCACCCAATATTAATCTCAGAGAAATGTTCAAATATGTCCTACCTGCCTCCTATTTAGCTGCTCTATTTATGGCCACAAGGCCAAAAATAGGAAAATGTGACGAAATCAAAAACATCGCCACAGTTGATTTTCAGAAATGCTTTTTCTCCTTTTTTTTTTCCCCTTTTCGTCTACCGTGGAGGCGCCTTCTCGATGTGATTCGTGCTTTTATTTCACCTCGGTGTGCAGACATGCCACGAGACAAGCTTTTTTTAGGCTGCCGCCTTATTTGTTTTCTTACCCCGGATTCGCCCAAAATTACGACCTTGCATGCCGTATATGAGCCAATATCGATCCCAGGGAAGGATTTGAGTCGTAGCTTCCCAAAGAAAGCAGATCAGTTCCTGGGTTTCGGGAAGGATCGAATGCGGGCCGGGCCCGTAGTGCGAACCCGGTCTGGCGGGGACCTCCCCAGCGTCGTCTGCGGTCGTCCCCTGTATGCAATCACAACCAATCATTTGACGACCAAAGCAGGACCAAGCAAAAATTACAAGTGGTTGGCAGGTAATATTTAACGTATAATGAGCAATGCCAGCATAATTCATTGTAGTAAAAGAAAAGAAAGATCGTGTCGGGTAAAACTGCCAAATCGATACAACCGGCCAGCAGACCAACTACGAAGGAACACTAAAGGTCGCCTGATAGCAGCCATTTCAGCCATTATTTTTTACAACCTGCTTATAGTCCACGTCATGGGCTTCAGCATGTATAGTCCAGGACAAAAATGGTTGATAGTCTTCCCAAAAGAAACAGAACTTCACAGTGCCGGTTCCCAAAATAGAAAACGAGGAGAGGCGGGTAAGACACAAAAATATGTGCCATACATATCCACACATTCCCTGCAAGTACCAATAATGTATCTTGATTGTAGATTTCTTGTGCGGGTGTTGTTGTGTGGCAGTTTCTATGCAAAAGGTGTGGATGCAGAATACCGGGGATATGCCTCTCTTTTTTCTTTGTTCGATCCATCGCGCATACGTTTTATTTTCGGTTAAGCACCCGCCTTTCCTCTTCTGTCGAGGGCTGCATGATGAGTGATTTCGTTCCTCTTGCTCGAATTCTTGCAAGTGAGGGGAGCAAAAACACTGAGCAGGGGCGAGGAGAGAGGGGGGTCTGAATTAAGCGAGACATCATGGACGAAAAGGGAAGATGGAGGGGACGGGAAGATGGGTGTCAGCGGATGCTACAGTAAGGGTCTAAAAACCATGAGATGGAGCAGAGAGTCTACATGCATTTGCAACAACGACGCATGGTGCGTATACTCGAAATAGTAAATAGTGAAGAAGAAGAAAAGAAGAAGAAAAAAGTTAGCAATCAATTGCTATGTGAAATAGTCAACTTTGGGGAACTAGGAGGATGCCGACAATCTCGCGACGCAGATGCGTAGGGCCCAAAAGTTTTGTGCATGCAATGTAATTAAAGACACGGGATAACCGCCGGCCCCCAACTTTTTACGTTGCTCTCATCCGTTATCCCTCCCCTCCCCCCTCCGTACATTTCAGCCACCGTTGGTCTTCCCACATTCACCACCCACCGCTGCCCGTATTACCGTATCACTGTCCCCCCTGTCACTGCCATGGCTGCCATCTTGCATGAAATATTGAATCTTTCCTGGGGGGCGTCTGCATGACAGAAATTCAAGGATTTTGTGCAGCAAAGCTGAACTGAGAAGAGAACTAGATAATCTTTGCCTTGGCATCCGGCAAAGTCGGCAGTCAAGACACTTGAGTCCCGTTGTCTCGGGCGAGAATTTCATTACCATTACAGAAATCATGGAGAGTTGAGAACTCAAAACTCAATCGAAAATGAATGATTATTTTTGGCGCATCTGGATATTTCTCTGGGGCATGCCCAGGTTATTGCCAGGCCTTTGTGCTATCGACTGCCAGAGTCCAGACAAAACAAAGTTTATGATATCCTTGGGCAGTTCCAGCATGTCAATCCAGACAGGGTTCATGCCACCATCTCCGCTGATGGCCCCCACACTGGGTTGGGTACGGAGTACATTTCTGTTTTGAGGATGAACATGTTTGGTACCGTACGAGGACTTTGCCGAAAATTGCTTTTTATTCTCGGCCTGCATCAGTGGCGGCCAACGCCAGCCACACTCGGCCGCTGCAGAAGGCCCAAAGAGGCCTAAAGAGGCCCAAGCTGGACAAAGTCTAAACAAGGAGGGAGAGCGCACCGTTTGGCCGTTTCTTATGACAACCGGGACAGTCGTATAGTTCTCTGAATGTGGTCTAGTCCCTCATGCTGTGTTCCGTGAGATTCTTTTCCTGTGTCTTTAGCTTTGTTTTGTTAACGTCGTCCTGGTGCGAGAAAGCCGGTTCTCGCGAGGCTGACGAGCCAAAAAGGAGGCTCTGCAAAAGTGCAGAAATGCGGCAGCAGCAAATGGTGCGACGACAACTTGCCAAGATGGAACCTCATATCAACGCCCTCACTCACTATTGGTCCATAATTCTCATTGAATTAAAAAATGAAGACAAATCCAGTCATGAAAAGTAAGTTGCAAAGGATTGTGCTCTGTTTTGTTTGACATAAAAGAAAATCAAAATGACAAAAAAAAGAAAAAAAAGAGCTGATAAGAGTGGGATTCGAACCCACGCCTCTTGCGAGACTAGCATGTTCACGTTGTTCAATTCGAATCCGGAAATTCTCCTCTAGAACCTGAAGCTAGCGCCTTAGACCGCTCGGCCATCTTACCATTCGCTTTCGATATTGAAACAGTCTTCTACTTTAGCCTATGAGGATACCCAGTCTGCGCCATTTCTCAAATCCGAAGTGAAATTATCTTCTTTCTTTCCCATCGCCTTTTCTCCCGCTGGACTTTTAAGAAATGCAACTAATCAGAGACCTAAAGTATTCTCAATTAATACAGATTCAACCGAGTATAAATGCACCTCTTCCATCATGACAGAGATGTTTGTAAAACCAGCCGCCTAATAGTGCATTGAGAATGGCCACTCGCAAAAAGATATCCCAAAAGTGCGCTTTCGGCAGCCTTGTCTATTTTCGTTTACTGCTTTTGAAGACATCGTATTTCATTTGATATGATTGCATTCTCAAGTGAGTTGGATTCAATCACGGCCTGCTGCCTTGACGCCTTTTTTGAAATGAATTGTTTCACACACTCGGCGAAGGCATATTTTGCCTGTTCTGTTTAACTGTTTAACTGTTTCACCGTTTCGCCTTTTTTTTTTGTGGCACGGACCTAGGTGTCGTCGCAGCCGCTAGCCGCTTCTCACGGAAACCTGCGCCCCTTATTAGGCGAGATTTGTTCGGCAATCGAGAAGAGTGATTTCAAAAAGAAACAAAATCACAAGGCTGAGCTCCAGGCACACCCTCCCACCAATCCTTGTCACCCATCCTTGTAAGATACTTTTTGGCTATTGGTCTTTCTTCATCGGGACACTATCCGGGCACGCTTCAGCCGCGGCAGGCTAGGCTTCTTTTTCACGGCTCGGTCAGTAGACAGATAAAGAGAAGAATGTTGCTTTAAGGTGTCCACTTGTCCACTTGCAAGTCTGGGACCGGAAAGCTTTGTGACCGGGGCACAGACGCTCAAGAAGGCGTCCAAAACTACACCACTGCCCCTTTGTTACGTATGTTTTTTGCGCCCTGAACAAAGCCCGGGGTTTGCTGACAAAAAATCTCCTTATTTTTAGCCGTCATACTCCGTACCATCTTAAACATACAAAATGCCAACGGCGACTATAGTTTAGTCGCTTGTTGCGCTCTTGATGCAATGCTTCGCGAGTTTGCATCTGTGTTCTCTTGGACAAATTCCGAGAGCAGTCGGAGATGCAATACTCATCATCTTAATCTCCACGGAAGGCTTGGGGTTTGACTTTCGGCGGATGATTGTTAGCGATGGGGCATCAGCAAATGACCCTTGTGGGCTGGTAGACGCCTTATTACATACTAGTGGGCGCCTTTTGCCCCGTATTGATACGCGATGTTCATCCTTTCCTCCTTCCCTGCCACCCTTGTGGGTACGTACTCCGTATGCTGCATAGTATATGTACATATACATGTACTGTCGTGTCAGACAACAGGGCAATGATGTGCAAATCCTCATCCTCATAGGCCGCCTTAAACTTTCCAGAAGCGGGCGAGCAAGGCTTGGCTGATGAAGATATGCAGGCGCATAGTATCCCCTAGATGGAACATTGCAGACGATTCCATGAGCAATACGTCGTACTTTACGTTAAACAGCTTTGTCTCTGTGCTTGCCCCAGTGCCTGCACTAGTAAGTCTAATAAGTCACCTTGTACGAACGTATCCTACCTTACAATACCATACCGTCCAAAACGCCCGCCGACGCCTTATTCCAAGCAGTTAGAAGAACCATGTGCCATGCATCGTACTGGTAGAATAAGGGTTGCGAAGGCACCATAAACTTTCAACGTGCATAGCTGCCTGGCAACTGTGATCCTCCCATGTGTCAAAGCCAGTCCATCCTTCATCAACAGCAGCTCCACCTTCAATGGGCTCATTTTGAACTACTTCTTCGAGGCGTCTTCACGCAGAAGCTCATTTTGTAACTGCAGGGCCCTGCACATAATTTTTCGACTCTGGTGATGGAAGAGGATTGCCGTGCAATATTTCACCAAATATGGCATCCCCGTCGCCAATAAACCTTCAAATCTCCCCTCACTGCTGCCTGCTGCAACCCCCAAAAAACAAATTCGAGAAAGAGAAATACGGCTTGTTCAGTCTTGCGTTGCAGTATAAGCTCACAGCCAGAAGGCAGCAATACATGGAGTTTGTGGCCATTGAAGAGAAACAGATCGCAAATGGTTGTCTTTCCAGCGAATCAAGTTCAAGATGCGGAACAAATCATTGGTTCTCCTACCACCCCAGACCACAATGGAAATTGCTGCGCCTCGGAAAACATTTGCTTTCGTAGACAAGAACAGCCTCTTGGTAGCAAATCAACGATATGAGTCAAAATCAAACACGAAACACGGCAATCGCAATGACCGCTTGACACGAATGCGGTGTGTGCCGATGAGTTGTACATACTCGAATATTACTGTCCAGCGCATACGTTCCTGGAGCGCCTTACGCGCTTGCACGGCTTGTTGAAGCGTAAAGAGAAATCATAGCTGCTCTACGTCGCCGAGATCGGGTTGGGAAACATGTTGCCGAAGAATAAGTAGACTAGAATGTTCAAAGGGAAAAGAAAAAGAAGATCAAAGTGCAGAAATATTGATCGTAGATAAATGTTTTTTTTTTACAGAAATAGTCTATCAGCCCCACGTATAATGATTCACTTATACCGACAGACTCTGGATCAACGATAATCCCAACACACCGTGGCTCTTACGCAAGAATATGCAAAATTGAAAATTTCATGGCACGGTTTTGCTTCACCGTTATCGCTTCAACGTCACACACCGTTAAAGAAAACTATATGTACTGTGTACTGCAGTGTCTCACGCCGTGAATATGGGCGTAGTGAATATGGAAAGCCTCCCAAGCCCACACACGGACATAATGAATGAAAACTCGGAAGAAATAAAAACTTACCTCTCACCGCTCCGCCCATAGCACAGCAGGCCTTTCTGCATGCAGCATTGCTGCAGTTCCAACAAATTATTAGCAAGAAAGACATCCAATACGCTGTCCCGTACGCCGTTGGTTCAACAGAAATATTTATGTGCGCACAACAGTCGCTTTGATGCAGTCAAGTGCCCAACTATGGGGCTTGTCGGAGCCGCAATGGGACGTAGAGAAAATGGATGCAGTTGGAAAACTTTGACAAAAGAAGAGCAAATCCAGGAAGAAGAGAACAGGTAGAAACAAACGTGCCACAAGAAAGACAGGGGGTAAAGAAAGGGATATGGGGAATGAAGCTGTCAGAGGGGCCAGATGATACTGGACACAAATGATAAATGGGGCAACGTAGGGGGATGCTTGTTTAAACGAGTGTGAACTAACGTAAAAATGAAAAAAAGACCTTCTTTCTTTAAAAGAAAAAACAGGAAAAAAAGGGGAAAAGCAAAGTAAAAAAGTTATAATGTGCAAAGCCAAAACAAGAGTCAACTGAAAACAAACTTAAAAGCAAAAATAATGAAAATGACATGACACATACGTGGCCAACGATGGGAAAGCAAAGATGAAAGAATAGGCATCAACAAGGTGAGTAGCAAACATGTGCCTGCATGAGGAAGGCAGCATCACGATATGCTCAGCGCCCCTGCACAACCTTTGCCTTGGACGCCGCCCTACCCAAGGGCGATGAGGAGTAAGGCGTATCCCGCTAGTACATGTGTATCCATACACAGGCAGTGATTACGAACAACAGTCACCGCCAGCCTTGTTGTCTTCTGCAAAAAAGGCGTCAGAACGGGGCCATTCGGGAACGGAAAAGGGGGTCTCTCATCACGAGGACGACCAGAAGGGTCTAGAAAGACAGATGTATCAAATCATAGGAAGACAATGCTTCAAGAAGAAGGCGTCCAGGCGTCCGGGCAAGGGGCAAGGCAAAGCTTACACCGCCTCGCAGAGAGTAGGTTATGTCGGTCTGATGAAAAGGCACCGAGCTGATGAGCAGATTTGCCCATGGGCTTGAGGGACCGAATGGCACGACTGCGTATGCGGCGGGAAAGGGCGGGACATCCGCCAGGTATTATATACGCCTCGTATGTTGACTGGATATGGCGAGTCGGCTTGGAAAAGGAGGAGGCGTCCAAAGTGAGGTAGGTGGATGATTGCAAAACGGAAGAGGGTGTGCACCGTTTGCCCTTGGAGAGACGGATGTACGAATCAAGGTAACGGGCCTCTCGTTCTTTAAAGGGGCAATTTGTGGCTATGTGCATATGTGGCCCTCGTGTTTGGAGCAATAGGAACAGACGGGAGGATGGCTGGATGGGGATGGAGGATAGAAAAAAAAAGGGAGGCAGGGAGGCGAGGGAGCGTGGAAAATGACTGGATGAACGCTGCCGACTTACAACCTGTTGTAGTGCCACTTGACTGAAGCTCAATACCAGCTTGTAAATTGGACATCTCTTAGTTACTTGACCTTTTTATTATAGTTTTATCCCGCGGGTGCTGCAGTATCGTTTCTGTGATTTTATGGTCCAATTTACTGAAGTCGTTTGGGTGTTTCATGTTAATATGATTGGTTCTTGTTATTGCTTCTGAACAACATACACTGCATGCGTGAGCAAACGACCTGTAGAAACTTTTATGGCTGGAATTGTCTCGAGGCAAGATTTAATTCATCCGTACTTGAGCAGTGTCGCCAGTGCCAGCAGTCTCGCGATATTGCCCCAAGTCGACTGACTGTAGAATGCAGTAGGCGTGTGTAGAGTGGTTGACGTGCATTGCAGCTAACCACCATTGGCCTTGGGACAGCCTTACATGCCGATCATATGATGGATCTAAACTGGAAACTGAATGAGGCGAGATTGAAATCAGGAGATAGTAAGAGGGTTGGAAGAGAATTACCCACACAGATCAAGTAAAATCTGGGAATAAAAAAAGTAAGGCTAGACGTAAATGTAGACGTTTGAAGCGAGTGTGCTGCGAAACGTGGCAGTTTCAATCTACTTGCCAATTAGTTGAATCACTGAAGGCAGCAACTCAAAAATCTACTAGAGGCACCAAAAGAACATGAATTGCTCTGTGCGTCTTTGCAAAACGGAACGATGCATCTTCCAAGCAATAAATAATGGCAGTTCGGAGGGCGGACGAGGAAGAATAAGCACCAAAGTACGCAAGAGGCTTACCTTTGCGTGTTGCCACATTTGTCATATATATATGTACTGGAGTCCGCCTACCCCTTTAAGTTTTTTTTATCTCTCTTCCAAATCAACATTGCCTTCGAGACCATGTCCAGAAACATCCACGAAAAGGGAGCTTGCACCCCATCCGTTGTGTCTCTTTGAGCTTTCTGCTTTCTCTCCAGTCTGCATTGCCCCCTATTCGCATACGACTTTTTGCCACCTCTTACCCTATCCCAGTGACTGCTTTCTTCATTTTCCAGTCAAATGTACGAGGATATACGACTACAAATGAAAGACGATAAACAGCTCAGGTTGTGCTCTCATTTCGGGCTGACCGGCGTGACTGGCGATGTCATTTGCCAGAAAACGGACCTCTCAGCTCCATTGAATATCCAGTCATTGACCACAACGGTGTCACACCTACTCTTTGCTCCTTTATTTTATTGACAAACCTTCCTCTTTTAGGCCTCTTGGTATCTTTTTTTCAGCACCGACTGACCACCACAAAGAATGGCTCTCAGTATGAGCGAAAGAGTCCAAGCCGGCAAATTCTGAGCCTCTTTAATGACTGCGCCACTTAGAGGCTACCTCCCTCGGGGAGTCTTGACGAAAATAGGGCTGAAAATGACGCAGATAAGCACTCCTTCCCCCTTTCATGATCAATATCTGCCGTTGCCATAGAATTGTTTCAACAGAATACAAGTCGATACTGTTTTCTTTTTTCTGCAAAGCCTTGTTCTGATTTTATTGCACTTGTCATTTCGTCATTGGCGACGTCACATTCTTTCAGACCACGGCACCACCGTGTTCGGACCGCAACCTGGAAGTGGGGCGTTCTCTTGCATGGGTGGCAATAAAGCAGGTGCTTCCTCGTTTCTTCTTACCTATCCTAACTGTGTCTTCCTACATTTTTTTGTCTCTCACTACGTCGTATACGAGCACGGGCTGCTCTCTCCTGATGGAAACTTCCAAAACATTCTATATCAGATTACTTAAAGCTCAACATCTCCTTTCGTTGCCATTTTTCTTTTCTCAATCTCCCATCCTAACCCGCCCCCATCGCACCTCCCCAACAGTCTTCCTTCTCTCCATAGCTCTTTCCGCCATTTACAGCATCCTGGGCTCCTTTCGGCTCGTTCCCGTCGGTCCCTTAGCCGCCCGCCATCATTCAGAATGCTTCACAACGTCACGATTTCGACCCGACAGTTACACGGAGCACACAATTTCTGGATTGCAACATGACACGAAGCAGTGAGCCGTCTGACGGATGTCACGGCGGCAAAGTCATCATCTTCCAAACGACACTCTGATATCAGGAGAAGAAGTGATGAGAACGAAATAATACGACACGCAGCAAAAAAAGGTCGAGATTGTGCAAAGAGGCCTCAGCCCTGGAGGATGAAAAGAGAGACACCTGGGCGAAGCAACCACCACGAATATGTTTATTCTTGAACTGGACAGGAAGCCCCAAATCACAGCAGAAGGCGGCCCATCGCTAGCAAATCAGACAGAAGACGACATCCCCGACGAAGATCCAGAAAGGCTTCTGCCAACAATCCAAGGGAAGCAAAATCCCTCCTATACCACACGGAGTTGAGACGACATCATACCACAAACCCGCTTGACAACACGAGCCCCGGCAGTTGGACCACCCAAACACTCCATCACACATCCGAGACTCCCGTGCTGCGTACGAAAATAAGTCAAGTATGCCCGAATTAATGTCAGCAGTCAGCAGAGCGCCCGACAGCAGCTGCGGCAAATCTAAGCTAATGGACCATTGTTTGAAGTTTGAACCTCTCAGCATCATCTCTTCTCGTTCTCCCTCCCTCCCCCTTTCCGCTTTCATCCTTAGCTTTTCTTCCCCTCATCCCTCATCCGCTAAGACCTTCACACGGCCCGACAACTACCATGAACCCAATAGGGCTACTGTTTCATTTTTGACCATTGGCTGGAGTTTGTGCAGAATCAGTGCCGGGCTTCCAGAAGTGTGCAGGGATTTGTCAAACTGGTCACTCAGGCATCAACACGTCATAGTGCCAGAAAAGAAAAAGGAAAAGACAGAACAAAAGCTGATGGTGTGTAAGAGTACTCCATGTTGAACAGCAAAGTATTTGGTTTTATTGATCTATAAGCAGGGCAAACGCGACAAGAAATGAACCAGAGAAAGAAGAAGAAAAGAATAACGAAAAATACAAAACATAAGCAGATTTTTTTTATATCTTTTTTTCCTCCACCTTTTTTAAACTTTTTTTTTCTTTCTTCTTTTCCAATGAGACAAGTCAATGAAGTATTCCAAACGCCAAGAAAAAGGTAGAGGTGAAGCAAAAACAAAACAACAATCAAAACCAAAACACGAGGTACAATGCACAGGGCCGGGGAAAGAAGGATGCGCCTGAATGTAGGCCCATGCAGAGACACGTTGTAAACCCCTCTGAAGCATTCATAACGCACTGATGAGGGGTCAATCGCCATTGTATGGTCCATTCAAAAAGAGCGCCATATCCCACTCTCCTACCACTGATCGTGCCGTGAAAACAAAACAAAAAGCTCTGGAGAAGGGGACAACCGGAATCAACAATCGTTCATCTCCGTCATCATGATACTTGGACAATCGGGGCAAGGCGTTGCTGGGAGCATACACCGACGACAGGCAAACGGGCTGGTAATCGCAGACATGGACGAAGAAGCAAGCACGGAGCTTTTAACTCCTCTGAGCGTCCACGGATCTCGTGACATTAGAAGTGTGAGTTGAACAACAGAGAAAAAACAAGACAGAGCCCGAGGAAATGACGACAAACGTCCAAGAGAGAAGCAAAAAGCAAGAACCGAAAAAATCATCAAAGATGTAATAGTGTGGGAAAAAAAGCAGAGAGTGGAGTTTGTAGTATGAAGCGTTGTGAGGTAAAGTATTCCACCCCCTCCCGTTTGCCACGTTTTTAACTCGGGACACGGAAGTTTGACGTTTCATGAGGCAGTGCCGATCCAGGAACATGGTATGCGATCTCCAGTGATGAACCCCACAAAAAGCGCCCAAGTGGCGTTCCCCATTGTCCACTAAGTTCGGCTCAAGCCGCGCCTAGTGGACATGGTGGCAAGTGTGGGCCAGCTGGTGGCTTCACTGACGACGACCGTTCCCAGACTGCTGGCCTGGAATGGCCCCGGCCGACTGCGTGATGCCCGGCTCATGAATCGGCAGACGAATAAAAGTTGGGAGTCTCTTGTTGAGACATCCAGTGATGAAGCATCGTGTTGCCGGACGGATCTTGAACAGACATATCGTAGTCAGGCGACACATTGCCAGGCATTTCCTGGCCAGGCATTTCCTGGTTAGCCGCATCGTGGCTGGGTGTCTGACGGGCGTGTCGTCTAGCACGACGCAGATGAGATGGCTGCGGTTGTCCGAGCTCGTCGCGCCGATCTACCGAGAAGTTTTTGCCAATATCAACGAATGCAGTACCAACTTCCCACTCCCGGTGAGTCGCCGTTCTGTTGAGCTCTTTGGTCGGGGCGTCCTCGTCGCCCTGGCCGGTCGGGTTCTGATTTTTCGCCCTCTTCTTGTATTTTCTTCAAAGGGATGTGTTAATTAACTTCAACTCAAAGGGTATTTCCTCCGGTGTAGTGAGAAGGAGTAGGAGAGTGCGAGGTGAGCTGCAAGATTTCTCTTGTTCAAATATTGTTCCCTTCACCCCTTTGTCCCCCAGGACCCTATGTCTTTTCCCAGTTGTGTTCACCGTCAGAGAGGAGGGTGCTGAATTGCAAAGATAAAGGACCTACTCTGAAAAAAACTGTTTCTTATGATGTCTATGGACACAAGAACTGCAGCCCACGACTGGCTCTCGGTGGGTCTTGTGGTCGCGGGACACAGTTGTCAGATGCAGTTGCAGGTTGCCTTCGGTGAGCGGCTCTGTGTAGTTCACCCAAGTTTGCTCGTGGAGCGATGGGGCTGATGAAGGGGCCGTGCTGTTTGCTGAACGGCTCGACGACGAGCTTGTCATGTAGCTATCCGACATGTTGTTCATGTTTGGATACGCTCGCTGTGGCTGCTCTATTTTGAAACCTGTCAAAGTTAGCCTCGTTCTCCCATTCAATACGGCACTCAAGGATAGAGTATGCCAACAAGCTGTCTTTAAGCCATCACTGCATTTCATGCCGAGACGACGAAGATGTCTCTGAAGGCAGCATAGCCAATGGTCCAAGTGAATGCTCAGCCAAGTGGACGGGTGCTGTCTGTCACTCGACATGGCGTTCCGAACGGCCGGCCCAGAAGCGGAAAGAGCATTCGCCAAACGGCCAACACAACTACACCACACAGCAATGTGGCCATGCCAGAATAACAGAGTCATGATGGCGCCGTGGATCAGAATGTGTGCAGATTTATCGTCGGCCTGGCATTCACCGTGACTGGCGCCGATGGTTGTCGAGATGGAAACATATGGAGTGGAAAGGATCTTACTTACTTCTTTCGGTGCCAAGCAAGTGTAGCAAGTGCGTATCTTGATGGTGTTGTAAGTATTTGTCTAATGTTGATGCGTTCTTCCAAGATGGTGCGTATGCGTGCAGGCTGGACGGTGAAGAAGTGAGAGAGAAAACGGGGGACAGAGAGGGGGGAGAAGAGGATTATTGTATTTATACGGCATTGGGAAGAGAAAAGGGCTTGGAAACGAGGCCTCGTCTCCACGGCCGTGCCCAAGGCGGAAGATAAGGCGCTCATTGACAGAGACATCTTTTGGAAAAGGTTACGATGTGTGATGCCTAGCTCGGCCACGGCTTCGAGTGGGTCTGTGGGTGACGAAAGGAGATACGGTGATGGATGAGGCCCCCGCCCCAGGAGTCGATAGGTCGTCGACGGCTCTAGAGAGATCCTGGTGTCGTTGTGGGCTCTGGGTTTAATGATCTTGGCACCTGCTCTTACATAGAAGACGGTCAGTGACTGGCGCAGAAAAGAGTAGGGAAAGACATCACTGATATTAGGGGGAGGGGTGTTGACAAGAGTGACACAGCGACGGACGGGGCGAGAGAGCGGTGTGAGATGTGATACGTTGAAGGACAGAAGAATGGGGCAAGGTGGAAGCTTATGGAAAGGTTTCTTGAGGTTCCCATGTGGAAAGGTTGAGGTGGGTAGTCGGTAGTCGGGTGGTACTTGCCGAGTACCTGGGCACCGAGTCCCATGAAGTCACTGATCAAGGCAGGTCATTTGTCAATAAGACCGATGGAAGCAGTGACTGCGGTGAGGTAGTCCGCAGGGCTTTTCGAGAGGCAGAGACCATGAAGACGGTGCGACGCCCTGTCTAGCAGTCTGATTACCGTGCCATGCCATCTGTACTTCGTGCTGCTGCACGGGAGCGTTGACTGTCGAGTGGCTGGGGGATATTTGTCGGGCGAAGCGAAGCGTCACTCAAATCGTGCAAAATGGAGGAGCCCTTTCTGGTGTCGGGCGGATGTTCTCGGGCAGTTGGAAGGGAGTATGTTGAGGGCGGTAGAGAGGCTGTCGTGGTTCTCGAGGATATGAATACAGAGGGCGTATTCGAGGCGCCAGTAATGGGTCGGATGGCTCGCCCTATTGTTGTCTAGGGGTGGCAAGGAAGAAACAAAGAACAAAGGATGAAACAGACTGCGTCTAAAAAAGTGCCAGCGGATGTGGAAAATAGCGTTGTTGCGGGCAAGGCTGTATTGTCTGATGCAGAACTGGGTTGTGAGCAAACGCCTGGTCTTTCCAGGTACCTGAGGATTAAAACAGACAGGCGGGTGACGATGGACACGTTTTCATGAAAGGAGAAAGATGAAAAGCAGAACCAGAGTTGGAGAGAGATACTGAAAGAAGGGGATTGAAAGGTGTTTCTGGATACTTTGTCTCTCCCAGGAAAGAGCGAGTGCAGTGTGCTCCGAAAGCATTTGCACCTTTCCTTTCTTCCCCTCTTCGCCCACCCACAATCCCATATTCAAAAGAGGCCACGGTTGGTGTTCGTTCCTTCCAAATTGGTACAATGGCTGTTTTCTCTCTCCAGAATGAGCGAAAAGTGTTTCTGGAAAGAGCGACCGCTTCTCACTACAACCTGTGTGTTTCGGCCCTTCCGCCACCAGCCCAGCTAGAGGAACGCGGTAATGCTCCGCCAAACACCTTCAATTGAGTATGATTCTGGCAGTGGCGGTAGGCGAGAAAGGAGGGGAAAGATCAGAGTGTACTCCGTACGATATCTTGAACTTGGGTATTGGGGGCGGCCCTTACGTGGGAGGGATGTAACGGAAGGTGCGCATGTTTTCAGCTGGAAGGGCCAGAGCGAACAGCCTTAGGAAAGAGCTGGACACGTGGGGAAAGAGCGAGGCGGTTGATAAAAACAGTGATTGTGTGAAGCGCGGATGGCTAGAGCAGGCGGCTTTTGAGCTACAATCATCACCATACTCTTGCTACACTGAGTTGCGCAGATACGCCGTCATGGTATCTACAAATGTTGTATTACGCACTTGTTTTCTCCCATTGCCCCTCTCTTCGTTCCCTCCTTTCTATCTTCTTTCGACTTTATACGAGGCATTTTGTTCTTGGAAAGCACACAATGCGGAATAGACTTGAAGGGCGACAGCAAGACAAACTGGAGCAAAACATTCAAATAAGAACCAGCAAATACAGGGCAGAAAAGGGGAGAAGAGCTTTAAGTTAGAACCAACAAATACAGGCAGAAGAAGGGGAGGCGGGCTGAATTTGGCATGGCTCCGAATGTGCAATGCGGCCGCCATATGCGACCTCTTCCCCCTCTTTTAGCCCCCTCTTGCCACTCTTTTGCTTACTATCATGTCACATCTCTTCAGTTCTCAAGCATGGCTGGACTCCTCCTGTAGCGGGCTGTAATGTCGAAAATTTTCGTTTCCACCATCTCGTTTTTTTCAGGGGTGGCCTTCGATGCTTGACATTCAATTCATCTACCGATATCATCCTCATGTCCCTTTCTTTTGATTTACAGCCCGCCCGCACCCTCCCAGGGCCTATTTCCTGGGCCTCGGATCTCTGTAGATACCAGAATACAGCAGGCTGAGCACTGCTACACCGCCGCATATATGGTCATGATCTCCAGGAAGACTGTTTGTTTCGACCCACTTCCTGGGCGAGACATTTGTTTGGTGGACAATCAAAAACAGCGTATAATACTGCACGCATCTGCAAAAAAAGCCAAAGATCAGGGCTGAGCATCTCATCGAGGCGTCGGCAGGTCCTTCTGCGTAAAGCAGGTACGCAATTCTTAAAAGTGCTGGAAAGAGCTGGTGTATTAAGGCTGTTCTGAATACCCAACTGCCGGGAAGATGACGACAGAGCCAGCTTACAGTACACGGTCAGTGCCCCGGTTTACAATGTGATCTTAGTGCAAAATGAGACTTGAGGTCCCAGCAGACGGCATCGCAATCTAAAACGAGCACGTCAGCTTCTGAAATCAGAAGAAGAAAAAAAGGAAAGAAGAAGCAAATCATAGAACAGATACGGTATATACCCTGCCCCAACAATTACGGTGAGCCGCGGTTGAGACAATGTGCCTGAAAAAAACAAGCAAGGCACTGTGGACAAATATGCCATATTTTAGGTCTAATCGCTCGAGTACGCTTCTATTACTAAGTGATTTCTGAGACATGCATACGTGTTGCAGCTTCTCGTGCAGCTTCTCGTGCAGCTGAGCCAGAAAGGAAAAGTAGGCGAAACACGAAGTGATGAGTGGCAAAAGAGAAGAAGAAGAAAAGAAAGTCTCACGAGGAATACGACAACGAAGAAGGGTAAGAGAGGGAAAAGAAAAATAAACTAAAGAAATAGCTCTCGACAGCTTTCTCTGCGGATGATTGGGACCGCCAACAGTTCTCAGGCACATTATGTCTCCTTTATTGTGCAAGATGCCCTACGTGATCTAACTACCTACTGCGTACGGAGTAATACTGGATCAAATTCAGGGTATCCTTGGCTGTAAACATCGAGGTGCAGGAACAAGCTCGTCCTCTGTCTGCAAGGTACCGAGTACTGGAATGCCATGCAACAAAGAACACCAGACGAAAGAGGAAACGTCCCTGCATGCATAAATGCAGTAATAGTTGTATCACTCCAATGGTCACTCGCCGTAGAAGGAGCGGATTGCACTACAGGTAGGTCCTGACTGCGCGGTACCATGGCTCAAATGTTCTGGAGTGGGCAGCAACAAAAACAAATCTCGGAAAATCGAGAAAATCGGTGTTGACCACAACGCAGGTCGAGCTGCTGAATGTTGGAGGGGGTTGTCCACGGCTGTCTACTGGGCTCAACAGGCTTCTTTGGCGTCGTGGCCGCTATTTTCTATCATTGTAGCAGCTGCCGTGGTGTACAACATATCAATGAGATCGGTGGGAACTACTCGATGTCTTGGTTGACGTTGAATCTGGAATTCGTTACATAAGAAAGACCCCTAAATTTTGTGAAAGTAATACGTCGTAAACATGGAAGGACCACCAACATGGCGGTGGTCCACTTCCTCCTATCACGCCACTTGCGCATCAACCGCTCTTTCCCTGCAAAGCTGAAGCCAGTCGTTCACCCCCCCTGCTTGACGCTCGTCCCCCCACATGTATTAACACAATGTCATATACCACACCCCGCTGGGTGTGCTGCTTCTCTTTTTTTTTCCACTGACATAATATGCGGCGTACGAGTGTGCAAACTGTTGCCCCGAAATTACTGCGCTCCATGTCTGATTTCTAGAATGCAGAGTAGAACGGACAGACCTCATTGAAGATTAGGGGAAGAACCGCGGACCTGGTATGGCGTAGTAAAATCAAGCTGACTTTGATCAGACTGTCGTGTTGCAGTGAGGATACTTTGTTTGATGATCGGCACTTCTCAGGCTCCGTCCAGTGTTTGACCTGGTGTCGTGTCTGCCCAACGTCAACAGGGGAAGGCCTGTCTTGGATTCTCTCAATCACGACGTTGATCGACAAGGCTGAACTACAGATTCGTTTCGTCTTTTTTGTTCACTCCGAGTTTATATTGCCAATTCTCCAATTTTCTTCTTCTTTTATTTTCAAATTTGGATCCTTTTTTTGAGCTTACGAGCTACTTATCCTTCCATGCAACATCGGTAATGGTATCGATCCAAGGCTGATGAATTGGACGAATACTTGAAAGCTACAAAAAGAGACAAACGATCCGAGTACTCTCAATGTACTACTCCTCACCCTGGTTCGGTTGACACCTGACGTCCTGGGGCCAGCAGGCAGCAGCCTGGACTTGAAAAGGCTGAAAGAGAAGCGTGAAGTTGAGCTGCGATAAAAGAATGAAAAAGGGCGCAAAGGTGGGAGCGCAGACCGCGAACACACATAATGTGTAGGCTCACCTTGGAATCCCAAAAACATATTACATAGGCCATGGCTAGTACCCCCCTGGTACCCCCCTGATGGCAATTCACTGGTGTGTGTAGTGAGGGGTCTAGAACAGCGAGAAGCCATATTATGAAGATTCCTATTTGACTCAGGTACTCAACGCCTCGAGGCTCACATGTAGATGCGCACATGTGTGCCCCCGCACATCAATACGTCGTACTGAGGGACGGAATAGATGGGGTATGTTTATTTTGGGCGCAAGACTTGATCTCACACAAGCCAACAGGTGCCCGTGTATGGACCCGGGGCAGTGCCTGTTCGATTGCCGCACGGCCTGATGGTGGTGCACAAGACGTGTGGGTTGGCGGAGAGAAAAGGAAGAGGTGTGGTAGCCAATCGGTGTCAATTCGGGTTGTATTATTGCTTGAATCATGTCGACAGGAAAGAAAAAAAAACGTAAAAGGAATATGGCAGCAAAATCAAAGGCTCCCGGGCGCCAGGGACTATTAAATGAAGGAAAAGAATAAAGGATGTGTAGCAAAAGCAGACAACGATATTGACTGAATGAAAAACAGGGCGAGACAAGGCGAGCTTCAAGAGTGTGGATAAGGATTGTAGCGGAGGCGACTTCACAAGGCGACGACGGCCCATGCGCCTGGCGAGAAGTGACAGGGCACCTTTGTCAAAGTCAAAGAAAAAAAAGTGAGGGCTCGTTGATATCCAGTCATTAAACGGGGCTGGTCACTGTTGTATGCACGAAGTGGCAACTTCAAGGCGACCGAGGTAGGCTGGCCTGGTCCACAAAATTGCGAACCCTCACAAGAAAATATGTGCGTTTCAGTTTTCATATCATCCAGGCGCTCGCCGCTTTTTCTCGTTTCTCAAACCCATTTCTGGGGCGAGAAGATGGACCATAGGTTAAGAATATCTTGAAAAATACAACTCGATGAAGAAACAAAGCAGGTAGGCAGCAATTGCCCTACGTCACACCCCGTTAAGAGACACTTACCCATTGCTGCGTACATAAGCACATACCGACAACTTACCCTTGTGCACCGTCGTCATATTGTATCACAGTCACAGATCATCACCAATCATTGGAAAGTAAACACGGTTTCAGGGGCGAAACGTCAAGCCCTCTTTTTGGGGAAAAAAAAATGTACATCGGTACAAATATACAGAGATACAGAAAAGGAGTAGAAAAAAAAAGGAAAAAAAAGAAGAAGAAAAAATGTACAAAGTGCTGAAAATTAAAGTATATAAACAAACCACATGAGACGAAGTCTCAAAAATATAAAAGAAACGGGAGTGCCGTTTTCCTTATTCACATTTCTTCTCTTCTTTATCTATGCCATTGCTGGCTGTCCTCTCTTTCTCTCACCGCTCTCTTCTTACTTCTCTCACTTGGGTACTTCATTTTCCACAATCTCCTCAACCCGCGGAACACAGCCCCATGAGCAGCCGCGCCACATGAAAGGCAGCAGCTCAATCTCGCTCTCTTGCAGAGGCACAGGCCGTGGTGCACCACTGCCGCCGGCATCGTGTGCTGTCGACGACGACACGGCAGCCGCCTGCGAGTACGTCACGTTCATGTCGGGCTTGCCAAGCTCCCACCACTCGAGCCACGCTGTCATGGGTGTCGCCATCGGTCTTGGTGAAGACTGGCCGTGTGAACACACGGAGCAGGTGCTGCCACCGCTCTCGCGCAGCGCGTGGGCTTTGCCGAGCTGCCGAGCCAGACGCGGCGGTGCTTCCGGGGGGAGAAGGTCGGCCAATTGTGGAAGCTGGGGTGTGCGGTAGCAGGCCTCCGTCGCCAGAGAGACGAGTGTCGGCACACGGGACGTGGCGGCAGCCGCGTTATCGGTGGGCGGTTTCGAAGCCGTTGTCAAATCCTCTGTCTGAATCAAGTTGCAGGCGCCCAGCGCCGCCGGCTCGAGAGTGAAGGAGGACCAGGTCTTGCCCCAGCTGTCCATGTAGTGGACGGGTGAACGGGCCACACGAGTGGGCCGGTCACCAATGTTACGGATAGATTTTGGCGCTTTTTCGTTCGTCTCGCCCTCCTTGGCTTCTGGTGCAAAGTACGGGTTCGGGTGGACAAGCAGCTCGGTAAGCTGGCCGCCCTGGCCGTAAGTCCGGATCAGAGGCAGCAGCTCGGCAGGGAGCGACTGTAGCTTGTTGAGTGAGACATTGAGTGACTTGAGGTTGCGCAGCTGGCCAATGGCGGGTGGCAGCTCGGTCAGACCATTGCCCCGCAGACTGAGGACGGTGAGGTGTTGAAGCTGGAACAGGGCACCGGGCAGGCGCATCAAGTTGTTGCTGGACAGGAACAGCTTGAGTTTGGGATCTCGCTGCTCAAAGGCAACACCCTCAGTAACGACGGGAATCGGCACGAGGCCCGAGAGCGGCTCGACTGTGGCATTTGATAAGGCTGTCAGACCAAGCCCAATCAGCGAAACCTTGTCGTCACCGGCTTCGATACAATCCTGGACGATTTTGCGGGCCTTTTCCTCGGCACTGTTCACAGCCAAACTGGGCACACGCTGGAAAACCCGGCGCTGGCGTGGTGGCGGAGGAGGGAAGTCGGTCAGGATGGGGGCGGTGGGCGGAGGCGCCAGCGACAGCTGGGACGATGTGGACGACTGCGAGGGTGGCGGCGGCGACTCGGCCATGGCATACTCGACCATATCTTCCTCCTCACCTTCCCCGCGCTCGTCACCCTCCGCAATGCCCTCTTTGCCCATCCACACGCCGCTGTCAAACTGCCGCTCAAACGTACGCCGCTTCTTAGACGGCCGTGGCCGAACGGGCGACGACAGCAGGGGCAGCGTCATGGTATGTGGTTCCTGCTCTTCTTCGTCTGGCTCTTGGCCTCTCCGTGCGCGCTGCTCGAGCAGAGATGGGTCTTCGTCGAATGTTGAATCGGTTGAGGCTGGGTGCTGAGCGAACCAGGCGCCGACATATCTCTTCTTTTTGCGGACGCGAGATCCGCCAACACTGGAGCCGTTCGGGTCAGGCAGGGAATAGTTGTCGAGGGCCGGGTCGTCGTCGCTTGAGAAGACGGCAGGGTCGCTGGAGTTGCTGAGGACCAGCTGGTGGGCCGACAGGTGGTGTGATCCGCTGTCGCTGCCACTGGCATTGCCATTGGCATCAAAGATGCGGCCGCGTTTGCGATTTGGGCCGAAGATGGCGTCGACGGCCCGGGCGGGGGGCATCCGCGGGAGCGAAGGTTCGTCGGACATTGCGAGGAGGGTGAAGGTAAGCGGCTGATTAGTGAAAAGAACCAATGTCGTCAGGCCGTGACCGGAGACGTGTTGGTGATGTCAAAAAAAAATTCTGTTGAATAAAAAAAAGACAAAAAAGACGAAAAAAAGACGAAAAAAAGACGAAAAAAGACGAGGTGGATGAGACAAAGAGGTCTCAATGCGCCACGATGCGATGCAAAAGTATGTCTTGGTGATGAAGAGGAGGGCGGCACGTCGTAAAAGAGAAGACAAGATGATCAATGGGCCGTTCCACCGTGTCTGCATGCAATGTGCAAAGCAGGGGTGTCGGCTGGTGATGTAAGAGGGGAAAAGAAGAGGAGAGAAGGAAGAATTCCAAACAAGCAAAAGAAAGTACATATAGAAAGTGCAACGGGCAGCCCGGATGCGCCTGCCTCGACGCGTTTCAACATATCCGTCGTACAATACATAGAAGGAAAGAGCGTGCTTGCTGAGCGGGGGGAGCTAGTGGACTGCAAAGACGCGCCTGCCCACACGAGGGCCCGCCGCTACCGCAGCTGTTTTTGGAGAGTCTCAGAAGGTGTGTTGTGGCTTTCCTGTTATCTGATGGAAAGAGAAGGAGCGAGCCACTGAAATGGACTCTAGCGCAGGGGTCGCGTGACTAGCTTGGTTGGGATGAGTGGCCGGGGGCTCCACCCACTGTGCCGAGACCGGGTTACGCCATCGCAAGACATAAAAAGGCGGGGCAAAACCACTGGAGCTCAGCGAGCTCAGGTCTTTCAGGTACCAAAGTGGTCGTCCCAACTCCACTTCAAACAGCACAAAAAAACAACAGAAGAGCTGCAAACGGCTGAGCGCATGATGCCAGGATACATTTAGATTGACAACACAGACGAAACGAACGCACCACACACCGTGACGAACCGGTAACACGAATCGAGGGGAAGATACGGAATACAACGTGTTTCGATGGCAGAATATGAGCAATCAATTTTCATTTGCAAGAACGCGATTGGATAAAAAAGAAGAAGAAAAAAAAGGAACGAAACCAGCAAAACAGAAAATCAGACGGATAACATAAAACAACAAAACAACAAATCATCAACTCAACAACACACTTCTCACATCCTTGACTGCGACCGCGATCTCAACCCTGACTCTGAAGTCTTCTCCGATACCGGGTCACTCCATCTTGAAGTCTCCCGTCGAGATGCTGCCATTCGCGGCGCCATACTCCCGGCTGTCCGTCTCGACCTCGGCATATTATCGTGCTGGCTTCCAGTTTCCCGTGGCCGCAGATACGCCAGAATGTCATCCAGTGGCTGCATAGAGCGGGCTGCAGAAGTCGACGAACCCCGGGGCGCTTCCGACTCATAGTAGCCGCCAAAAAGAGAACGTTTGTTCTTCGAGCGATCTTTCATGGCGTCGGGAGTCAGCCTCGAACGTCTTGAGCGCGACTCTTCTACTACGCCTCCTCTCTCGAGATAGTCACTCCACGTCGCGTCGTCGACATGGGCCACCCGAGGGTCTTTTTCCAGGCCGGCTGTGGCCGACTGCCGACGGGGAGTGCGAGTCGGGCGGTGATCATCGACGATGGGCGAGCGGGTGGGCTCAGTGCGGTGGCGGGAGAGGGCGAGTGCACTCTTGCGTTTGCGGACTTGCGGTAGTTGAGGTGCCACGACATGCACAGGTGTCAGTGGTCGATGACTTCGGCGACTGCTGATGCTGCTGCCACTGGTGTTACCGCTGTTGCTGATGACAATCTGTGGCGCCGGGCGTCTTAGGCCTGTCCGACGCGCCTCGGCCGTCTCCTTTGCCACAAAGGCTGCTGAAGATGCAGCTCTGCGAGCAGCGAGTGCTGCACGACGCTGCCTCTGACGTTCACGAGAACCACTTTCAGTGCGTACGTAACTGCCCGTGGGACTCGCTGGACGGCCACGATCGGCACTGCCAACAGAGGACGAGGCTGTAATAACCTCGGGTGCATACCGTGACGGCGGCTCGGAAGGGATACTGTTCTTGAGTGGCGTGCGTGGTGTATGCGGTGTATACGGTGTACGCGGTGCTTGAATGATGCGCGGCTTTTCTCTCTTATGGGTCCTCATGCGTACTCCACGTGGAGCTCTGGCCAGACGAGGTGTCCTTGGAGTTCTTGGACTTCTTGGAGTCTTTGCAGTCTTTGGAGTCTTTGGTGTCCGCACAACTGCCCACGGTGATCGAGGTGTCCTGTCGGCCCAACGCACCCTGCTGATTTTGGACTGGGCTGGCGAGAGTATCGACGATGCCCAAGTGCCATACGCCGGGCACGGCACATACGGCGAATAGCCCACTTGGTACTTGGAGACGTCTGTCTGGATTGGCTGAAGAACAGGCAGTGGCTGTGGGCGTGACCAAGTACGACGAAGGGCAATGGGCTTGTGGGGTGCAGTGGCCATGGAAGGCACAGAAAGCACAGAATAGCCACTGTCGTAGGTGGTGCAGGTATGGCTACTTCCGACGTCACTGTCTGTAATGGACGGTGGCGGCCCACAAGTGACAGCATTGACCGGCACGACGGGTTTTGATCGGCACGACCAAGTGTCAGACGCTCTAGTGGTCGACGATCCAGCCACAGAACTGGCTGGAGAAGCTGGAGGACGAGGAAAGACTGGACTCGGTGGAGGTGAAGGCTCCCTTGGGTGTGGCAGCGAAGACTTGGAAGAAGACGTCGAAGCAATGGAGATTGATGACGCATTCGAGTGAAGGCTGAATGGGAACGTTCTGGAACGGGAGGATGCCGTCGACGAAGTTGGCGACGAGCTTCTCTTCGGTCGATATGTCGAGTAATCGTCAAGGATGATGCTCCGCCGACTTCCGCTGCTGTGGCTATGGCGATCACTCTCAGTGTCACTGCCGCCAACAGCACTCTCACTGCTATCACATGCGGAGCTGGAAGGGATGTCAAGTGTCACAACAGTCGCCGGAATGGGCGGTGATGGTACAGACGGCCGAAAGTTTCGGATTGGCAACGTCCTCGACGAGGCTGATGAGAATGTCGAGCCGGTGGATGATGTGCCCCGTGAAAAGGAGGGCTCTTGGTCACCACTGCAGCCACGGGTGAAGCTGCCATCTCTGAGTCTGCGTCGACGTCTGGTGTAGCCTTCCTCAATGATATGGACAGATATGACGGGCGGCTTCTTGGCTCTGATCTTGGTCGATCCGTCACGACGCCGCTCCATGTGTGACGGCCAATTGTCGTTGCCATAACGGCTAGAACTCCACAAAGGCATGATGGATGGTGAGAAGTAAAAATATATTCAACAATGTGACGGAAAATGGATATCAGATGGCATCGCTCTATCGTTTGATTGATATCGAAAATATTCAATCAAAAATAAAACGAAAAGAAGAGCAGGGGTGGCTACAGCTTTCTTATGTAGTACAAAATGAAAGGGAAAGAATAAAAAAGAAAAGGAACAGTAGAAGTGTACAGCTTTTGATCCGTCTTGAAACGCAAGACCATCGTCTCTCATCTACAGCCGCCATGCATTTTAAAGACATCTCTCTCAAAGAAGCCCTTTTCTCTCCGTCCTTCACGGGCCTTTTCATGCACAAAGAGGGTCACCTCCCTGCGGCTGGACCACGTCCAAAAATACTCAAGGTGAGAGAAAGAGAAGAAAAAATAAGCGCTCAAGTCGGACCCGCGGGTAGATACTCTCCTGCGGGACGAGTCTATTCATCAGCCTCTTTCGTACATCGACGTCGGGCCATGTTACTTGCACAATCTATCGACGAAGACCTCTCGTCCAATGCTTTGCTTCTGATGGGATGTTTTGGAAATGAGATGGGCCGAAGAAGAAGGTCAAAAAGGAGCAGGAGGAGCAGAAGAAGCTGGCGGCAGAAATATTGGCGGTGCCAGACGCATGGAGCTTGTGAAGAGAAGGGAAGAAAAAGAAAGAAACGATTCAAATGCAATGCAGGGAGAAGTAGACCAGGATTAGTGGGAAAGACTAAAAACGAGCACCCCAGAAAAAAAAAGTAGTCTTTGTTTCATGGCCTCGAAAGAAGGGGCCCATCCTTTCAGAAAGTCAACCGAAAGAGGGATGCATCCTGAAAGAAAGACGAGGGAGACTGGCCGTGTTTGTTCTTTTGCGGGCCGCCCTTACGACGCGGGCCGGGATTGTTGGCCGCTTTTGGCCTTTATTCTGTCCAATACTTCGTCTATTCCTTTTTTGCCGTCATGAAGCACGAAAGCCTGCCCATGGATATAAAGACTCGAAAGCTGCACAAGTTGCTCTGCTTGACGATCAGTTAGCCGCCGTGCTTGTGTTTCCGTCCGCAGGGTTAGCCGCCTGGCCGCCTCTGCAACGGCCGGCCACCATCAGCGCACTGTGAGTCTGAATTAGGAAAGCCTGGTTTATATGCGGCTGTCACGTCTTATTGCGTTTGCACTGCCTTTTACTCTTTGATGCATCTTTTTGCTCTTTGGCCTTGCGCATTATTATCTCTTCCTAACATAAGCGTAAGCATTTGTTAAACTAACAGGTACTATCTGACTCTATGCCTTTACGGCCCGGGGTCTGTATTTGGTCACTTTTAGCTTAGCTACAGCTGCATAGGTGCGAATTAGCTTCGCAGTGTCGGCAACATTATCATACGCGTTATTGTCACAGTTTATTGAATCAAAGAATTGGGTAGGAATACTAGCACGAAAAGTCCCATCAGGTAATCACTAGAACAAAGAGGTAGAAAGACACAAAATGCAAGTCCAGAACCAATGCAAGAAACGAGTGAGTGAGAAGAGCATACAGAAAGTAAGGTGAAGTAAAGCAAAGTAAAAGCAGGTGCAGCCTTGGTATTATGTGAAACAGAAACAAAATAGAGGGAATGAATGGATGTGTCGAATGGGACCGGAGGAAAGCAAAACACCCATGTGACTTCTTATCAGCTTCTCCTTGTCCCCCCCGTTCTCTGCAGCTTCTGGTTCCCTTGATTAATTAGATTGATGAAGTAGCGGTGATGAAAAATGAAAACAAATAAACAGAACAGGAATCCTCTCGTGAATGCGTAATGTGTGTAGTCCGTGATGCATAATTTTTTTTTGGGGGGGGGGCCGGCGGTGTATCGTATTGTTCGCCTCCGCCTCCGCCCCTTCTCCTTCACTCCATCCTCGGGTATTTGCGGCCATTCTATTAGTTACTCCTCAACTTCTCAGTTGTCCTCACGAAGGACGCTGCTCTTTCGTCGATTGCTGCTAGGTTCGTCGCCGCCTCCGCCCGACGGATCATACTCTTGTGGTTGAAAGTCCGGGTTGTCAAAGTGTGCCGTGCTGACACGTGAGTTGCGGAAATGACTCGAGTTCGTGTCTGTGGCATCGTGTGGCAGTCGATTGAAATGCCATTTGGTGAAGCGAACTGGGGTCGACTTCGGCTCGGGGAGGAAGATGGCACCGTTGCTCCCCGATCCTCCAGCACCATTGCCACCATTGCTGTTGTTATTGTTGCTGCTTGCACCACCGTCGGCAAGACTAGCGTTTCCATATGCCATTGGTGTCGATGGCAGCGGCGTCGGAGCATCCATCAAAGGTACGGGTGTTCCCGCCACGCTAAAGGCCGGTTCCGAGTACGAATCCGACAAGCTGGACGACATTGCCGACAGGGGCGTGCCAGGGAGGACGGATGCTGCGGGAGATTGGGGAATGGCTGAGGCTGGAGGTACAGCATTTTGAACATCGGCCAATCCGCTCGTTGGTGGTGCTGATGCCATTGCCGGCGAGACCGGGAAGGGCGACACCCCCTTCGTGAACCCCTGTGACGGCCCGGGAGCTCCCCACGAAGAGCTGTAGTTCATACCAAAGGGTGACGAAGTCGGTTGTGCTGAAAACCGATTAAACATTCCGGGAAGTCGCGAGAGAATTTGGAAGTCGGCACCTTGGTAGTTGGCAAAACTGCCCGCGCTTTGGGTGGCGCTGCCATACGCGATCGGTGCCACATGGTTGATTTCGAGGTCGTTCGACGATGGCCCTCTTGATGACGGAGCTTGCGCGGCTCCAACTGGTACAGCGGGCGTAGAGACCGTAGGGGCCACCAGTGAAGAGGTGTTCGTTGTCGCTCCAGACTCTCGGCGAAGCGTCGTCTGCTGTGGAGCAGTGTCAGGAGGTACAGGAGATGCATAGGCCGGTGTTATGGGCTCCTCCTTAACTGGCATTGTGGCAGGCGAGTGGGAAGATGACCCGGGCGTTAGATCGGGGGTATCCTCGCGGATCGAGGGTGTCCCTGGCTGGTGCACAATACGCTCGTAGTATCTTGCCGCAACCGGGTACGTTTGTGCGACGATTTCAGCCGCTATGTTTTCCGACGGCAGATAAGGCGGTGCAGACAGCTGACTAGACGGGTCTGACGAGACCGGCTGGCCCACAGTAGCAACGTTCGCAGCCGGGTCAGGGGCAGGTGCCAAAGCAGCCATGGCTGCGTCGACCGGGAGGTACCGCAGGAGCGTCGACTCGGCTACGGCTTTGGATGGGAGCGATGGCCGGTACAGAATGTCGTAATGGTCCGGGCGGAACAGCAGCGACATCCGCATCGCAATTGTGTCCTCGGCACGGCCGATATTCGTATCCGGGAACTTGTACACAGAGACTGTGCTGCCGTTGCTACGGTCAAGGTATGCAATCTCCAAAACAATGTCGCTAGGCTTCAGCAAAATACTGGCCAGAACCTCAACCCGCAAGTGATCGATTTCGCAGTTGGGCCGCTCAATCCACTCCTGACAGTAGCCTATAACACCGCCGTCGTGTGCAATAAATCCTTCGTAGACCCCCACGTTGCCTTTCAGATAGGATGCCGTCAGAAGGCGAAGGTGGTAGATGATTGCGTTGCCGGTGCCGTCGTCATTGAATGCGTCCGTCAGTACCCGTATCGCCTGTTCGGTGTCTGGGAGTGCCTTGAGGATGCCATCAAAAAGAATGTCCGTCTCTTCAACCATGTCTTCGTAGACATACGGATCGTATCCTCCAACATCGCGGATGTAGTTATTCAATTCGAGTAAGCGCTTCTTTTCGTCGCTGATGAGCTGGATGTTGTCGTTGTAGATCAAGGCCTCGAAATAGCAGAATCCAATGGCTGTACAACTCTGTTAGTACTCCCTTCTAAATTGATACCAAAAACATGCAGTCTGATGTTGTTTCTAGTTCCGGGGTATTGCCAAAGTTGAAACGAGCCTTGCTCATCGTGTCTTCGATTGTTCGTCCCAATACCTCACACTTGTTCTTATTTTGCTCACATGCGGTCATTTATGCCGCTCCTGCCGGATACTACGCACTCGACTTGAGCATGTAGGACACAGGAAATGCAAATGCAAAGGGAAAACGAGAAGGCTCCAGCGCTTTTGGTGTTTTGGCCCCAAACGGCTTGCTCTCAACTGAATCGGTAGCCTCTGCTGTAGCTTCCGGCATACGTATTGATCTTTGGGTGGCGTCGACTTCCGCAGAAATGCGCATGCACGCACTCCCGGTGGAGTAAAGACGGACTGAGTGAGAGAGAGAGAAGCTGGAGCCAAAAAAAAAAAAAAAAAAAAAACCAGAGGCCTACATATTGCAGTCTGAACAACTAACAACGAGGAGGGTGGCAGGTGGCCGCTGGGTTGCGGGGTCATGCATGGACGGGAGGGCAAAATGGGAACAGAACGGACGCGAAAGCAGGAGACGGGATTGCGTGAGATGATGCGGAAGCATTCGGCCACGGCATGCAGCAGGGCGTCGAACAATGAGAGTAACAAATAGTCGTAGATAAGAGCAAATAAACAAGCAGTTTGCGGGGGGAGGTAGGAGAATGGAAAATAAAGTGCCTTACCTCGCCATCCACAATTGCCGTCGCCACGAACAGCGCGATAGAGAGGATATGCTCCGGGCAAGTTCTGCAAGAAGAAAAAAGTTGAGACGTTAGATGGAGTTCTGTTTCACATTGAGAGCCAGACTGTCTTTCTGTCTTTCTGTCTTTCTGCCTTCTCTCCAACGGCCAAACAGAGATCTGAATGGGCATAGGTAGCTGTCGTCAAACATACCACAGTCTTTTGCACAAAAATATGGTCGGCACTGGCATACTGGTCCTTGATCTCCTCTGTTGAGCGGATTTCGTTAATACCGGGGCCCTAACACGATAGTTGGTCAGCAGGTGGACTGGAAATCAAAGCATTCGGAAGAGATCGTTTTGTTCCCAAAGAGACGGGAGCGACTTACATTTAGGTCCGGCCGGTAGTCTCGGGCAGCGGCCTCTTGTGCAGCAATCTCAGCGTCGATAGCGGCCTGGTCGCCGGACTGGGGGGTTTCGGCCATGGTAGCAAGCGGGTGTAACGAGTATCCGGCCTGCCCCAATTGCTGCTGCTGTTGCTGAAGAGGGTGTTGTGAGTGAAGAGGATGGACAGAGCTATTCGGGCTATTTGCGTAGGCAGCGGTGGGATGGCCCGGGATCGACTGGGCCTGGAAGATTCGACGACGCTGGATCTGCTGCTGTAGGTGCTGGTGGTGGTTGTGGTGATGGGCGGCGTGGTGTCCGTGGTGAGGAACGAGGTGGTTGTGGTTTGGATGATGCTGGCGGCGAAGGTGAAGCTGTCGAGCAACTGGTGATGACGAAAGAGTAGAGGGGCCGCCAGCAATAGCGGTGGTGGATGTGGCAGCACCAGTGCCAACCCCAACGGCGGCAGGAGCGCTGTTGTGGGCTGAAGAAGAAGGAGGGGGAGGAGCGGGCGGGAAAAAAGTGGAGGCGCCCGAATTTAAGCGCTGACTACCAGCAGTGCTAGCAGGGAAGGTGGTGGCGGCGACGGCGGCGGGCGCTACGATGGGGATGGGTGCTGTTGCTGCTGTCAAAGGCGCTGATGGCGTAGACGCTAAGGTTGGCGGCGGGGCCACAGGTGGGCGCGCTGTGTGATTAGAGGGCGAGGGGGAAGGAGATGAAGAAGGTGCAGTGGGAGCTCCTGCCGCAGGAGAGCGTTGAAGTCCTTGCGAGATGTTTTGTCGAAGGTGCTCCTCCTGCTTTATCGAGATGTTGGCGTTTTGGCTGTGATTTTTGTTGGCATTTCTGGCAAGAGCGGGCTGTCTTGCAGTCGCACCTGCCGCTGGTGGAACATTTTCTGGTGGTCCGTGGTGAATGAAGACGCCTCCTGCTCCTTGTGAGCCAGCGCCACTAACACCGTACGCTGGGCCGCCCGGCACGGCAGGTACAGGAGAGACGGAAAGAGCGGCCGTGTCGCTGCTACCGCCGGGGTTGGTGATATCGATCAATGCTCCAGGCGATCCATCGTTCCTTCCATAGCCGGCGGGATTGCTTTCTCGAGGGTTGCCGTCAATTGCGGATAGTTGCTGCTGCTGCTGCTGCTGCTGTTGTTGGTAAACTAATAGGCGTTGGTCGGGCGGGAGCTGCTGTGGTAGCTGTTGGAACTGCGATGGGTAAGGCTGTGGCTGTGGGAGATACGATTGCTGGAAATGTTGCTGTTGCTGCTGTTGCTGCTGTTGCTGCTGCTGTTGCAGCAGGTGGTCGTGGAACTGCTCCTGCTGTTGGTGGTGTCTTTGCTGTTGCTCTTGCTGTATTTGCTGCCGCTCGAGTCCTTCCCGGTACTGTTGTTGCCGTAGTTGGTGGTGCTGATAGCTGGCGTAGTCTGTAAATTCGACGGTGATCTGGCACGGCGCATCCAAAACGGAGACCGGTGCCTGTGAGGGAAGGAACATCTTGTGTGCCGGAGAGAATGTGGGAAAGAAGAAGGAGCGAGGGAGAAAGGGGAGAGGAGGTAATTGGAGAGAGTGTAAAACAAAGGGTATGATAATGAGAAGAGGGAAAGAACGAAGGGAACGAAAATATGAAGGGAGGAGCGAGCGGAGAGAAGGAGAAAAAAATACGGCAGGATAATAACAATAATACTACGGAGAATTGGAAATAATAGAGCAGAGAAGGAAGGCGCTCCAGAACAGAAGTAACGACTGAAAGGCTCCCAGCGAATGACCAACGAAGGAGAAACCCACACACGATGAGCAAGAAATAAATAAATGGCCACAAAATGGGAACAGGACAGATGGAGATGGGTAGAAAAAGGAAAGGACAGGAGTAAGTTAGGCGGGATCCAGATCTTATTTGAATAATAGGGAACATAGCAAATGGGGGGAGTGGATGGGCTGATCCGGCTCTGAAAGGAGGCCACCAGGATGCGAGGTGTGTGGAGAAAGTGCCGGCTGTGACTTCTTTCGCTCCTTCCCAAGAAATACATTGTGTCTGTTTCCTTCCTTTTTGTTCTTATTGCCTCCTACAGCTCCTTCGTGCTTTCCGTGCTGGTCATCTATCTGTATTATTACGAAAGAGAGGAAAGAGCGTTTGTGTTTCCAGTCCTCGCGCACCGCAGGCGGGTGGTCGACTTTGTGATTTGTGCTTCCTGCCCGTTTTGTTGTTTTGCCTTTTTGTCTCTTTCCAAATTTTCTAATTTTCTCGGTCGTCGTGTTTTCCTCTATCCCTACACCATTGTCCTTTCCCACGTCGTACACTCTCCGTTCCCGCGTCGTATTGACTCTGCGTCTGTGCCTCGTTTCTCAACTGCCATATCATGGCCTACCGCTTTACTTGGTAGAATGTTGTTCTCACCGTTGATACTTCGATTGGTCCTTCTACTTCGCATGGACTCGCTATATGGGGCACACAAATCACATCCAAACCACACAAGGACGGTTCTACTGGCTACCGACTCAGTCAATGAACTCGTCAAACACCTCCTCAACAGCCTCTCGCGCCGTCCATCTCTGCTCTCTCTACTGACACCACCTTGCACCTTTATCTGCCCACCCGTTCTCCGTCTGCGCATCGCCTACTGCCGGTCGTTGCCCCAAGCCGTTTTGCCTTGTCCTAAATCGACAATATACGCTAGTCGGTGCCAGAGTTTCAATCGTGCTTTGCTATGCGCCTGGCCTGGTCGTTCTAGCGCTAAAGGCGTTGCGTATGTCCCGTCCACGGATACACCAGGTCCCTTACTTGCTCTTACAACATACAAGGGACGGCAACTCGAAAGAAAGCAGAAAACAGAAAGGTAACGCTTTAAGAAATGGGGGAAAGATGCCTACAAAGTACGCCAGACCCAATGTGGGAAAGCCCACCATCAACTGACATGAATCAAACCACAGAAGTATTACTCCGTACGGGCCACAATGTGATACGCAGAACACCCCGTTCTTAGCGCATGCGGCTGTTAAGAGAGTTCGGACTCGACATTGGGAAAGAGGCTGCGACCGGCGCCTTGGCCAGTGGCTAGGTGAGGCCATGTGGTCCATCCAAAGGGACGACTGGTGGGCTCCTGGACAGGAAAAGCGGCTGGAGACGACAGAAAGCTACAGAACCCTACTAGAATTCAAAAGAGACGCTGGCCGCCGACATCGCGACTGTTCAATCCTAGGTCTAGCTTAGTCTGGTGGATTTTTCCCCAACGTGCTGTGACAGAGGACTGGCCTCGTGCACCAGAATGTGCCTATGCTTGCACCTTCACACCCCTCACCATGCGAGGCAAGCTCTTGTATGTTTCGTTCAGACACATATGACCTTACCCCCGCGGAAAACCAAGACAAGGGCATCCGACCCCGTTGAAACAGATGCAAGACTAACAGCCGATTTCCTGGGCTAAAGGCAAACCAACTACGCTAATCCGATCACAGCGAGATTTCACGAGTTACATCCTCCATACGTCGTACTCCGCAACGGCCGTGCTGGCATGGACACCTTGTTCCTGCCGGGCCAGCAAGCAGGTCTCCACGGAGAGCTTGTAGGCAAGTACGTCGTATCTGTAGGACACGAAAGTACCATGCCGTCTTGTCTCTTTATGCGGAGCACAGCGTGCTAGGCGTATTTTTTTCCCCGTTATCGAAATTCTAGGTGCATGTCTCAGTCGTCAAAGTTCCTAGCGGCCTGTCCCTTCTTCCTATTATTATTATGGGGCAAATATACGCATGCAGATGCGGGTCGTGCATGGAAGAGAAGAGGAGGAAAGAAGAAGAAAATAACGGGCAACGGAAGAATACGCAAAAAATGGGCACAGGAAGAGTGCTCACAGTTACAAACTGACAAGATCGTCTCATACTATCTCTCTCAACAAGAGTCCGCTCGCACGAAGTACGTTGCATCTTGCAAAAGAAAAATGTCACTTGTCGAGCTTTCAAATATACGGGTACTGGTACGACGCCCGGGGTATTACCCTGAGCAAATATCACATCTGGATGCGCGATTCGTGGGTATGAGCGAGAATCCCCTGCCCGCCGAGCCGATCCACGGGATTTGTATTATCCTGAGCTCCCCACCGATGATCATTACGACTGCAGAGCACGCCGTCCAGCAGCTTTCAGGTGCTTGAGATACAGGGTTCCAACAGTTTTAGTTTTGATCACGGCCAGGCACTAACAGCAATCATCAAATTCACAGTGAGCACAGAGCTCAGAGCACAGAGCACCGAGCCACCCCGGCAATCCCTCCCTCGGTGTGATAGGAGCATGCTGTTACATATTCGTGCAGCCCATGTCCATCCATTTCTTTCTTTTTTCCTTTCACATTTTATTCACTCCCTTGCTCCAGGCCCGGGACTCGACCAAACAGTATTTGGTGAGCTGGACACAACAACTGTGGGGCCACCATGTCATGCTGTTGTTCCTCGATTTGCTTCTTTTCACCTGTGAATCAGAGAACACCAACATCAAACCGGTTTCCGGAAAGAGGTGGAGTGTGTGTGGTGAATGGGAAACCAGAACGAAACAAATACCACAGTGGTCACAGGGCAGGCCCAAATCCATTCCTGTGTTCTACTAAGCAGCCAACACGATTTTGACATCCAAGGTGTGTGCGCTTCTCTCGGTTGTAACGTGTATGTCTCTTTACTCTCAGCCCGCCCCAATCTGTACGACATCTTAAGACTTATTGACACGCGAACAGGAAAGACAGAAAAATCCCAGTTTTCCACGTTTTTCCTGGTTTTATTTCTCCGGAGCGAAGATGACACCGCAAAGGGAACAAAATGGGAATTACAAACTGCGCGCACTTTGCCTGTACTTGTCTGCCAGGCCAAACCTGGCCCAGGACGCAGTAATACGGGGTAATAAGACGTCTTCACTATCGCCGCATTGTACAGTCTTTTCGCTAATGGAATATCACAAGCCGCGGACTTGGCATGAATCCTGAAGCTCTCATCTCTCCCTTTTCGAGAGAAGGAAACACTTCATCTGGCGATCTCCTTCGCAAAGCGCCTCACTTTCAAGCCCCTCCCCCCTCTTTGAAGAAGAACGTAATCTTTTTCACTTATCCAAATGAGGGGATAAGAGCGTTGACTCTTTTCTTAGCCCCGATCCTTCAGAGCACGCACACTTGCGGAGCGGTCCTCTGTTACAACAGAACAGCACCTGGCCAAGGGCCAAACCGAGAACCGAGAGACGAGAACCGACCCAAAGGGCAAAGGTCAAATATCAATCCAATACCAATATTAAAGTCTAAAGGGGCACGAGGGGATAGCGGTGTTGGCACAGATGCCTGCTACTCTTGGTAGCGTTGCAACGAGGGTAGCTAACGTGAGCAGAAAAAGAAAAGAAGGCAAAGAGAGAAGTTTGGAAGGACTCGATTCCCTGCCACTAGCCTTGTTTCTTTCTGGCCTTTCTTTTGTTGGATTCTGGGTCTTTCTTGTCCCAGCAGCCGTTGCGACAAGTCCTGATTCTTTGGCTGTCATCGGAGGCCCAGAACCAATCAGCCAAGAAGGCAGCACACATCCTGCTTCTACGTCCCCAGACGTGGGTAGCCCGATGTTTTGTTCTTCCAACAGCCTCCCTTTTTCTCTCCTCTTCTATCCATTCCATTCAGCTTTTCCTACTTTTGGAATGCTTCTTTGCGTTGAGCCTCTGCAGGTGACAGCACAACGGGCTGTCTGTGCGGGCAGACCACACCTCCACTATCCCCCCTCTGTTGGGCCTCGCTACTGCTCTCGCCTTGTCGCCCTGTCAAATAGGTATTAAGATTTTCCACTTCGTCAACCGGGGTTACGAAAGAGTTACGTCAAAGACGAAGAAAGCAGGCTACGGGGGAAGGGTTCTGTTAAAAGTGAGTCTAAACTCTGCTCGTCCCGTCCCTTTTCCCGTTATCATCTTTGTTTTTCGTCTTGCTTCCTTTTTATACTTGACCATTTTCCTTTTTTCCCTTTTCCTTTCACGGTACTTTAAGATACTTGCAGTAGTTTTTCTTCCTTTTTTTTTTCTATCGCAGTCCCACGCCGCCTGCTACAAAAGACTGGATTCGGCGGTTGTCAGGCGGCTGCCGATCAACCACAAAAGGGGCCTTTCCCGCACGGCCTGGCCTGGCCAAACGGCAGAACCAACAGCCAGGTGCAAATGGATAAACCCATAACCCCATCTTACAGCAATGCTTGTTTGTGCGAGCAGAAGCAATCCGGTACATCGAAGAAAGGACTTGCAGCCGCATTCCGTAAAGACAACAAGCCAATATCTCATAACGGTATTGTGGTGAAGACCGACAAGAACAGGGGGTCTGCGGCTTCTTCGCCGGCGTCGTATTCGGGTGAGGACCCAGAAAGGCACCCGGAAGCATACGGAGTACAGAGAGCGCAAAAGACCGTTGCATCGTTTGCTTTCTTGTCAACTTCACTCGTCATGGAAAGAGAAAGCTAGACAAGCTAACCCCAAAATTCGCCTAAATGATCAGCCAACAGCCATCTGGTGCCACCGGATCAGGGCAGGCCAAGGCCAAAGAGTCCAGAACATCAAAGCCCGGGACGCCCCCTCTTTTCCTCCTTTTCCCTGTCACCGCCTCCAGTGCAGCTCATGTTCCCCAATGAGCACAAGGTTCAATACGACATGGCTTTACTCAGAGTACTCTAGAGTGAGGAGTCGGACAACCAGGGCGCGAATCTATTACTACAACCGGGAGGCCCACCGACGACAAGGAAAACCCAAGAGATTCTCAAAAAACACCCAGTGCCCTTCGACGTGCATAAATGTACAGCCATCGCCATCTCGCCTGTATCGAACCTGCCGGACAGCCCGACAATCAACGGCGGCCATGTTCGTCGACCACTAGCAGAACTAGCGGCCGCACACCGATACACTGCTCAGTACGATGAGGATATTTAATTGAGTATCTACTCCGTACGACTAGAGAAGTGGCACACGCAGGGGCATGTCCGTCACAGAGTTTTGACTGTTGGTACGGCCCCGAGTTTTCTTTGTTCTGTTCTGTCTCTTTTGTTTCGTCCTTTACGTCGTACGCTTCTCGACTTACCTTGAACCCGTGTAATTTTTTTTCTGTGCCTGGCTCCTCTTTCTCCTCATTCCTACGGAGTACCCCGCGTGCGCTACTTTTACGAAAAAAAAAAAGCCTTTTCTTATCCGTTAGCCTTGCTCTTTTCCTTTTTCTAGCCAGCTTCTACTGACGAACGTGCGGAGGGCTGCAGACGGGAGGGCTTTTTTTTTGTCCACGGCGAACGAGAATGAAAGCCGTCCAAAGTAGATTGGCTTCAGGTTCGTGCAGACTGGTCCGGGCCGGTGGGGGACCAAAAAACACAGAAGTACGACGTACCTGTCATGACAAGAAAGTACAATACATGGTACATATACTCACGGCATGTATGCCTGCGACGCGGTACGCACAGTCTGCCAAGCACCCACGAAAAGAACCAATAGTGTGTAGAAACTGCCTGACATTTACAGGGCTTCTCGCTGGCGCCTTTCTGCGAGATGAGATCATGACTTTCCATCTATGACACGAACATCTTACAGAGTGCATACTAAAACTCAGCATGTATGCGTCCTGTGGGAGGATTGAGACTTTAGCTTTTCTCCGTCTCTTGTTCGGTCTCAAGCTAACGACAGAATCCCTCGACTTTGCATTGTGTTCTCCTTCCTTGTGCTTTTTAAGATACTCTTTGGTGAATCAGGCGGCAGGATGCCCGCCACACTACAGCGGGGAGGAAGAAGCACAGGGCGGGAAAGGGCGGCAGCAGCGGGCGGGAAAGAATCGAGAAGGAAAAAAAACAGTTTTTGTGTGTGTTTGTGTGTGTATGTGTATGACAATGAAAGAACCGACAGCGTCCAGAAAAAGAGTGGGATGTCATACACCGGGCCGCGGTCCAGATAGGACAAACAAAAGAAAGCAAAAAGCGATCCTCGGTGCACCACTGCGATATACACAGCCAAGATGACAGATCACATCTCGATATGAGATGTAGCGGACAAAAGAAAGGAAAGAAGAGAAGGAACAAAAGGATAACACAAGGACGGCGGAGCGAGACGGATACGACGCCGCGTCTAATGATAGCTGGCCATGATGCGTAAAGAGCGTCTCTTTTGTTGTCAGCTTCCATGTTCCTGCAAAACATGGTGATATATTCGGGCCTTGGGCGTAGATGTAGGCACATGCGTCGGTGAGGTTGCACAGCGATGGGGAGCTGAGACAGGCCGTGCACGGCGTGGCCTGGCCCACGGCCTAAAGAGGAAGTTGGCAGGATATACGAGACGGCCTTTGTTGACGATAGATAGCCTTGTGCTCCTCACGATGCCCGTCTTTTTTTTTCCCCTCTCTTTCTCTATATACGAGTAACAGGTCACATAACACAGAGCACACTACGACGTACGTATCAGTATATACGACGTTCTTATGATTGTTCCTGTCCATTCTCCAAAATACGGTGTGCTTAACTTGCGGTGTAATCCCGAGCCCAGTGACATTCCTTTGTGCAATCTTTGCACAAAAAGGTCGTCTGGATTTATAGAGCTGCTTTGAAAAGTAAGATGCCCCTCTATTGATGCGCGTCGTCACCATTTCCAAGGTGTGACAAGCCAAAAGGGAAGGCTGGAGGGTGTGCCGGCTTTGCAACGGTGCCGACGTAGGTTACATTGCCACTTATGTCCGTATGGTAGCCGGGTATCGTTGAAGAGAATCAATGTGTGAGAAGTATCAACTCTAGCCTGTCAGAGAGAGTAAAAAAAAATTCAAAGTATGTAGAAAAATAGTCAAAGCAAAATGCCATGTCTCAGTTCCAAAACTAAACAATGAATGCGGGCAGGCGACAATAAAAAAGGCGGAGGCGGAGACTCGATTAATGCTGCTCTCTTTGCACGCTGTCCAAAGTTCTTTTTCAGTCTTTTACTCTTTTAAATCAAAGTGCCGTATGTTTACCAAAGAAACAGACCCCATGCGCCATGGTCATCAAACCTTTGAATCTAAAGAGGGGCTCAAGCTGGGCATGGAAAAGCACGTCCAGAGCATGCACAAATCTGGAGGTTGGTTGACCGACACTTTGAAAAAATACGTCGTAGATCTGATGAGGGAAAAGAAGAGGCAGCAAAACAGAAGATGAAAAACTGGAGGGTTGCATGCATCTCCAAACAGATACTCATCACATCACAATCAAATTGTTCCAAGAGAAAAACCAAGAGCCGCCCATCCTAGCACTGCCCGGCCAAGGTGTAGCTAATGCTCCCAGTCCAAACAACATGGAGCAAACCGAGCCTTGGCTGCATAGACAGGTCACTTCACTGGTCAGGCTCGTCAGGCAAGCTTGTTCATGGTCTGCAACGCCGTCTGGGAAATTGAGCTAAAAAGGTGAAGGGGTTACGGAAAACAAGGAATTCTGGACCTGGACCTGGACTTGGAGCTCAAGCTGTCTCCCGTTTCCTGTCTCTTTTTTTAGTGTCTGTTTATCTTCAGCTGTGCTTTTCCGGCGCGTGTTCGGTGTGGGCGAGAGAGTGCATCCGTGCAGGGGGTTTGCCTGCCCAAGACCAAAAATGCCCGAACCAGGGTGCGACGATCGGTTTTATTTTACGAAGTAGTTACTCCGTACGAACGTACTCCGTAATTAGTTGACTTTTCAACAATCCTCATCCTTGTCATCCACTTGACGAAAGGTCCCCCGATCTCTACGAATCCCATTCTCACTGTGAATCATCCCACTCCTCTTGAGATACAAGGCAAATGCAATTTGGATAGTGATTTCCAGTACCCTTTTCAATTGTGCAAAGAGAGCCCACAGAAAACGACAGCTAAAGCTACGCTTTTGAGGGGAGTCCTTACTATTAGATCAGCGGGCGTCCGACACGAGTAATTACGGGGTATGACCTCCGTCCTCCGCTACCTTGGGGCAAATGTTCGTTTTCTTCCTTCTCTCGTCTTCCTTTTCTCGTTACTCTTTTCGGCGTGTTCATTAGTGGAAAACCGAGCATGGCATGACAGAAAACAAGAGGCGTTGAAAAGAACAAGAAAATACTTTTAAAAACGGGGAGACAGAATCAAACTCGTCCCTCGAGGATAGATTGCTCTTTATTGGTGCACAGTACTCCGTAGGACTTGAGAGTGCGTCGTTTCGGATAGACTGTACTGCCCTCGTCTCGATTTCTCGTTGTGCTGCTTGCCGCTGCATCCTTTGTTGTGAATGAGAAGAGAAGGGAAGGCAAACTGCCCCGTCATCATCAAACATGGCACAGAAGATACGACGGACGACACCTCGCACTGCATTTTCTTTCCGCATGCTGTGTACCGTACAATGCAAAGCCAACATTTGCCTGCTACCTCCACCATTTAAATTTTTCTTCCAATTTTTCTGCGACATATACACACAGAATGCACTTCTTTCTCCCTGATCATGATATATCAACTCCGACAAAACGGTGAAAACATTCTGGACAGATGCAACCCTCCCCGTAAGAGTCTCTTTTCTGTAACATACTTTGTCCAATGGAGGCAGCAGAGTTGACAAAACTCTAAGCCTTGGCACTTTGCCCGGAGTAATAAAGCAAAAAGAAGGCAGATAAACTCTGGTAGCGAGACGATAATGCATGCCACTCTGCCATCCACCCAGTACTCTAAACTATGACCTAGTAATAAACGCGGAGCAACTGTACTGTCTGTCTTTAATATTTGAGTATGGAAGACGAGACAAGATCTCGATGTTGGAAAAAAAAATGCTCAACACATAAACAGCTCATGTTCTCATCGAACGTCGAAAATGAAGCTCGAAAAGGCTGCGAAAATCGCCAACAGATCTCAGTTCGGGGGACTCGACTTACCCCATGTTCTGGCCTCGACCGGTTATGCTATCTATTCGCGTGTTTAGGGTTGATCCCGCACATTAAACATTAAGCTGCCCATAACGTATTAGCGACCCCTCCTTTTACCCCAGATAGCAAAATAGAAAAATGGCTGGAAACTGACACTGCTGTTCCGCTGATGCCGATTATCTCAGATTCTTGCAGAACACAACCTGAACACAGCCTACGGAGTAGATTCTAGAGCCAACAACGTTACCACGTTATTTTCACATGCATCGTGAGATCTGAGACTACAGAAATCAACCACTAGACACCTCAAAGTCTAGAATTGTAGACTAAGACCATTTCACACCAGATAGACCGCCACTAACCGACTGTATCGTGTATCTTTACACTGTGCTCCCTGAAGTTAGTGGAGGCCTGTCCACCAAGACAAGATGATGGGAAGAATGCTTCCCGCAGGACAAATATCTACGTGCCCAAAAGAAAATCATTGAACTTGAAGACATGAGACATGAAGACCAGGTTCAGATAGCGAATTGGTTTGATAAGAGCTACTACTTGACCAGCCAATCCATCTTTTCTCAGGTCATTTAACCAGCTGTGCAGTTGTAATTTTTACAACGTTCGGTAGATGTATTGTTTGTTTATACTTTTCTTTTCTGTCTTTACTAGGACTATTTTCATAAGAAAAGAATTCCGGGCCGTAGTAATTCGTGTCTTTTTTTCATTTCTTTTTTTTTTCCCGCGAATTAATTTGATGTTGCTGAGCGAGAGGCTTTGGAACTTGAACAAAATGGACATAGAAGAAAGAGCAAGACCAGTTCAAGTTTAATGAGATCAGTATGAAATCCATGTGAAGAACAAATGATGCAGAATATGAAAGCTGTGGCAATTGCCACTAATGGCCCCTATTCGGTAAATAAACAGCTAGCCGAGTCACATGCATAGTCACGTGCACCTAACCACTTAAGAGCGTGCCCAAAGCCAATCACCAACGCCTGACGTCTGTCAATCGAATGGTGAAAAAGCGGCTGTCTAACCCCACTCGAGAATTTCGACGACCACCGACAACGCCACCAACAGTGCTACCACGACTCGACGACCTACCAGCCGGGCATGAAAGCGACACCATAAGCAATTGAACCTTTCGGATTGACACTCGACCCTGTCCGCATCGCGAGAGACCCAGCACAAAGTCACCAGGCCACTGAGCCTCGGCTCCTCCTTGACCTCCAATCTCGACACCCCTCCATATCTATCGATACACACACAAAACACACACGATGCGGCCCCGGCCAACAATCCTGCGCCTGTGGTCGCGCCGCCTGGCGGCTGACCGGATACCTCACGATGGCCGGCGGACCTTCTCCTTCACACAACACACAGCGCTTGTCAGCAGTGGCGGCCACAGCTGGAGCCGCAATCCTCGGACACGACCACAACTCCCCTTTCTTGTCGTGCCATCTCGAACAGGCCCTGCATCTCGGCCACCCCGTTACTTTACTACCCAGCGCCGACAGTGGCTGCGGTACGAGGCTCTCGCTTTTATCAAGTACACACTGTACTTTTGGGCGGCTGTTGGCTGCGTCGTTTTGGTGCAGTTTGTTGTCCAGCAGGAGTGGATGGAGCGTGCCTACCCGACGCCGCATGAATGGAGCTTCATGTCACGGATGCGGCTGCGCGGTGCACTCGGCGAGCGGGGGGACGATGGCAGTGCAGAGGAGCAGACAGGGTCTCTGGGCAGCGATCTGGAAGCAGCACCAACACATGTCGTCGATCACGTCAAAGTGATGCAGATTCTGCTGGATTTGCTGAAGCGGCTCGAAGACCCCAAGGTCGACGGCGGCTCCGGTCTGGCAGCCATTGATGTGCCGAGCAAGGCAGACCTGGTGGACCAAGCGGACCTGGCGGCATTGACGGGCGTGGCCGATGCGCCCGAGTCTCCCAGTGCCAACACTGTTATTGGTGATGCTCTTGATATTCGGGCCAAGAGCGAGCCGTGGCGTCGTGGGTACTACCAGACCTTGCTGTCTGCTGCTGCCACTGCCGAGCATGTCGACGGCTGGATGCTCGACCGCACACGCAACCTTGTGTGCCCGCCCGAGGTGGTCGTGGGCCCCTCCAACCCACACCCGAAGCCATTGCCTCCAGGTGCCTCGGGCGCGCCTCGTGAAGAAGACTGCGAGGTTCTCTTTCCTGCACCGGCCGAGATCTATCTGAAGCTGTTAAACACGCGCGGGCTGACTGCTCGGCAGCAAATCACTGCTGCGCTGGCATTCGCCAACTACCTCGAGTATAAGCACGACAACGACGCAGCTGCATACGTCTATGGCCGCGCCGTGCTTGCTTCAAGGACGCCAAACGGCGACGATGACAACAGCGACTCCTTCTTTGACCGCAATGCCGGCGTGGATGCGCCCACATGGATCAAGTCGTGGACGGCACAGAACCATGCTGCAAACGCGCCCAACGACGACAACAACCCTGCCATCTCCCGAAACCTGCTGTCGACCCTGACGGCCTACGCCACGTTCCAGGCGCGCTCTGGCGACGTTGCCGGTGCCTTGCCTCTCTTTGTCTCGCTTCTCCAGGCGCGCCGCTCTCTCCCTCCGTCGGCTTCCGCGGCGGCTTCGGCTGCGGCCGCCTCACGAGCGAAGCCGGACAGCATCGGCAAGCAGATCATCGCCCTCCTGTCACCACCAAGCTACCCGCCACCACCCGAGGATGGCTTCAATCCGCCGCTCCCTGGTGCTCGATCTACCTGTGAAGAGGCTGCCCTGCGCCTCCACATCGGTGAGATCATCTACGCCTCGGCACAAAAGTCCAACAAGTCGGCAGCAGGAGCCCTCCCGACTTCTTCTTCTTCATCGTGGAACCCCTTCTCGTCCTCATCGCAAGAACAGCAGGCCCGCGAAGAAGGGATCGCCTGGACGCGTGAGGCGGTCGACATGGCCGAGGAACAGCTGCACGTCCTGTCCCAGAGTGGCCGCCAGGCCCAGAAGCAGCAGCAAAAGGACCGCGAGAACGGCCAGGGCGGCAGCGGACTGCCCAACGTCGTGGGCCGCGTTGTTGCGCAGGCCAAGGCATCGGACAACAAGGCTGCCACAACCGACGGCAGCGCCACCTGCCGACAGTGCCTTGTGGCCGGCCTGGACAACTGGACTGCCATGGTGGCCCAGCTGGCACGGGACGAGCAGCTGCGGGCCCAAAAGTCGGCGTCTGCATCTGACCCAAACAACAACGGCAGTGGCTCTTCCTGGTGGCCTAGCTGGCTGAGTCTGTGGGGTGACGGTGGCAGCAGTGCTCCCGCAGTAGTATCAAGCGGAGCTTCGACGAGCGATGGTGCCGAGAAGCTCGGCCGTTGGTCTGCAGAGGAGCGTGTTATTCGCGACCGGAGACGGCGGGCACGCGAGCTGTTGGACGATGCGGCGCCGCCATCACAGGGCTTTTTGGGCATGTTGCAGGCATAAACATAGAAGGAAGAATACACATTTCACGGCACTTTGGGATTACGGAAGCACGGATAAAAACAGATAAAAAGGATGGGCGGGATAGCATGTGTATATATACGAATATCTTTTTACTACTGGCATTTCTCGGATCCTGGTCATATTCTATCTCCATACATACCCCTCGAAATATCAAAAGATAAATGCAGTCGCCCCCATTCTCCTTGTGACTTTCTATACCCATTGCCCTCACATCTCATCCAGAGTCACCTCCGCCATCTTCTCCTGGATGCCATGGACAGCCACCTCATCATCTGCGTTCGTCTCGTCCGTGGCCTTCACACCGCCCATACCGTACGAGAGGGAGATACCACTGCCGTCCATCTTGGTGTCGCCCTCAGTAGGCCCCGTCATACCCTGATTCTCTTTGTCCTCATCGTCCTTTCCGTCTCCCTTCTCGTCACTATCCGTCTGCATCAGGTCGCCCCACTTGGGAGCCGCATCTTCGTCGTCCTCCTCCTTGTAGTTGGCCCATGTCTGGTCCTCCGGCTTCACAATGTGCTCCGCGTACGAGATGTCCACCTCTGGGTTGAAGTACGTCGGGTCGTTGGCTACCATCGCTCCCCATTCCAGAATCGCTGACCGCGCCTCGATAAACATGAGCTCCGTCAGCCACGACGTGCCCGAGCTGTGCACAGGGCAACCGTACCGCGTCGCACGCGCCGCCTGGTCGTTGCCGTCGGGGCCTGCCACTGGCGTGTCAAGAGCCGCCTCGCTGGCAATATAGGCTCGGGCCCGCTGGCGCAAGAACGCCCGGAAAGCATCCGTCTTGATGTGGTGCGCCTCGTACAGGCCGCCAAGCACGACAAGGCTGTCCATATGCGGGCCCCAAGTCTGCCAGCGCTCCGGGTGGTCGAAGAAGCCCTCAAGGGCGTCGGCGCCGCCAGCAATGCCAATGGCCGTGATGCGGGGGACCGAGGTTCGCTTGGCCATGGGGCTCTCGATACTGTCGAGATTGGCACCGGCACCGCACGTCAAAAGATCCTTGAACAGGCTCGCAACGTGGGCGTCGGCATTCTCGTGGCCCGGAATGGTGTTCTCGGCGTATTTGCGCGGCGTAAGATGGGCGGCACTGGGTCGCGGCATGCCCGATACGGCAGGCAGGCTCAGCGAGCGGCGCGCTTCGGGCCACCAGAACAGCTCGCCCGGGTTGCCAATGATGATGGCTGGGGGCTTGCCATCCTTGTCGTTGGCCACGCCGCCTTCGCGCACGGCCCGCACCATGGACAGAATGCTGCCCTGCTCGATGCCGCCGCCACCGCCAATCACACGGTGAGCCAGAACACCGAGATCTTGCGCGGTCTCGCCGACAAACAGAAGAACGCGGTCGGCCGTCGCGAGGTCGTCGCTCATCAGCACCAGCACATGGGGCTCGTCTTCACGGGCGCCAAGAGGCAGCCGAACGGGGTGGAGGCCAAGGGTGGCTAGGCGAGCGAGGATGATGCGTTGAACGGCAGCTGTCGGTTAGTTTAGGATCATCGGAAAGATGCCCGGTTATTATATCCGGGTGAGCTTACTGTCAAACGAAAACCTGTGGCAGTCGTTGTAGTATGTGTTCTTGTCGACAAAGTACTTGAAGTAGTACTTGGGATCTTCAATCTTGCGGATCTCGTCGTCGTCGTTGATGAAGTAACTGTCATTGTTAGTTTAAGACAAAAGAAGGAAGCTGATAGAATGAAAGAAAAGTGCAGAGGCGCTTCTTACCCCAGCTTCTCCATGTCAGCAGGATATTTGGGCGTGTCGGGTAAGCCCGTCCAGAGTCGTCGAAACATTGTGGGCGCGGTGTGGTGTGTTGTCGTTTGTAGAGTGCAAATGTGGATGTGGACAGTGGTGATGGTAGAGGGCGACGTTGACGGAAGATGAGAGAGAGAGAGAGAGAAAGAGAGAGAGAGAGAGAGGCATGAGGGTTTGCTACTGACGGTGAGATTATTGTGAATGACTGTCAGATGCAGGTTGTATAAGGAAGGAGCAAACGGCAATCGCGCCTTCCCAAAGTAAACAACAGTCTGTTTGACGGGAAGTTGCGACCGTAGCTAGATCTGGCGGGTATAACATAAGTCATAATAACTTCAGCATATCAGCCATAGCTAATAAAGACGAGAGTGAGTGACGCAGACCCCGCGATGTGAGAAATATGTGAGCCATCACTGATTCACTACGACGAGCTGTTGGCAGGCATCACTCTTTAAACACCCAAATGAGTGGCTACTGCCAACTTCTTCGCCCAAAGGTTCTCGTAACTTTCGACATATCACTGATCCTCACCTCTTCGCTTTCGTTCATATATTCATTTCAAATTTTTAGGAGATGTATTGGCAGTAATGTACAGTCCGCAGAGCAAGCGCTGCCTCTTGCTCCCATGCTCGGCTCGCATCGCAGCCTCGATGCTATATTTTGTCATATCGTACAGTTCCTCCTGTACCCTGGTATTTGCCTCCAACCGTTTCGTCCATCCTCGTAATCGATTTTCGTCGTCTCGATCGTCTGGCTCTCTACCAACTGGCCTTCTTCACACCCGGCAGGTTGCCTGCCAGTGCTTGCAAACGGAAGTTGTACTGTGTTCGTTAGTGCTTGCTCAAAACTTTGGGCCGATACCCCGTCGTTCTTCGTTCTACACCGACGGAAACTCACTCGTGACATCTTAAAATCACGCAGGACACCACGACCCTCGCCGCCGATGAGACACCGGTTGCGGATCTGGGTAGGCCGCGAGTAGGTGGGCAGCTGCATCAGCTGGAGGTGGGCCTCGGCGCGCGTGCGTTGTGACAGCGTCGTGTTGCGGACAATGTGACGGAGGGCTTGTCTGTAGGGAGCATCGAATGTTAGCAAGGTGAACAGACAGGACTAAAAAGCTATTGAACGATCGTGGCGCACCTCTCGGCCTCGTAACGCAGGAAGAAATGGCGCTTGGCATCGTCGCGAATGACGTGGACGTTGACAAAGGAGCCGATGTCCAGGCGCTTCGGACCAAAACTCGGGGGGCGGACCATGATTGCGACGGGTGTGGTGAGATCAATTGGTTCTGACAGCGGGTGTCGTGTCGTCGTAGTCGTCGAATCTTCGTCTTCGTCGTTCGTCGGTCGTCGTCCGTCGTCCGTCGCTCGATTGAAGCTGTGGGGAGCTTTCGCGATGGATCCGAAAAAAATCGAGCTCATTAGGTAACATCACGTGCGGCCCCAACAAAGTGCACCAATGCACCAGAACGGGACCCGATCGCACCTGGACCGCACCAACTGTCTGATCTTGCTCCAACGGCCGCGCCGCTGCCTCCTTCCCTTTCTGCTTCCTGCAGGCGCTGTAACTTAGCGGCTACTGGCGGCTGTTCCAGGCCCAATCACTACGAGACGATAATAATTTCTCAACACAACTGGCGGTGTTCCGATATGACAAATTAGACTTTTGGTCGAGGAAAGAACGATTTCGCCATCCTTCTTCATCAACCAACGTTCCTGCCCTCAACCTAGCTTTGGCGACTCTGCTATCCAACATTTACATTTTCTTTTGTCTTTCTTTTGTATTGTTTCTATTCGCAATCAACCACACAACACACGCAGCACACGATGGCTTCCACATTGCCGGCCGTGCACAGGTTTGGCACGCCGCTTCGGCGGTCGCTGGCACGCTCTCTCGCCGCCTCTGCCCGTCGATCCTTCGCTACGGAGGCAAATTCTCCTACGGCTGCGACAGTCTCATCTTCTACGACATCTCCTTCCTCTGCCTCCTCTTCCGTCGGTGCCGGCACCACCAAGCGCTCAAGGCCGACCTACTTTAAAGATACAAACGTCGCTTCCTTTGCCTCCTTTGTCGGTGGCCCCGCACCCGATGAGCCTCTGTCTGTCAACGATGCCTACGAGCTGCAGACCGTCGAGGTCGGCCCCGCCGGTCGCAAGAAGAAGGTCACACGTCTGCCGCCATGGCTCAAGACCGACATCCCCAACCCGGGCTCCAACGAGAACCTCAAGAAGATTAAGAGCGACCTGCGCGGTCTGGGCCTGCACACCGTCTGCGAGGAGGCCCGTTGTCCCAACCTGAGCGAGTGCTGGGGTGGCTCTTCGCGTGCGGCCGCCACGGCCACAATCATGCTGATGGGCGACACCTGCACGCGCGGCTGCCGTTTCTGCAGTGTCAAGACCAACCGCGCGCCGGCGCCGCTCGACCCGCACGAGCCCGAGAACACGGCCGAGGCACTGGCACGCTGGGGCCTGGGCTACGTTGTGCTGACGAGCGTCGACCGTGACGATCTGGCGGACGGCGGTGCACACCACTTTGCCGACACGATCCGGCGCATCAAGTCGAAGAAGTCGACGCTGCTGGTCGAGGCTCTGACGGGCGACTTCCGCGGCGACCTGGATATGGTGCAGATTGTAGCCGAAAGCGGTCTCGATGTCTACGCACACAACATTGAGACTGTCGAGGGCCTGACGCCCTACGTGCGTGACCGCCGCGCCACGTTCCGCCAGTCTCTCAAGGTCCTGGAGCACGCCAAGCAGGTGCGCGGCGGCCCCAACGGCCTGATCACCAAGACCAGTATCATGATGGGACTGGGCGAGCAGGAGGAAGAGGTCTGGGATGCGCTGCGGGAGCTGCGCAAGGCTGATGTCGACGTTGTCACTTTCGGCCAGTACATGCGCCCGACGAAGCGCCATCTCAAGGTCGAGCGCTACGTGACGCCCGACGAGTTTGAGATGTGGCGTCTGCGTGCGCTGGATATGGGCTTCCTGTACTCCGCGAGTGGTCCACTGGTGCGGTCGTCGTACAAGGCCGGCGAGGCCTTTATCGAGAACGTCCTGCGGAAGCGCCAGGGCGGTGTCCAGTCTCTGTCGGCAACGGACCCTGCCACGGCCACGGCCGCAGTGCTCGAAAGCGAGAAGGCGTTGTAAACTTTGATTTGAGGTCTTGAAGCATAGTTTGAAAGTTCACCCCTGTTATTTGCATCTGGTTTCAACACTGCCAGACATCGGCTCTTTTATCAATGGCCGTCTCTTTCGACTTATTATTTGTTCTTTGCGTCTGCATTTACATTTACGCTGTACTATATGTCTGGACGGGCTGGCGCAAAATGGATATCTACCTTTAAAGAAAACCACATAATTGCTGTATAGACAGCACACTACCAATCGAATAAATGATTATTTCGGCGTGTGAAGACGTTGCCACGAAACCCGGCCGTTGCTGTTCAAGTTTGAGCGAGTCGAGTTTGACGTCAGTGCCGGCATCTGGCACTGGTTGCTTGTCGTACCTGACGATCTTGGTGATCCCCATCTGCCATTTAAATAGCCACCTGTTCGTTTGCCTTTTTAGAAGAAATCACAATCTTTCAAGAAAAGCTACATGTGCGGCTCTAGTGTCACTGACTGCAAGCTCTGGTTTCCCCAGACAATGAGCTCTCCGGCATGCAAGCTTCCCAGCCGACCGACGGCATTTTTTTTTTGAGATACTCCGTATATCTCGTGTGAAATGTAGCCTTGTCTCGGGTGGAGTAAGAGGTACATGGACACAAGCTATATTTGTGTGGAGCTAGATGTATATTTCCTGCCACAGCAAAAGCCTCGTGGGATTCTCCTGCTGCACGACACCGGCCACCCGTTCCCATTCCACATTCGCCAATCGACTTGCCCTTTTTACCTTTATTCTTTTTTACCTTTCTCGTGCATTCCCCTGCCCGTTTCTTGTTTCTCATCCTCCTCTCCCATGCCCGGCCCGGTCTTGTCGCTGTCTTGACTCTCTTGTCACTGGCCATTTTCGTAGCAGATTCGTTTCATCGTCCCGTTCTTATAGAATCTGCCGCGTTTTACTGGACTGCCTGCACATTGTAGCTCTCTTCATAGCTCTTCTCACAGCGAGTGAGATAGACTGCTGTAATTTAAGCACAAAAGACCTCGTAATTTCATGGCAATCTCTCTTCTCAAACCCTCTCTTTCTCTCCTTTTCGTCTTGTTCTATATCGACTCTGGGTATCTCCTTGTCTCACCTTCCGCCTTTATCGTCTTTATGTCTCCTCGCGCCTTGTAGAGTTTGTCTCGCCTCTGGCTAGAAAGAATGTTCTTTCCGGCCTTCCAAAGACTCGCTCTCAAGATTTTTGGCAAAAGGCGATGAAACGGAAAATGACATGTACCTTTTTGCCGCTCCTACAGAAAGTGCCTCCCAACACTAGCGTGGGTACATGCCGCGTATGGGCTGTGGCTGGGCTGGAGCAGGCGTTGACGTTGCAGCGCTGTCCGCTGGATCTAGGGAAGAGGGAAGGCGCAAATGGGCTGGCCGAGGCCTCGTCTGGCCTTGGTTTCGCTTGGCTTAGGTCGTTCCTACTGTTCCTGTCTGGTAAGCTGGGGCCAACGCCTGCCCGAATTTGGCGCTATTGGGCCAGGCAACCCGCCAACCACTCGTGTTTGTTTCTAAAACGGGCGGCGGCGGCGAAGCCCATCTATTCTTGCTTCTAGCGGCGGGCGCGGCGGTTGTGAGGTCCCTTCTTTCCCTTGTTTCCGCTTCGCTGCACCTTACCTTCCAGCGCTTCAGCCCCTCTCAGGCCCGCCCCAGTCCCCCGTTTTCTGACAAGTTCTCTCGCTCTTGCTCTATTTGCTGCTGGGCGGGCTCCTCTTTCCCTCCCTGGCGGCGTCTCCATTTGTTCCTTCTTTCCTCTCCTTCCACTTTTCCCTGTCCCTAGTCTCCTCTTTCTCTCCTTCCTCTCTTTTCTGTCCTCTTTCCTCCTTCTCCTTCTCTCCTCCTTTCGTATCCCATTCTCTCCTCGATCCAACCAAAAAACATCGCAACACTCTTTTTTTCTCGCATCTTTGCATCGCATCCGCACACATTCATTCCAACGACCTCGCCTTTTCCGACACCCTCTCTTTCTTCTCACCAACACACATCACACAACCTCCAACATGCCTGAGGACGCCCCCTATGACCCCTACATCCCCAGCGGCGAGGCCGCTCCTGCACAAGGCGCTGGTGGCTCGCGGACACAGGCGCTGCAAGCAGTAAGTTTTTTTTTTAATCTTCATTTTGTTTGCATTTTGTGAGCGGTATTGTTTGTCAAACGAGGCTCGGTTCTGCAGGCCTGGATCGCATGGTCTGGAATCAAGAGAAGCGTGGTGACGTGCGGAGGCACATGTGCCAAAACCGACGAATCCGGGCTACGACAATTTGCCAGCCGACTTTTCACGCAAACCACACCCCAAGCAAAAGCCATCTCGCACACGATACATAACACATCGCCGACAATCATCGAAAGAATCGCTTTCCGATGTCGCCTACGAACTTCAGCCACAGTGTCAAGACGGGATCGTTGTCGGAGTTCACGGAAAGCGCCAGCGGACTAGCTGAAATGCTGGTGCCTGTTTGTCCGACGCATCCGCGATGACGCCGCACGAACAAAACCCTGACATGGAGATGGGCACTGATGGTGATGTGATGGCGATGCGATGGCGATGCGATGACAAACGGCGATGGCAACAACGGTATCGTGCGCTGTTTCTCTGTCTCATGTTGGCAACAGCAACGCCAGCATGGACCGTGCGCATGTGACTATGGACCTGGACCCTGCTCGGCCTCAACCACGAAACGCCACAGAAATGCCCACCAGCCTCTTTGATAGACTAACCTCACTCACTTGATGTTGCTGGTCCATTTCCTCATGAACCATGGCTGACTCCTTCCCAGCAAATCGACGACACCGTCGGTGTGATGCGCGACAACATCAACAAGGTCTCCCAGCGTGGTGAGCGCCTCGATGCGTTGCAAGACAAGACCGACAACCTGGCTGTATCTGCCCAGGGCTTCCGTCGCGGTGCCAACCGTGTGCGCAAGCAGATGTGGTGGAAGGACATGAAGATGCGCATGTGCCTGATTGCTGGTATCATCATTCTGATCCTGGTCATCGTCGTCCCGGCAGTCGTTGCCACGCGCAAGTAAACGCACACCACGTTTATATTGCTTTCGCACTCGACACTGCCTCTTGCCCTTTCTCCATACGACGATAACTCTGTCAGCGTGGTCTTGCTGCTTCGATACCCCCATCCACCCGCGGCAGGCCATCCACAACACCAACGATGTCGGGTCAACACGACTTGTGACGGAGAGCCAAATCAATCAAGTAGCCAGGAGTTTTTTACGACGACCGACCATACACTCAATCTCAACGTCTGGGAGCTGGCAAGAGGCAGTCACGCCGTCTCACGAATATCCTTTGCCTTTTTGTTTATCTGTTTTTGCTGAGCGTTGGAAAGACTACAACTGCGGGAGCCGGGAATTAAAAGGAGCAGCCCAGCCGTCTCCGCTTCTGGCTTCTTCTGGTTGTCCTGGGTCTTTTTTTGTTTTGTTATCGTACACTTCCCGTACGCCTGTCATCGTGTTTTTGTTACCACAAATGGTTATTTGCTTTGTCCAACACCCCCCCGTTGTATCATGGTTCTTTTCGGTCGGTTTCTGTTCTCTTGTCATCAACAAACCTATTTTACCTCTTGTTTTTCCTTTGCTGGGTCTTGGAAGACAACTTTGGAGAGGCGGGGCTCGTGAGAGTGCCGCGTTGAACCTCGTTTGAACATCGTTGGTCAAGCTTTGGCACCTCAACCCTAGATCTTGATTCCTCGACCTACAAAGACAGCACTCTGTATGTATGATGGATGACAGGCGTTTACACTCGTATTAATTAAGCTGTTTAGAAGTATATTTTAAGCCTTTGAGCTCGTTCCTGTACCTGGCCAACTGTAACTCCCATGTAAAATGTCGTAGAAGGAGCCGTGGCATGTGATGTAACGATGGATCCGCTTCTTGAGATATCCGTACATTGCCCTAAGCTCGCCAGGTACCGGATGGCTGGAAGCTTTGTGCCCTGGGGACCCGTAGTCTGACTGCACAACCAACTGCCGTGCCTTTTGCAACGATGGCCATTCTTATACATCTCTTTCATTTTGCAGATTACTCTACGGTCTCTTACATATCCTCACATTGTGGAGTGGTTTCGATGGTGTAAGAAATAAGAAATTGCCAATTGTGTCCACTTTGCATTTTCCCTTATGCAAGACGATCCGAGGACGATGCAACCATGGCCGTAACTGTGAAGAAAATATACCGGATGCCGATCTTTTACCCACCCATAAGTTCATTTTTGCGTCATTTTGAGACGGGCCTCGCTCTTTCAACTTGATGGAACATCACCATTTGATCTGATAATTACGAGTCACATGACACGTCATGCGCCAAGCTACAGCCAAATCCCAGCCAAACATGCGAAATCGGTCTCCAATTTTTCTCCCCTGGTCGAATTTTTTCACTCAAGCGACCAATGGCATTTTTTCCAGCATTTAATTTTTTACCCCATATGACTGTTTTTCACAACTCTTCGGCAAATGCCCCTCTTTGGCACCTCTGGTGCTCCTCCTCCGCCTTGCTTTTGTTAGTGGTCGTGACCTTGATAGCAGCGTGGCCTGGCCATTTTTTCACCACACCTGTCGGTTGCTAGCCAGTCGCTCTTTCCCACGCCAATGGATTGACTCCTCCTCCTCTCCTTCCCTGTTTCCGCACGAGGTTGAATATCCCGCTTCGCTTTCCTCTTTCCTCTCTCTCCCTCTCCTCCTCTTCTTTTCCTTCTCTTCTCTCCCTCTCCTCTCCTCCTCCCCCTTTGTTTTTTTGGCCAGACATCACCAACTGTCTGATCCCCTTCAGCCTCCTGCTCCCCTCTTTTTGTCGAACCCCGCCCGCCTCCAGCAACCGGAGCTGCCAGTCGGCCGAGAGGGCAGAGGATTTCCGCCTCCTCTACCGCCCCCCACTGCGTCTTTCGCTTTCGCTATTTCTCTTCCTTTTCTCATTGACCTCTGTTTTGCCATTGCCAATTGGCAATTGACATTTCTCATTCTTCATTTCTCTTATCGTTGGCCCGCCATGCTTTCCACTGCATCTGGTGCCCTCCGGGCCGGTGCCCGTCGCTGTGTCCGGTCACGGCCTTCCGTCTCGACTGCTACCCTCCGTTCTCACTCCTCGCTCTCGACTAGGCGCTCCTCCCTGACTGCCCTCAAGGCTGCCAATGCCTCGACGACCTCCTCGTCCCAGCGCCGTGCTCTCTCGACCTCTTCCGCCCGCCAGACCGATCTCAGCACCCGTGGCCTCATGATCCAGGCCCTCAGCTCCATTGGCTCCAAGCGTGAGGCTCAGCAGTACCTCTCGCACTTCACGTCCGTCTCGTCCCAGAAGTTCGCCGTCATCAAGGTTGGCGGTGCTATTCTGACCGACTACCTCGACGAGCTGTGCGCCAGCTTGGCTTTCCTGTACCACGTCGGCCTGTACCCTGTTATCGTCCACGGTGCTGGTCCCCAGCTCAACAAGCTGCTCGAGGATGCGGGCATTGAGCCCCAGTTCGAGGAGGGTATCCGTGTTACGGACGGTCCCACCCTGGCTGTGGCCCGCAAGCTCTTTATGGAGGAGAACCTCAAGTTCACCCAGCGTCTCGAGGACTACGGCATCCACGCCCGCCCCATCACCTCTGGTGTCTTTTATGCCGACTACCTGAACCAGGAGAAGTGGGGCTACGTTGGCAAGGTCAACCGTGTCGCTACTGATGTCGTTGAAGCCGCCATCAACAATCGCTTCCTGCCCGTCCTGACCTCGCTTGCCTGGACCGAGTCTGGCCAGCTGCTCAACGTCAACGCTGATGTTGCTGCTGCTGAGCTGGCCCGCGCCCTGGAGCCCCTCAAGGTCGTCTACCTGTCCGAGAAGGGCGGTCTCTTTGACGGCGAGGGTAGCAAGATCTCGGCCATCAACTTGGACGAGGAGTTTGACTGGTACATGTCGCAGTCGTGGTGCAAGTTCGGCACCCGCCTCAAGATCAAGGAGATCAAGGATCTGCTCGATACGCTGCCGCGCGAGTCCAGTGTGGCTATCATCCGCCCCCAGGATCTGCACAAGGAGCTGTTCACCGACTCCGGTGCCGGTACCTTGATTCGCCGCGGCACCAAGCTGGTCTCGGCCAGTGACGTCACCTCTTTCTCCGACGTCGAGCAGCTCAAGGAGGTTCTGCTGCGTGACCGCGACGGCCCCAACGCCCGCCAGACTGTCGATACCTACGTCGAGTTCCTGCGCGAGAACCCCTTCCGCGCCTACTTTGACGAGCAGATGAACGCCCTGGCCATTGCCTTCCCTCCCTCGGCCGAGCGTCCCTTTGCCACCCTGGCCACGCTGACCATCAGCAAGTCTGGCTGGCTGGGCAATGTCGCTGAGAACATATTCACGGCTATCCGCAAGGACTTTCCCAAGCTGATCTGGACCGTCAACGAGAACGACGAGAACCTGACCTGGTTCTTCGACAAGGCCGACGGCAGCGTCGCCCGCAATGGCAACGTCCTCTTCTGGTACGGTGTCGAGGACGGCGACGAGATCGTCCAGGTCATGAAGGACTTCTCTGAGCACGGTCGCTCGATGCTGGGCGACGCTAACCTCGAGGCCCGCCTGCAGCGCGCCGCTGAGCGCGCCGGCAGTGATGGTGGTGCCGCGGCTGCCGTCAAGGCCGCTACCAACGCCGCTTTCCAGCAGCCCTCTCCTCTGCAGCAGCAACAGGCCCGTGCATTCTCTACTACCGCCCGCCGCCCTGTCACCGCCTCCTCGTCCTTCTCCACCTTCTCTTCTTCCCGCTTCTTCAACCGCCGCACCACCGCCGCCGCCTTCTCCACGACCCGTGTCAACCGCATCGACGAGGACACCACCAACCCCAACCCGCCACTGGGCAAGAAGAACGCCACCAACACCAGCGCCGCCCGCGTTGCCCTGATCGGCGCCCGTGGCTACACCGGCCAGGCTCTGATTGCTCTGTTGAACGCCCACCCTCACCTGGAGCTGACCCACGTCAGCTCGCGCGAGCTGGCTGGCCAGGAGCTTAAGGGCTATGACAAAGCTGCCATCACCTACGAGAACCTGAGCCCCGAGGACATCCGCGAGATGGAGAGCCGCAACGAGGTCGACTGCTGGGTTATGGCCCTGCCCAACGGTGTCTGCAAGCCTTACGTCGATGCTATCCAGGAGGCCCGCCGTGACAGCGCCGGTGCCGATAAGAGCGTCATCGTCGATCTGTCGGCAGACTACCGCTTCGACAAGTCGTGGACCTACGGTCTGCCCGAGCTGGTCAAGCGCGGTGAGATCCAGAACGCCAGCCTCATCTCGAACCCTGGCTGCTACGCTACGGCTGCGCAGCTGGGTATTGCACCCCTCCTCGACAACCTCGGTGGCACGCCCGTCATCTTTGGTGTTTCCGGCTACTCGGGCGCTGGCACCAAGCCGTCGCCCAAGAACGACGTTGAGAACCTGACGAACAACTTGATTCCTTACAGCTTGACGGACCACATCCACGAGCGCGAGATTAGCAACCAGCTGGGCTACAACGTGGCGTTCACGCCCCACGTGGCTGTCTGGTTCCAGGGCATCCACCACACGATCCACATCCCCCTGAAGTCGGCCATGACGTCGCGCGACATCCGCCAGATCTACCAGGACCGCTACGCCGGCGAGAAGCTGGTCAAGGTTGTCGGTGAGGCACCGCTGGTCAAGGCGATTAGCGGCAAGCACGGTGTTGAGATTGGCGGTTTCGCCGTGCACTCGTCGGGCCGGCACGTTGTTGTCTGCGTGACGATTGACAACCTGCTTAAGGGTGCCGCCACCCAATGTTTGCGTAAGTTTTTCTCCCGTCCCAACGTCAAATATGTGTTCAGTATGTATGGACACTTGCTAACAATAGCAGAAAACATGAACCTGGCACTTGGCTACAACGAATTCGAGGGTATTCCGGTGATGTAAACGACGACCACGACCATCTAAAGTCACGAAAACAGCGAAAGACAGCGCGCGCGCGTAGAATCTAACAAAGCAAACGAAAGAGAAAAAAAATCTTAAAAGATATCCTATCAAGGAAAGCATTTGTGTGCATGTGTTATGTGTTTCTTTTTCTCTCTCTTTTTTTCTCTTTGCCATGTTTATTTTTTTGGGAAGGAAACTTATAAAACAAAAACCGTACAAGGAAAACAGGGGCAGAGGGAAGTGGTAGGATCTATGCTTTCTTTTTATTTTTGTTTTATATGCCACTTGGAGTTTCCCTGTTTTTTTCTTTTTTAAATAGTTTAGTTGATTTTTTTTATGATATTCCTGGTTTGGGTGATATTGGTGATGTTGGTGATGTTGGTGATATTGGTGACTACTTGGCCCGGGTTGTACCTGTGCCGAAAAGGGAAGGAAGACGATGTGGCAGTGTTGCTTTGCTCCTGCCGCGGAACCGTTTGAATGCATTCCATTTACGCCGCGCAACGTCATGTGGGTGCAGAGCGGCCAATATTAATCTGCATCCATTCCTCTTGTGTTGCTTTTGGCCAGCGAACACAAAAGGACACGACGGACAGTCCACATATATGTACGGAGCACTCACACGTTGCAGCTTGTGTATGGGATGCGCCACTGGAGAAACCTTCCGAAATTTTGCCTTTCTGCTCTTTGCTCTTTGCCCTTTGCTCTTTGCTCTTTGCTTGCATGTGCTTGGTCGCTTTCTCCTTTTGGCGTCGTCTCTTGTCGTCTTCTCGTGCAGCGTGCCTGCCTCCAACGCCCCCACACTAATCCCCTGCAGCTCGCCAGCGGGAAGGCGCATTCGCTATAATTAGGCATGAGCAGTTTGGGAAAGTGCGCTCTCAGTGCTCCCCCCGTAGAGAGCCATTGTGATGTCTGTGTGCCTGCGTTGTCTGTTCTCTCGTGTTCGAAGCACCCAATCAGCAACTGTCGTCGACCAGATACCTCATCGTTATTTGCTTTTACATTTTACCCTTGTTCCTGGCCTCCGGGTCAGCTAGTATTGAACCTTTGGGTTGCGACGTAATGCTCCGTAGTTTGTGCTTGTATTGGTGCTAGCGCGGTTTTTGCGCGGTCGTTCCTGCTGTCTCGACGCTCTTGTTGCCCAATTTCTGGACCGCCCCCTGCCCCGTTTGGGGAACGCGCACATCTCTGCGTCGCTCCTGCCCGCCCACTGGCGCAGTGTCGTCGTTACTCAAACCCTCGCCTCTGGCGACAACGCCGCCGGCAGTAGCGACCCAGTTGGTGGTGCTTTGGCTGGGCCAGTGCCTCTTTCCTTGTCCAGTTCATTTTAATCTTGCATTTTCCACTTCCCGAATCTCCCATCTCCCATCTCCCATCTGCCATCTGCCATCTGCCACTCGGCCACTTCTGCTATTCTCTCTATATTTCCCGGCTTTCATTTTCAACTCCCTCGCATCCCTCCCCTTGCCGGTCTTCCCGCATTTGGCTCTTTACTATCTTTTGTCGATTCTGAAGGCTCATTCTCCATTCTTTCAATAGGGTGTGTGTGCTCCGTGCTCCATACCTTAATTGTCAATCTCTCTCCCCTTACTCCAAACATTTTGGCGGGCCGCAACGCCAATCCAAACAAACCTTGTCCCTTGTCGCCTCTCTTCTTTCTTTTCCTTGCAGTTTTGCAGTACTCCCTTTTCCCTCACTCTCCAACCAATTTCTCGTCTCGGCAGTCGATTTTGCCTTCTTTTGCACCTCTTCTGCTCGCCAACTCGCAACTGTCTCGAGCCCCTCGACTCCTGCCGCTTCCCGACTACGACGCTCTTTTTTCTCAGCCGACTACTTCGCGTCCCTCCGATCTTTTCTGTTCAATCAAACACGCGCGCACGCGCAATCTCGAACGATCACCGTTTTCTTGTCGCGATCTGCCGACTAAGCCCTACCCTGCGACGACGTTCTAGGCCCGTCGACAACCCCATCCGATTTCTCTCGATACCCGCGACTCTTTCTCTTTCCCACCATCGTCATACAAGATGCCGCTTCTGTGTGGTGGCTCCAAAACGGTGCAGCGCAAGCTGGTCTTGCTGTGAGTTGGAACTGGACAGCACCCAGACGGTGCACAACAGGCAACAAGCACGAGATGGCGGACACAGAGATGCTGACAATATTGCTTTACCACAGAGGTGACGGTGCTTGCGGCAAGACGTCATTGCTGAATGTCTTTACCAGAGGGTAAGTAGCCCACTCTTCCTTCCGACGGGCCCCCGCGCGGCCGCTCCGTTTGATTTCACAGCCCTCTTGCAGCCACAGCCGCAGGGTATCACCGATCACGGCTTCTTGCTCACCCATATTCTCTCCTATAGCTACTTCCCGACTGTCTACGAGCCCACCGTTTTCGAGAACTACGTTCATGGTATGTTGAGCCATAACGACGCAGGCATTTGCGCAGGCGAGCAGAACAAGAGCTAACCAAGTACCGTCTAGACATCTTCGTCGACAATGTGCACATTGAGCTGTCGCTCTGGGACACAGCTGGCCAGGAGGAGTTTGACCGGTTACGCAGTCTTTCATACGGTTGGTGCCCTCTTCCTTGCGCCGAGTATAGCCGTACGCGCGCCCTCATACTAACTGTTTTTGCCCAGATGACACCGACCTTATTATGCTCTGCTACAGCGTCGACAGCAAGGACTCGCTCGAGAACGTAGAGTCCAAGTGGGTGGGCGAGATCGCTGACAACTGCCCCGGCGTGAAGCTTGTTCTGGTTGCTCTTAAGTGTGACCTGCGCGAGGGCGGCGACGAGGACGCAGACGATGCTGCAGCAGGCGGTGCCGTCAAGACAGGTACGGACCCCGACGGTGCAACCAACGGCTCCGAGATCAACCCCGCCGGCGCGGCCGGTGGCAATGCGACAGCACGCGAGAAGAAGCCGATGATCAACTACGACCAGGGTCTGGAGGTCGCCCGCCGCATCAACGCCATGCGCTACCTCGAGTGCTCGGCCATGCGCAACCGTGGCGTCAATGAAGCGTTTACGGAAGCGGCGCGCGTGGCTCTGAGCGTCAAGAAGGACCGGGAAGGCGGCAGCTGCACGATCATGTAAAGGGGGCGTACGCCTTCTTTTTGTTGTGCCTGCTTGTTTTCTGTCTTTTGTATATATACATTGTGTCCTCGGGCCACGCTTGCTAGAGCCCACGACGTTCGACCCGGCCCTTTATCTTGGAATATCTCCTACCACCAGCCCTTCGACGCCCGACCGGTACCGATCTGCCCTCTGTTTCTTGTTTCTGCTTCTTCTACCGCGTCACTGGCCTCCGACTTCGGCTTTGGCCTTGCTCTTTTTTTCCTGCACATAACGACTTACCCTCTTACATTACAACATGTATCATGCTCTCCTTTGTCACCCATTGGCTATTTCCGCGTTTTGACGTTCGACGGCCGCCCGACTGCATTCTCTTGTTCTCCGGTCCTTTCGACCATTTATTCGTCTCCAGTCCCCAGAAGTCCACCATTATTTTGCACTCGTGCAGGCGTGTTCACAGACCAGGCCATGGCCTGACTAGACCAAAGAAAAAATCACAATAAGGAGCGGGGAGACGGGAAGAAATGCTTTTGTGGTTGCGCCTTGCGTTCCACTCGTTTTTGCTTCGTTCTTGTTGCTCCACGTCTGCACACGAGCTTAGGCGTTGTGTTGTCATTTGTACACCTGTATTTTCTTTGTTTCTGATATGTATTGCGTATTGCGTCTTTCACTTCTTCTTCTACCACCCCATTTTTTACTGTTTCTATATTCTTTTAATTTCAGAGTCTTTTTTTTTATGCATCTTCGTTTTGTTTTCATACAAGTAAAATCTTGATTTCTGTTTTGTTCTGTAATATCATTCACTCATTGCCCTCCCCGCATTGCAGTCTACCACAAAAAATGAAGATAAAAACGAAATAGGACAAAAAGCGTTAAACCGTCTAATAATCCTGTAGAAAGTCAATTATCATCTCATGTCGTCTTTTCTTGTTGACAAGCTCTCCTTCCTGAACCAGGCTGAGTGAGGATGCCTTCCGCTTGTGCCTGTTAGTGCATTGGCGGCCGGCCCTTGCGCTCTTTCCCCACTAATATATTCTTTTTTGTCTCTTTCCTTTTGTTCCTCGAAATTTTGTTAGTGAGGGGCCACCTTCCGCTATTGGCATTTTTGGCAGCGGCTAATGACGTGAGGGGGGAAAGACCGAACATGCAGAGCACATCAAAAATTTGACATCCTGTACGACGTAAATACTCCTATTTACTTTTCGCATAGTCAACAGCACGCAACACACTCTCGACTTATACTCTTCCCCAGCCAATTGGCTCTCCCACATCTTCATTCACCTTTTCGTCTTCTCTTCTCTTTATTCTTTCCTATGTCGGCACTCCTGGCCCAGGCCAGCAACAGCCGGCCGCTGCAGCTGGCTGCGACGGCGGTCGTTTCGGGCGCTGTGGCCGTTGGCATCGTCCTAGGCGTCCAGCACAACGCCCAGGCCTCGCGTCTGCGGCGACTCAAGCGGTCCGTGGCCAACGAAGTGGCTACTGAAGACGGAGAAGGAGGAAGAGGAGGAGGAAACGAAGCGTCCGAGGTGATTGGCGGCGAAACAGCAGCGTCCAAGCCGTCGCCCTCTCCAAATGGCGAAAGAGACCACAGAGATTTCGGCGACGTGGTCGAGACGGAAGACCCCGAGGAGCTGCGTGCTCTGGCACTCGCACGCCGTGCCCAGGCTGGCGACTACGCGGAGGAGGTTATTCTGGAGCAGCTGACGCGCAACCAGGCGTTTTTGACGCCCGAGGGCCTGCAAAAGGTCCGTGATGCCGTGGTGGTGGTTGTCGGCTGTGGCGGCGTGGGCTCTCACTGTGCGGCAGCCCTGGCTCGCAGCGGTGTGGCACGCATCCGTCTTGTCGACTTTGACCAGGTATCGCTGAGCTCGCTGAACCGGCACGCCGTGGCGACGCTGGCTGATGTTGGGCGGCCCAAGGTCCGTGTCCTGTCGCGGCGCCTGTTGGCGGTTGCGCCCTGGGTCCGTTTCGATTTGCGCGGCGAGAAGTTTGACAAGGACTCGGCTGCGCGGCTGCTGGGCCCGTGGAAGGACAGTGACGTTGAGGGTGCGTCAGGCTTGGGCGGTGCGGACAGCGACAAGGAGCGCCCCGTGTCGTTTATTGTCGATGCTATTGACAACATTGACACCAAGGTCGAGCTTTTGCGGTACTGCCACGAGAACAAGCTGCCGATTATTGCGTCTATGGGCGCCGGAACGAAGAGCGATCCCACCAAGGTCGTTGTGGGTGATATTGGATCGAGTGCCGAGGACCGGTTGTCGCGTGCAACGCGCCGGCGGTTGAAGCTGCTGGGCATCACTGGTGGCATCCCGGCTGTGTACTCGACGGAACGGACAGAAGCGGGCGACGGCAAAGCGGCGTTGCTGCCACTGTCAGACGAACAGTTTGCCAAAGGCAAGGACGCTGTGCGGGAACTGGGCGCGCTGCCCGACTTCCGTGTGCGCATCCTGCCTGTTCTTGGTACGATGCCGGCTGTGTTTGGCTACACGCTGGCGAACCACATTTTGCTTGTGCTGTCTGGTAGGTCCACCCCGGTTCCTTTCTGCAATTCTCATTTTGAGGCTTTCTACTAACTGTCTAGGCTACCCACATGACTATGCTGCTATCAAGGGCCGTGACAAGCTGTATGACCAGATCTTGGCTGCTGTGCACGGTTTCGAGGAGAAGATGGTGCGCCACTTTGAGCAAGTCAGCAAGGAAACGAACGGCGACGACAGCAAGACCACTGAGGATGCCCCTGTTGAGGATGGCAAAAACGACAAGAAGGGCAAAAAGTCCAAGAAGGACAAGAAGACGGCGACGCCGTACGATGCCAACTCGGCTGCTGTCGGTCTGCGCGTGCCGCTGACGGCAAACGACGTGGCTTTCCTCGTCGAAGAGATCTACCGCGGACGCAGCGCCGTCTCTGGTCTTCCCACACGCACGACACTTGTCCGCTGGCAGCTGCCCGAGCGCGCTGAGGGTGCTGATGCTGTGGAGTCTTTGCTGGACCGCGTGCACCCTTCTGCGCAGGATCTGGAAGGCGACATGCCGCTGCAGGCAGAGCAGAAGACGGCCAAGCTGCACCTGGACGATCTTGTGTGCATGACGCGCGAGGAGGCCAGCCGGCACCAGGACCTGGTCCTCTTCAAGGGCCAGCCGCTGTCGAGTCTGTATGATGAGGCGACGCTGGCGCGCATCGAGGCGAAACGGCACGAGGCGGCCGAGTACGAGAAGTACCGGTAATTCAGGTGGGATTGGAATAAAAGGAAACGGAAACGGAAAGGGATACAAAAAAGTCCATTACTGTCATGATAGATTCATTGCGTTTTAGATGTGTATATGCGATTGAATGCATTTTGATACCAGGCTACAACTAATCCTCGTCCCGCTGCAGACCCTGCCGACTGCGTCCGAGACTCTCCGCCAGACCCATATCGCCCACCCGTTTGCGCAGGTTTGTGCTGAACGACGACGTCATGGCGCCAGCGCCTGTGCCTGCCGTCAATTTGGCATCTTCTGCGCGCGCCTTCTCGTCGGCTGCCCGTGCTGCTGCCTCTTTGGCCTCGATTTCTGCAAGCCGAGACTCGCGCTCTTTGGCGAGGTCGACTGCGTTGGACTGCATGGCTGCGAGTTTGCGGGCGCGCTCTTCGGCGTTGTTGTTGCCGTTGTTGCCGTTGCCGTTGTTGCCGTTCGATCCGTTGGCGCTATTTCTGGGACCATTGTCATTTCCAAAGGGTGGTCGTCCGTTGTCTCGGTTGTCTCTGCTATCTCGATTGTCTCGGTAGTCTCGATTGTCCCTCCGTTCATGGCCGTTTCTGTCGTCGCGGTAATCGCGGTACGAACGGAAGTCCCGTCCGCCGTTGCGGTCCCTACAATCACTCCGGCCATTTCTGTCTCCAGCATCTTTCCGTGAAGATCTATTTCTGTCGTCTTTCTCGTCCCGTGACCCCTTCTCTTCTCTTGGCCGTCTTGGCGGAGAGCTGGAGCGAGATCTTGACGCTGAACGAGGACTCCGGTCGCGCCGTTCCCGTGGACTGCGGTCCCGCCGTCTCTCGCGCGACCGATCACGGCCGCCATCGTCTCTGCGTCTTGAGTCTCTCGAGTCTCTTGGGTCCCTTGTTCTCTCCTTGTCGTCGTGGTCGCGCCGTGAGCTCCGTCGGTCGTCGTCTGGCGAATCTCTCCGGCTTCGTCTTGAAGTGCGGTCCCGATCACGGTCCCGATCGCGATCGCGGTCTCTCGAGTCATCGCGCCGCCGTCTCTTATGCCGCCGTTCGCTGTCGTCTTCGTCGTCATCGTCGCGGTGGCTTCGGTGGCTGCTGCGATGATGGCTGCTTCTGTGATGCGATGATCTGTGCCGACTGCTGCTGCTGTGGCTGCTCTTCTTTTTGTCGCCGCTGCCGCCTCCGTCGTCGGCCACGCCCATGGCCGCCATCAGCTGTCGCCGCCGGATCGGGTCGTTGACCATGGCTTCGTAGGACTGTTGTTCTTGCCGCTTGATGGCCAGGAGAGGATCTTCGCGGATTTTGGCGGCCATGTCGCGAGCGGATGCGATTGTGGGAAGCGTGCCGGCTGCTGCGCCAATGGCCGAGGGAGCGTCGAGGTTCGCAAACCGATCGGGCACGGCATTCTTCTCGAGCTGCTTGTGGTCGTCGCCTTTCAACAGAGAATCGATGCGCCGTTTGCCTAGCAAAAAGGCTTCGGCCTCTTCCGTCACCATGCCGCCATTGTCGGTCGAGGGCCCCTGGTACATCCAGTCGACACGGTCCACACGTTTTGTGCCACCGGCTGCCTCCAACTGCCGTGTAATCTCTTCTTCCTGGCGCTCTTTGCGCAGCTCTTCGACGCGCTCATTGACCTTTTTGCGCTCGGCCAGCGCGGCCTGTTCGCTTTCCCATACTCGGCGCTGGTTCTTGAGGTTGACGACGTGCCAGCTCTTTTTGGTGTTGAGATCGCCGCTACCCATTGTGAGTGATGGGAGTGGGTCAGTCGGGGTAGGGCGGTTGTTGAGTGAAAAGTGGTTGAAGTGAGAGAAGAGAGGAGAGGAAAGAAACAGAGAGTCAAAAATCGGAGAAGGCTGGAGGCAGATGTTAGGCAAGAATTCTGGACTGGCAGGTTCGCCTCCCAAAATGACAGCCAAAAGGAAAGCACGCCTGGCACGTGCACACACTAAAACGGGAGCAGGCTGAAAAGTGGCCCGTGCACCCGTTGACGGCGGGGCGCTCTTTCCCGCCTGGAAGCAGCCTGTCTCCAGTGGAGCTCTTTCCGCTTTCTGGAGCTTGTTGCGCTGTAGCAGCAGTGGTGTAGCCTAGTAGTGTTCCCCTCAATCGTCAATCCACAGCTGCCTTCCCTCTTTCTGTTTGCATCTAACAATCATCACCACTTCAGCCTCGACGACGCATCTACCACCCATTGCGTGATACAACCACACTCCCGACCCTTTTTTTTTTCGACATACCAATCTCATCAGTCGACTTTCTTACGACCACAATATTCATCTCTCGGCAACAACAGGCCCGGCCCCTCTCTTCGCTTCCACCGCCATCATGTCGGACGACGACTTCATGCAGGAGTCTGATGAGGAGGAGTACGATTTCGAGTACGAAGACGACGAGGACGAGCCGGATGCGGGCGAGGTGACGATTGAGAACAAATACTACAATGCCAAGCAGACGAAGCTGTCGGACCCAGACGAGGCCATTGCCGAGTTTCTGGGGCTGCCGGGGCTGGAGACGGAAAAGGGCGACTGGGGCTTCAAGGGCCTCAAACAGGCCATCAAGCTCGAGTTCAAGCTCGGGCGGTACGAGGATGCCGTGGCGCACTACAAGGAGCTGCTGACGTACGTGAAATCGGCCGTCACGCGCAACTACTCGGAGAAGTCCATCAACAACATGCTCGACTTTTTCGAGAAAACATCAGTGGCGGCGTCGGCAGCCTCGGCGGACAGCAACAGTAAAAAGGCCGGCGACTTCATGGAGGCTTTCTACGAGCTGACACTCACCTGCTTCCAGAGCACCAACAACGAGCGGCTGTGGCTCAAGACCAACATCAAGCAGGCCAAGCTGCTGCTCGACCACCAAAAGTACGTCGAGGTCATGAAGAAGCTGCGCGACCTGCACCGCGCCTGCCAGAAGCCTGACGGCTCCGACGACCCCAGCAAGGGCACCTATCTGCTCGAGATTTACGCGCTCGAGATCCAAATGTACGCCGAGCGCAAGAACAACAAGCAGCTCAAGCAGCTGTACCAGCGTGCGCTGACGGTCCGCTCGGCCGTGCCGCACCCCAAAATCATGGGCATCATCCGCGAATGCGGCGGCAAGATGCACATGAGCGAGGAGAACTGGAAGGACGCCCAGAGCGACTTTTTCGAGTCGTTCCGCAACTACGACGAGGCCGGCTCGCTGCAGCGCATCCAGGTGCTCAAGTATCTGCTGCTGACGACCATGCTCATGCGCTCCAACATCAACCCCTTTGACTCCCAAGAGACCAAGCCCTACCGCAACGACCCGCGCATCGCCGCCATGACCGATCTGGTGGAAGCCTACCAGCACGACGATATTCACCGCTACGAAGACGTGCTGCACCGCAACCCGGACCTGCTGCAGGACGCCTTTATTGCAGAAAATATTGACGAGGTCACACGCAATATGCGCACAAAGGCTGTGCTCAAGATTATTGCTCCGTACACACGCCTGCGCACGAGCTGGATTGCCGAGCAGATCCGCATCAGCGACACCGAAGTGCAGGATATTCTTGGTTTCCTGATTGTCGACGGCCGTATTGCGGGCACAATCGACCAGCAGGCCGGCATCCTCGAGCTGGAGTCGGATGTCGATGCAGACCGTGTCGAGGCCCTCTCCCAGCTCTCGGTGGCCATGTCCGGTCTTGCCAAGGCCATCTTCAACAGCACAGCACCGTCGCTGCGGACAGCAGCCGGCAACGATGTTGGTCCTCCTGGTGGTGGTGGCGGCGGCCATGGCGGCCACGGCGATCCCGGCAGCTCAAACAGTTACTTCCTCAATTTCTCACCCAGCAACCGCGGTGCACAACGGCAACGACCGCACCGGTCACGAGGCGGAGCAGGAGGCAGTGCGACGATGGTGTAGGCCTCTTGCTGAGTCAATAAAGAGGAACAAGTGATATTAGACCACGCAACGTTAGCATAGCAACAATGATAATATGATCACTAAATTACTAAATTTAGATTACATCACGGCATGTGAAGGTAAATGGTTCTCAGTGAAGGGTATATTGTATTAAGAATGGGCTAATCCAGTGCAAGAAAGACAAAGAGAGAGTTAAACAAAACGATTAGTTAAAAGACACTTTGAAAGACACTTTAAAGACACTTTACAAAACGTGGTATTTCCTTCGTCGCCGATTTGGTATTGTAGATTCCCATCCGTCCAGCCAGTCCGTTCCCTTCCGTATGGATCTCATAAAAAAATGCCGTCGTATTCTTTTAACCGTGTCCTCCATAATGTTCCCGGACGATAAGTTTAAGAAAAAGCAAAGCACAGTGTGTAAACAAGCAAATAAGCAAACGGGAATGAACAAGAACAAAAAGAAAGAAAAGGAGCTGACAAAGGAAATTAAAGGAGGTAAGGGATTGCTTTGTGACTAAGACTAACCACGCCAGCTTAGAACTGCTCTTCCTGTGAGCGCACCAGCTCGCAGAGAGTGCGCAGGAACAGTGGGTCAATGGCACGCGCCGCCTCCGTGTTGAGCAGCGTGTTTCCCAGCTGGCCCGTTGTCAGCTTCATCGTGGCGACGAGCTGGCTGATACAGGCGTGCAGGCCGGCGTGGAGGTCGCGCATTGAGGCATCGGACGCCGCTGTGGCAGCAGCCGCCGCCGTTGCAGCGGCCACGGTCGCGGGAACGCCCTCGGTAGGAATAGACAGAGAAACATCCTCGGTGTCGTAGATGGGCTTGCTGATCTCGACAGACTTGGCGTGACTGATGCTGTTGCTGTTGCTATTGTTGTTGCCGCTCATGCTGGTCGGCAGCGACTTGATAATCATCTTGGACGCGGCAGCAGCACGGGCAGCGCGGGCAGCAAAGGAGTGGTCGTTGGGGTCGGCAGCAGACGTCGCAGCTGCTTCGGCCGACTCCGAGATCGACTGAGCCATGCGGCGGCGCAAGGAGTTGTAGCGGCGGGCAAGGCTGCTGCTGCGGATCGACGAGGGCAGGGCCGATGAAGAAAACTCGGAGCCAGCAGCACCGGCGCCCGAAGCAACGGAATGCTTCCTGGAATGGCCGTTGCTGGTTCTCGGGCCGCCGATGCTGGCCGACTCCGGCTCCAAAGTCTCGGAGATGCCCAGAAGGAGAGCAGCCTTGCGGGAGATCATGCGGCCGTCGTCATCATCGTGCATGCTGCAGCCGCGCGACGGAGGACGCGACGATGACATGGACAGCGGGCGAGACGATGTGTTGGCATTGTTGTTGACATGCATCTCATCCAGCTCCATGAGCGGCAGTTGCATGGGTCGCATACCATAGTCGGCGGACGAGGGACCAATATCCGACATGGCTGGGAGCGGCACGTCTGAGCCGACGTAGATACGGATGGTCTGGCGGCGCTGCTGCTGTGTGGTCTCAAAGAGAGTCGCCGAGGAGGTCAGAGTAGTCATGGTATGCGCAGCAGTGACGGGCTCGGTCGATGCTGCCGCCGCCGCACCAGTAGTCTCTGCCGCCGCTTCGCCCTCGGCCGTCGCAGCCGGCGGCGGCGGGCACAGCAGGCTAATGTAATTGAAGGCAATGATGTGGGCGTAGAGTGCATCGCATAGGTAGTCCGATCCCGTAGGGAAGATGCGTTTCAGTGACAGACCGCTGGCCTTGCCCTGCTGGTCCTCTTCGCTGCCGTTGCCACCGCCGCCACCCGAAGACGAGTGGAAGTTGCTCTCGGTGCGGCTGCTGCCACGACGGCCACTGGTCGACATACGAGGTGCCGAGGAACCCCTGCCCATAGCGGGCGACATGGGTGTGGCGGCCTGCGTGTTGTTGGCAATCTTTTTGGGCAGCTTCCAGAAACGGCGCGATGAGTTGGAGGTTGACGATGTGGCTGTCATGGAGCGCGAGACGCCCGTGCCTAGGTCAAAGGACATGGAGGTCGGCGACGTCGGCGACATTGGGTGAACGCTATGGGCCATGGACGTTGGGCTCGGCGGCAGCGGACCGGGCAATGTAGGAGACATCAACAGACGGTACGTGCTGTCGACATCAGTCTGGCTGCAGCGTCGGACCTTGCGCGAGTAGGTGCGGATGGTCTGGATAGAAAAGCTCGACAGGCTCAGCATGGTCTCGGGGAAGCACGAGACAGAGACACGCAGAGTGTCAACGATCTCGCGCGGCAGAGGAATGCCAACCGTGCCCGGCTGTGAAAAGAACTGGAGCGGGACGGGCTGGGCTTGTTGAAGCGCCGTCTGCAACTCGTACTGGTTGGATGCGGCTGCTGCGGCAGAAGAAGAGGTAGATGAGACAGCAGACTGCGATGCATCATTGTGTGCCGTTCTTGGGCGGACAGCCGGTGCCTCGATGGCTTCAGGGACAATATCCCGTGCCTCATCATCCTCATCCTGCTCGTCGTCCTCGTAAAAGGCCTCCTGGATACGAGAGGCGGAGAAGTGGCCACCCTGCTGTTTTTGCTGCTGCTGATGGATCAGCTCAAGCTGGCTCTTGGAGGCATGCTCGATCCACGACTGCAGGTGCGACGATGTCTCCTCGGGGTTCTCTGTAAAGGCAGCGACAGACTCAATGACCGGGCGCTCGAGGCGTTCCGGCAGCGTATCGAGCGGCCGACCCGGCGACACAGATCGGATCGACCGGACAGAGCGCGGCGGCTGCTTGGAAAAGGGCATTATGGTCGCCAGCATAATCTTGTCCTCGCCCTCGTCGTAGCCGTAGGCACCCTCGAAATCGCCAAAGAGGTCGGCATCGTTCTCGGCCAGGTGCTTTTCAATCTCGGCATCGTCGTCGTCAATACCGTGGTCTGACATGGCGCCAGCATGATGGTCGCTGTCACTGTCGTCGTCAAACTGGCTCACAAGAAGCGGCTCGACAAACTGCTGACCAGTGCCCGACTTGAGGACGTCGCCGCCGTTGACTTCGTTCTTGGCGCTGCCACGAGTGACTGAGAACACTTCCCGGCCGCGACGGGTGAGGTGCTCGCTGGCCGCCGACTTGTGCGCCGACGAGGCCTTCTTGATGGGTGCCATGTCGAGAGGCGTGCGTGGGCGCGGGACGGGCTTGCGGTAGACTGTCTTTTGCAAGAAGACGGGCGCGTCTTCGTCTTCGCGGTCTGCGGTGCTGAGGCCAAAGTCAGGCTGCATCTGGTAGCAGGACGAAGAGCTCGTCCAAGGACGGTCGTAGTGAGCGTCAACCCCTCTTCTATCGCGCGGCGAGTCATTAAGCACGGATGCGTCGCTAAATGACAAAAAGTGCCGAAGCTTGTGTTGTTGGTTGTGGTTGCGCTTGTGATCATGATCGTGTTCGCGGAACAGCAGAGCCTTGCGGTCTTGGTGGCCGAGCGACGAGCGGCGCCGGGGCACATTGATGGAGACAGCCGACAATTTTTCACTAGGAACGACCCGAGACTGTCGCTTCTTGCTCTTCTGCTGCTCAAAGGCGTACTCGTTGAGGACACGGAAATCCGTGACAGAGGCACCATCCACGTGGCCGACAGCCGTCTTGGGCCGCGGCGGGAGGCTGCTGTGGTTGACGGGCGAGACGACGGCGCTTCTGCGCTTAGCGGGGACTGCAGCGTCACGGGTCATGGAACGGACGCTGTTGACGCCGCTCATACTCTTGATGATGTCGCTGTAGGACTGGTCATGGCCGGCATCCTCGTCGTCATCCTCTTTTTCCTCATCATCGTCCTCATTATCCTCATCATCCTCATCGTCAAAGAGCATCCAGCTGCATTGCGAGATGGCACCCTCACGAGGACGGCCAGGTGACTTTTTGGCACTGCTATGAGGCCGGGGCATGTCAATGATTGACTCCTTGATCTGGTCGACCATCTTGTCATCCTTCTTCTCTCCAGGCTCTGCTGAGATGTTTCCGTCACTGGCTACGCCATCGCTGCCGTCCGGTGTGTTGTCCGACGTGGCCTTGGTGCTGCCGCGCCGGCTTGTGTCGAGGCTGAACTCGACGTGACGGTCGCCTGACGAGGCCGTGGTGGCCACCGATTCGCGCTGCGACGAGACGGTCAAGCCGTTTTTCGAGTACTGGCCCAGGGCCGACGGCGTCGTGCGCGTCGACTGCGACGAGAAGCGGCAACCGGGACCGACGTCACCACCGCTGGCTGAGGTAATAGATGTGGCCATGGTAACAACAGACTGTTGGCGGCCGCGTGGGCCTCCTCCGCCGCCCCCTCCTTCAATTCCACCGGCGATGCTGCTAGCACCGTCGTCGATGTTAGTATTGGCAGAGTTGGCTGACCGGTTTGAGTCGTGGCTGTACCGTGGGTGGTAGCTGTTTGCGCCGTTTATGCCGTTACTACTGCTGTTGACGTTGTAGCTATACGAGTCGTAGAGGCTGCCGTAGCTGTAGCGGCTGCCGTAGTCGCTTGGAGGGTCGACAGAGATGACAGAGAGGCGGTTGTTTTGCAAGATCTGCGACTGCGCCTGCGTCTGCGTCGGGGCAAGAAGCGACGTCGTATGTTGCGCGGAAAGCTGCGTTTGGGACTGCGCTTGAGAGGGTTGCTGCTGCTGCTGCGAAAGCTGCGAAAGGTGTGACGACGGCGGCGTATCGTCGGTCTGCTCCTTTTCCTCGGTCACTCTCGGCTTGACCTGATCCTTCTTCTCTTCCTTGGATTCTCTGCGACTCTCTTTGCGACTCTCTTTGCGGCTGTGGCTAGCCTTGAGCTTCTGTTCTTGCTCGTGCTGGAGCTTCAGCTGCTTCTCTAACAAGTACTGCAGTTGTTGCTTCTCCTGGAGCTGCTGCTGAAGTTGTTGAAGTTGGCGGAGCTGCTTGAGTTGTTGCAACTGCTGCAGCTGCTGGAACTGCTCCTCTTCCTGCTGCTGGATGCGCTGGTGGATGGACAGGGACGGAGGTTCAGCAGACGACGGCGACTTGGGTACTTCTCTGCCGCGGCGTTGCAAGCGAATATTGGGCAGCTCAAAACTGTCGGCACTGTCTGTGTCCCACTCGCCTCTGGTGTCGCGGTTGTTGTAGCTGCTGTTGTGGGTGGCTGCAGATGTTGTACCCGCAGCGTAGCGAGGCACTGCAGACGAAGACGGAGACGGCCCGGACGTCTTGGTCTTGGAACGCGAGATGGAAAAAATGGGTCCTGGGCTGTGGCCGCGGTCGATATCAACACCGGAAGACGTCGTTGGTCTTTGGTTGAGGCGAATGTCTTCTTCTTCTTCTTCCTCTTCCTCTTCTTCCTCCTCGTCAAAGTCGGCCTTGTTGCGTCGTTGCTGGCGATGATATTGGCGCAGATACGAGGCCAGGTCACCGGATGTGGCGTGTGTGGTGGATTTGGAGCGGCTGTGGTGCTCCTGACGGGGCGATGTGTTGTTACTTTGACGGGACGAGGACGTCTTGGTCTTGCCGGGCATAAAGTTGCGAGGTGACGACGCGTACGCGAGAGCGGCCGCGTTGTTGAGACTGTTCAGGCGGTTGAGTTTGCTGAGGTTACCGAGACTGCTCAGAATGCTGCTGGCCTCTTCCAAGCTCAGGTCGTTGAGGTTGAGGTCGAGCTGGTCTAGGTTCAAGCTCAGGTCCTGGATGCTCTGGGACTCAAAAATGGCGTCTATGGGCCGCGGACCGCCGGAGGTCTTTCGCTTCGACGCATATATTGACTCTGTGGTTTCCAGGTCGAGCGCCAGGAGCTCGGGGAAGTTGCACGCCGCGTCCATGGCGAGTGTGGAGAAAGGTGACAAATGAGATACGGAGGATGCGTGGCTGGGAAGGACAAAAGAGGATCACGGAATGAATAACAGAAAATTGGCCGAGAGGCTGTGTACACAGAGAAGGTGTGTACACAAAATTTGGACTGAGGAAAAGACGAATGAGAGGCCGTGATCCGTAAAAAAGACTTGAGCGCGTGATGTGTGAAAGGCGTAGAGAGCGTGGGTCGTGACGCGGATGTGTTTGTGTATGTGTGCCCGTATCTGTCTGTTGTCTTGTGACAAGCGTCGTCGTGGAGCGTGGAGCGTATGTTTGTCTGGCTTGCCACTCGTTGTGTGCTTCCGGTGAATTGTTGTGTCTGTTCAAGTCAAACACCAGAAACAAGTAAAGAAGAAAAAATAGCTGACATAAAGACAAGAAGGACAGAAGACGATGCTGTCTCTGCTTGTGACAGTTACACACGTTCAGTGTGAGAGTCCATCTGAGAGAGGACGAGGTGAGAAAGGGAGACGGAGGCGAGGCAAAGACGAAACAAAATTGATATACGTGGTTCGACTGGCGTGCGGGATGAGCGAAATTCGTGGAACGGGACGCAGGATGATCATGAAAGGATCAAAAGAGCGAAACGGAAGAACAAGGAGATAGAAAAAAGCAGAAAAAACAACAAGAAAATTAATAGAAACTTCCGAGCTTGCCACGAGAGATCTCAGTCCGTCATTATTATATGGTCCGGTACAAGTTTTACTCGAGTCGTCGCAAAGAGTTAGCTGCAGGTGGGGGAACGCGTATGCAGAGGCGAGAATAAAAGAAAAGAGACAAGAGAATGGAAGAATAGAAAAAAAAGGAAGAAGAGGAGTAAAGGAAAAAAAAAGAGAGACACAACAGAAAAGGGGAAAGGGGGGCAAAGACAGAGAATAAGAGACACGAAGGACGAGAACCGAGAGAGAGGATAGGATGAAATAAAAGAAAAAGATAAAAAAGAAATGAGGAGAAACAGGCAGAGACACGCAAGAGACACGCGAAGAGACACGCGAAGAGAGAGGGTGTGTGCAAGTGCGTGCAGGTAAGAAGCCAAAAAAAAAATCAAAGGAACAAAAAGAACAAAAGCGAATGATAAGAGCCACGAGATGGGAAGGAAGAGAGACCTGCCGTATTGGTGGCAATTACCGTTAGCCGATAATGGAGAGTGAAGTAAAACATAAAATAAGGAGACGATCGAGACAAAAACAGAGGACAAGAGATGCAAGAGATACAAAGCTTTTATTTTCAAGAGACGAAGCGAGGGCTAGAAGCCGTTGCATGCCAAGGACCAGGGTAGGGGGGAGGGGGGGTGGAGGACGAACGAGCTGTCACACAACAACGACAAGGGTCTGCACGTAAAGTACAAAGGGAAAAGGATGGACGAACAAGGAGACATCTAGATGGCAACACGAACGAGAAAAAATGTGAGAAAATGGCACACAATTAAAAAAGGTTACAAAAAGAAAAGCATGCAGCAAGCAGCATACGAAGCCAACCGGGAGAGGATTCAGGAACAGCGGGAAAGAATGCACTATCCCGTACGATACCTCTGTCTGTGGTAGGAACGCGGAGGGGAAGGAACAGACAGGGAAACAAGAGTAAAAAAGAGGCAAAAGAGGCAAAGACGATGGACCAGGGACCAGGGACCGCCCGCTAGCATAGACGACAGCGGAGGACGATCCGTACCACGGTGGAGGGCGGAGGGTGGAGGTGGAGGTGAAGGGTGGGTGGAGGCTAGATTGATGGAAGTGAATGTGGATAGCGAATGTTAGGTGGTGGTTGATGGATGATAGTTGACGGGCGTGCGTCGTCCCAAAAGAAAGCAAAGCAAATGCTAGCAATTGCTAGTTTGACAAATGCTGGTAATTACTTTTTTCGTACATTCCGGCCAAGTACTCAAATGCACACCCAAAAAGAAAGCAAGTTTGATAAAATGCCATGCCCGGACGTGCTGGCACAAGTGGACAAACTGCAGTAGTGTCCTGCGTGGCGCACAGCAAGGGACGAACAGGAACACGATGGCATAGAATAGACAGGATAGACGGGATGTGTGGGATAGTAGGATGCAAGCCGGCAGCAGCGTCGGGAGCCAGGACGATGGCAAGGCAAGGGGAAAGGGCTGCATGCAGTGAGCGACGATGGCGTGCATGGTTGTGGGTTTCAAACCTTGGGCTTTGCATTCACCCATGGGGCGACAAAAAAAAAGAATGAGAACGAAAAGAATCAAAGACGAAAAGTCAGAGGAAGAGGCAGAAGCACGGAAAGGGGGAATCTGCTGTGGTACCCGAATAGATGGCCATGCTCCCATGTTCGTGCAACGCGTGGTTACGAGCGATTGGGTTGAACGGAGCTGGATGAACGAGTTCAGTGGGAGTACTTTGTACTTGGGGAATGGGCAAAAAGCAACGAGACGAGCGGAAGAAAAAAGGAAGAAAAGAAAATTTGGACTACACATCCCGGTGATAATCTCGTCTCTCGTGGCAAAAGACGATAAAAGGTGAGAAAGACGTGAAAAGGAAAGAAAAGGAAGCAGAAAGGAACAGAAAAGGACTGGAAAAAAGAAGGGAAAAGATCAAGGAAATCGCGAAAAAGAGACGATGCCTACTCGGTGTAAGACATTTGGCAGTTAGTGCAACACGCTCCAGGGGCAAGACGAGGAGGCGTGCATCGCTCGGGTGTTCAGGTAAAAGTACTTTAACCTGCATGACGATGGGAGTCTATCTCTTAAAAAAGAGAAGAAATAGAAACGAGACGAGACAAATAGAGCAGAAAAAAAATCAATAAGACGTAAGATATCAAAATGTGCAAGGAAAGGGGCTGGGCTGCCACGCTCTCTTTTCTTCTTCGATTGCATTCGTTTGAAATTTGCGTGTTTGTCCACTGGCAATTTCGAAAAATCGACGCCTCCAGAGGCCTTCAAAATGCATGCAAGAGGACTATGCGCCAAAATGCGTGCCCGGCTGCATCGTGGTGTGCGCTGCTGCATTGGTAATTATGTCTCGGTCGGTGGAGCTCGCGAGAGAGGAGAGCAAGACATCAATGAGACATTTCTCCCTGCTTCGAGGATGGCGTGTAGGCAAACCACAAAACTAGTGCCAGCCGCCCAGAGGAGCGAGAGAGCTACGGCCAGCTTTGTACGAGCTACGCCAAAATGACCAAACTCGATACAGCTAGCTGGCGTCTGTCAGTTCGACTAGCTGTGCTATTTGTGATATTTTTGTGCTATTCGCGCGGGAGATCCACATGCACGTCCCCGTTCTTGGGGCACGTCCGGTGACGGGCGACGCGAGGGGGGAGGAAGGAAGCAGGACAGGCAGGAGAATTGCGATCAACGACGTACTGAAAGACCGATTATGCTCGAAAACTGAGAGCCAAGAGCACGTCGTTGTGACTGAACCGACGACGGGATGGAGGGGGACGCGAGGACAATCTTTGGCATATTGGGGGCGGAGTCCGAGTCCGATGCGCGTCCTCCCTGTCGTCCTATTCTCCGTATCGTGCGTCGTAGATGGAAAAGATGATGGGCGATTACATCTTGCCGTCCGACGTACTCGCAAAGAGAAAACCGATCCCGTCTCCCTTGGATCGGTGTTGCTTGTTGCTAGCAGTTTGGCAGTTTGGCAGTTTGGCAGTTCCGGACTGTGCCTGGACGGCTGCCCGTTTGGGAGGTATTATTGAGCCCGGCTGTGTGGCACGCATGTACCAATGGGAAATGGCCCATGGGAAATGCGACCCTCCCATTGTCGGTGTGTGTACATGTACTTCGTACTTTGAGCCCTTTGGCCTACTTAAAATAAGTGCCCGTTGTCTGAGCTTTTCCCAGCCCGGCTTCCGATCATGCTCCGCTGTCTGTTCTTTGGTTTCCCACATGGAGGCGTGCCTCTCGGTCTTGGGACGAGGGTCGCTTCGGCTAGTGCACTGCTACGCTGTTGTCGGGATCGAGGTTGCGTGTCAATGGCAGAAGAGGGGAGGGGAGGTAGGAGAAGTGTGTACGAAGTATGTATTCCTTCATACAATGGGAGGCAGGGAAAAGACGACGCTGGTTTCCCTGGGCATGAGTGTGGCCGAAAGAAAAGAGAGAAGGGAACCAAAAAAAAAAAAAAAAGCAAAGAGAGCAAAATACAAGGGCATGGGGGTGTGGAGGGGACCTCGATGTGAGGGAGTGGGGGCGATGTGCAGATGTGCAGATACGTGCAGCTGAACTGCGGGTTTGCCCTCAGCGAGCACGGATGCCAGTCTGGACTGTGGTGGAAACAGCCTCAAAAGGCCTGCAGTTTGCTGCCTGTTGGACGTCAAGTCGACGTAAAAAGAAGAAGCAAAAAGCCAAAGGGGCCAGGCTCGCAGGCTTGTCTTGCAGGGTCATCGGAGCCCAGGGAGCAGATCGACAGATGGATTCGTACTGACGATGGATTCGTACCATGTTTGGAGCATGGAGGGGGGCGCGCAGCACGACGCAAGATGCCTGTCCCCATGTCAGTTGCCCGTATGCGGCATTGCAGAGGCGAAGGGACAGGAAAAAGTGGTCGAAAAGTGGTCGAAAGTAGCGAGAGACAGGCCAGAGAAAAGCAGGGAATTAAGGTTTTTGCCCACAGGTGCTGCCTTTTAGCCGTGTCGATCTCAGGATGAGCTGCGTTAGGGTGGGAAGGGAGAGAGGGGGAAAGGCCAAGGGCCGGGCAAAGCAAAGCTAAGATAGCAAGACGCCGAGGTTTGGGAATGAAATGGTGATAGATAATGGTGATTAATTTCTGGATGGATGACAGATGATGTCGTGGTTGAGCAAGAAATCAAATTCCATAGTAAACAATGGCAGGGAATGGCTCAAGAGGCAGATGGCCGAGAAAGAGATTGTTTGTCGGTGATGGGAGAATGAGACGTGAACAAAGAAAATGGAAGCAAAAAGAAAAGTGATAGAAGGAAACAAAGGGTCCTCGCTTTGACAAAAGTAAAGAACAAAAAAAAAACAAATCGGCGACTGAGAAACTGAGAATCAAAGAACTGAGACAGTGTGCACAATAGGGGGATCTGGAGGCGAGCTTTATCGTGCCAAGTAAACGAGGACAGGCAGAAACGTGCGAGGGAGACAAAATGCAGGGCAGCATCTGGATCTAGACATGGGTTTTGAATATGGGATATCCTGGTCGAGGAGCAAGAAGAGAGAGACAGAGGGCAAATACGAGAAACAAATGGAAACAGGTAAAACAGTAAACACGAAAACGAGAGATGGAAAGACTCGACAGAAACAAATGGCGTCAAGACAACGACACAGGAAAGACAATCACCCAGACAGAGACATGCAAGGGAGCCAGCAGGCAAGGGGTGGTCAACTGAAAGGCAAGGAGGCTGTGGGCGGGCATTGGGCGCAAAAACGAGATGTTATTTAGGAGTGGTGAGTTTAGAAGAGAGAAGAGTGACAGGGGTAAACGAAAAGGCAGAAAACAGGAGGCAAAAGGGGCAGAATTAAGGGTAGCTACGGAGTAATTCTCCGTACGTCGTACAGCGGCAGGAGCTAGCTGGATAGTGGTGGAAAGAGCGAACGATAAAAGTACAAAGCCGCTCTGTTGCTCTTTCCTGATTGGCCAACTCCTGCCAGCTCCCTGTAACCCCGCCAGACAGCCCTCCTGGACAAAGAGGAGAGTGCAGGATGCGTGCAAAGAGGCGGAGAGGGCCGCGTGCTCTGAGTAAAGAAAGGACCCACCCACAGCCGGGCACCTGCCGTCCTTTCAGCGGGCGGTGTGGCCTTGCGTCAGAGGTTCCTTCCCCATTTCACCATAACCACGCACACCAGACCACCAGCTCGCTCTTGCCTTTCTGTGTCTCAACGTCCAGCCCATCAACTCCGACACCCCCATCCCCTCATCTCCGCCTTCACCCTCTGGTCACAGACGTCCAGTCGCATCAACACCCCTCCCCGGCTTGGTTGCATGTTTTAGTATCGCTCTTCCTGCTGGCTCGTGACCTACCTGCGCCACAGCAGCTCCCATCAAGCCACCGTTGGTGATTATCAGTCATTACCAACGGCTGCCCCGAACGTCATCAACGCCGTCAACGGCGACGAAACAAACAGCTTTCCACCCGCAGGCAGCATCCCGGCGACGTTGTCCATATCCTCCGACACCTCTTCACGATACCCCCTCCCTATTCTACGATGGCGGACAACATGCCCACGCTGCGGAACGACCTGTCGATGGTCGCCCGCAAGGCCCGACTGACCTCGGCCGTCGAAGACGTCGACCGTATCATCGCCCGACTGCTCGAGGCTCGAGAGAGGATTGCAGCAGGTGAGGCACCCCCCCTGTTGGCCTCTTAAACTTTACTTTACGTTCCGGTACAGCGCTCTAACACACAAGCAGAACAAGACCCGCACGCAGCCAGCCTTATCCTGACGAAGCTGCAGAACCCGATAAAGGAAGGCTTTGAAACAGTCAACAATGACCTCAAGGCCGTCTCGAAAACACAGAAAGAGTTTGGAAAGGCACTGGACCGGGTAAGTACATATCTTCTTGACCAGATACCAACATCAGCCCAAACTAACATTTCCAGTCCTTCCCGATAACGCCTCTCCCGACAGAATACGATGTCATGCAGAAACACCCTGCGCTTATCAACCGTGCTATTGCCATGCACCTTCTCCGCGAGGGCCACTTTGACGTGTCTCGGGTGTTTATGGATGAGGCACGAGACATTGCCGCTATTGATGGAAGCTCGGCCAATGGCGACGACGACGACGACGACGACGAGCGTGACGACGCATCCATGACGAACGGCGAGGTCGAGTTCGATGGCCATGGCAACTTCTCACAGACCGAGTCCATCTACCTACAACAAAAGTTCCAACGCATGTACTCCATCCTGCAGGAGATCAAGGCACACAACCTGGTGCCGGCTATTGAATGGGCACGTGAAAACTCCGAGGACCTTGAGGAGCGCGGCTCCAATCTCGAGTTTGAGCTCTGCAAACTTCAGTTCATCTGGCTGGCCAAGTCGGGCATGCACGAGCCGCCTGGCGAGTACGACGATAGCGACGACGACGACGACGACGACGAGTACGGACGCCGAGGTGCCAACTTTGCCAGCGCGTTCGAGTACGCACGCACCAACTTCCATCGCTTCAGTGCACGACACCTCGCACAGATCCAACACCTCTCAGCCGCTCTTGTCTACTCCTCTAACATCGATGAGTCGCCCTATGCAGTGGCCTTTGCCACCAGCACGGCCTTTGAGGACCTGGCCACATCGTTTACGCGCGAGTTCTGCTCGTTGCTCGGCCTATCTGCCGAGTCGCCGCTCTACGTCGCGGCCACGGCCGGCACCATTGCGTTGCCGCGGCTTATCAAGTTCATTAGTGCCACTCGGAGCAAACGGACTGAGTGGACCACAGCTAATGAAATGGCCTTTGAAACCCCGTTGCCCGAGTCCATGACCTACCACTCCATCTTTGTCTGCCCAGTCTCCAAAGAGCAAACCACGGCCGCCAACCCGCCCATGATACTACCCTGCGGCCACACTCTGGCACACGACTCGCTCCGCAACATCACCAAGGGCTCTAAATTCAAGTGCCCCTATTGTCCAATTGAAGGACAGATCAAGGACGCTCGCCAGATCTTTTTGTAGGACAAGCTGTATCTCTGAAGGCGATTTTTTTCCCCATCAGGATCTTGCCCCTTGTGTTCTTTTACACTTCTGGATTCCCTGCTGTTTTGCCCTTCCTCTGTTTTCTTGATTGTTTTGTTTCAAGCGCCTCGCGTAGTTCATGGTGTTAAAGGGATTACTTATTTTGATGAGACTTTTATGTTGGACTAGGCGTTTTTATTCTAAGTTGATGTTTGACTTTCTGGATAGTCTGTTGAGCCTGTCTTGTGCAGCATCTCAGCACCTTCTTTATCGGCGTCGGGTTCCCTTCGGTTCAATAGGAAATGGCGTTTGTCTACGGCGTAGAGCGCCTTTTGGGATTACTGCATTCCTTTGTCTTTCTCATCTCCATTGTTCCCTCAGTAGCATCAGTTAGTATAACAACATTGAATACACTGCTTTCATAAATCACAACGAAGACAAGAGGTTTTTTTTTCATTTTGTTTCGGAAGTTAAACAAGTAAATTGAGATTCCGACGGGTGGCCGTTTATTGTGTTTATATAAAGCAACAATCTGATGAAACATGTCACCTTCGAAAAGACTACGGTATCAAAGGAAATAGGAAAGGGTAACATTGGAAGACAAATAAGAAAAATATGTCTTGAGAAATAATTGAAAACAAAAATGCATAGCCATATGTACCTTGGCTGTGCCCACAACCCCCCACCCGTCCATGCCATTCAAGAACGCCCCAGTATATATATAAAGAAAAGAAAAAAAGAGAAGACGATGGTGATATTGGAAACAAGAAATCAAAAACAGAATGGGGTTCCTTGGAAGAGTTTTGCCCCAGTGATATAGACAAGCAAAGCAGACATCATAAAGTCATGAAATGTAGGGTGGGTTTGGGAGGTACGAAGGTTGGCGTTGGGTGCGGGTAGAAGAAACCAACCTTTTTTGGGATTTTGGTGTGTATTTAGATTTGTTTTTCGTTGGTGTTTTTCGCTGTCTTTGCTGGTAATATCGACGAGGCTGAAAGACCCGACAGAGATGAGTTGTGGCCTCCTCGGTAGTGTTCAGCCCCATGTTTTAGAGAAAACAAAGAAATTTAGCCCGAAAAAAGGGGGGGCGGGCGGAGGAGTGACGCGTAAGGAATGTAGATTTTAAAGAGAGAAAAAAAAACAAAAAAAAAACAGATAAAATAGATAAAACGCAGGAAAATTGGAGTGGTCAGATTTGGGAGAAGGAACAAAAAAAGATGGGCCGGCCGATGTTGTCTTTATTTGCTTCTCCGTGTGTCTGTCGTCTCTTTTTTAATCGATGGTCATTCGACTCGGCAGAGGCGGCTTCATGTCGTTGAGACCGATCGAGTTCTGGTCGTACTGAGCAGTCTTCTCCTCGCCGTCGGTGCGCTTGAGAATGTGTGCCTTGAGGCCGCTGCCAAAGTTGTGCATGCAGACAAAGGCGTTGGTGATGGTAAGGATAATAAGCAAGATTGTCAGCACGGCAAAGGCCGTCAGTGACTTTTGCACGGCTATGTAGTTCTGCTTGTAGCCTGGCTCGTAGATGCGGACGAGCTTGAAAAAGAACCATGCCAGACCGCACAGGCACAGCACGATGCTGATGGCCATGCCGACCTTGATCTCGTGGCGCGTGAAGAAAGCCGCCATCAGCAGGATGGCGATGGTGATGGGGATGGCCGCAGCCGTAAGAGCGAATTCGACGTCGGTCTTGCCTGTGACGATAACGAGGAACTGGACAGTGAATCCGAGGAAGAAGAAGAAGTCGAACTTGAGCAGCGCAATGTAAATCTGGTATGCGAGGAAGCGCTTTTTCATGCGGTAGTCGGCACCGATCTGCTTCAGGATGTCCCAGGCAAACTCCTGGTACAACTTCCAGGCGATGAAGCCCATGAAGATCGTCATGACACCGATAATAATGGGAATGGCGATGAGGAATGGCCGCACGCGGTCCATCAGGGCGACGCTGCCAATGTCAGGATTGATAGCGTTGATGGCAGCCAGTGAGTTGATGGCCAGGTTGATCTGGTCAGTCTGAATGGCTGTGTAGATGAGGAAGGCCAGGTTGGCAATACAGACGCCAATGATCTGAATGGTGTTCTTCATGCGAAGGGCATCCCAGACGAGAAGTAGCTCGTACAAGAAGGCGAAAATGAAGAGTGTGAGGAATGTCGGGATAGAGCGGTAGAAGGAGTTGTTTTGGCTGTTGTCCTTGGTCTGGATGACATTCGACTCGAACTCGGCAAAGAGGTATCTGGGAGGTAGTTAGCATCGTCACGAATGAAAGCAAAATCACATCAAATCAAACGCGGGCGAGACCGAGACCCAAATGTCACGCGTCTGTTCTCTTCATTGTACTCACGCTTCAAATGCCAGGCAGATGATGGCCTGCAGCAGGACGGTCAAGAAGAAGGCCTTGGCCCATTTTGTCTCGATGAAGCTGAACATCTTGCGTGGCGGCTCGGCAACGCCGGTCTCGCGATAGTAGTAGCCGTCGTTGTTGGACGGCAGTTGGGCAAAGGCAGGATCCGGTGTCAGAAGCGACCGCCGGGACTCTTGACGGGGCGCCAGGGCGGGCGAGTTTGTGCGGGTGTTTGGGGGTTTAGATATACAATGCGACGTCTCTGTGACAGTCGCTGGTCTGGCGGAGATGCGTGAGAAATGGGATTCTTCTCGTCGCCGGTGTCGTGGGAAAAGAGCGGCGGCAAAATAAGAAGAGAACCAGTCGTCAGCGGAACAAAAGGGGGTCTTTTGATGGCTGGTGGGGAGGGAGTGCGCGAGGGAGAGCCGGAAGCGAGGGATGGCGACGTGGCTGCCCTTTCGTATTGAATGCGAGTTGGTGACTGGCCGTTTGGCGTGTTGCGGTTGAGACCAGAAGAAACAGAGCGAGCGACGAGAAAAGGAGTCGGGCGGGAGAGATAAAAGTTCGTGTCGATGCGATGTGTTGGGTGACGAAAGGGGAGGGACGGGAAGGAGAGAAGAAAAACAGGAAACAGCAAGAGGAGGGGAAGGAGCAAAGGAGAAAGCGAAAGCGAGTGAGAGAGATTTCGTATTATGGAATGCGGAAAATAAAAATAAAAAAGAATGCAGGCAGGAGGTTGCGGACGCTGGACAGTGGAGGGAAAGAGCGACCTGCGAGGAGGGCAGCAAAAGACGACTTATTGGTCGAAAAGCGGGCCTGCAGCCGCACTTATTCTGCCGGCGTTTTAGGAGCACGTCGCTATACGAGGGGGCATGTAGCGTGCAGCTGGGAGGGAGGAGCAAGGAGGCACAAGGGAGGGCCGGCGAGACAAAGAGGCAAAAATACCAAGATACCAAGTTACAAGGCGCAAAGACACAACGGAAATGTTGGTCTGGGAGGGTAACGCTGGGGAGGAAAGAGTGCAGAGAAGAGTGTACTGTTTTATGAAGTGTGGAAACCTGAAAATGCGTTTTGAAGCCGCAACCAGGGAAAGAGCGACTCGACAAGGGAAGCGAACAGGGGAACGAGCGTTGGGTTCCAGGAAGATGGGGGCCGCCTCCTTCCTGTCTAGGATTCGCAAGGCTTAGTCGACAGCAAGGGACCACTGTCTGTGTGCCGTGACTTTTTCGTTTCTCGCCCGTGAAAAGAAGCTGAGGTCACTGGTAGGACAGTGGGTGCGGTGTATTTACTGGTTGAAAGACGACATGTCTTGGTTCTAACGTCTTAACGTCTACTTCTAATCCCGGGGTAGATGAAACAAGATCGGAGGAAAATGTGTTCGAAGGCGGAAACAGGGGCTCAGGAGGCGGCACTGGCAGCGAAGATGGTGTAAACAGCGGGCAGTGAGAGTATGCGAAGTTGTGTTGAGCAAATAAGAAGGCCAAGTGAAAAGGTCGACATATGAGGCGAAAAAGAAGGTCACAAAACGAGGCAATAGAAAATGATAAAATGGCACACATCGAATTCGTGACCACCGGGGCAAGAACGCCTAGTCGCGGCCCTCAGGCTCCCAAGGAAGGAGCAAAGGGACCCTCGTCATTCCAGAATCCGCTGGCCTTGTTCGATTTCTTTTTCTCTTGTTCGTGGGGGCAAGTCCGATCCAACGCTGCTGCGCCTTCCTCAGATATGTATCCTAAAAAAAGAAAGAGCGAGCCCAACCACCACCGCAAGCGTCGGGGCTGTCTGTTGTCCACTGTTTTCCAGCCACTAGGAGCCGTCATGCCAGCTCAGTTTTGTACTAAAAGGTGCAGCGGCCGGCCGCTAGGCGAGAAAAACACGCCTAAACCCGGCTAAAAATACGGCGGAGCAGCGGCTGGTCAGGAACGCCTCGAAAAAGGGAGGTACGAACTACTCCGTACTTTCGCAGACAAAAAACCTAACGAAGTAGGGGTTCAGTCACAAAGGCTCTCACAAAGGCTCTTACAAAGGACTTTGGGTCCTGTTGTGGATTGTCCTGAACTTCGTCCTATGGTTCTTGTCCTGCGTACCGCCGAAAATCATCATCGCGATCACCATCCAAACTTACTCCGTAGGGAAGCGGCTCGTATTGGTGCTCTCCAGTGGGTTTCCATGCACATTTTAAGGATTCTAGCGGGCTGACCTGCTAAAAAGTCCTTATGTCCACCCGTTAGCGCTATAAACGCACGCAAATACTGGGGTTGCTCGCATTTGCTGTTCGATCCTTCCTGCCCTTCCGTCACTCTGTCAAACGTGTCCCCTTCCCAAATCTGTTTTTTTTTCTACGAACAGCAGGGAAGGTGCTCTTCACGTTCCTGGCCTCGCACGTCACGATCGCAGTTGCCCAAACCGTGCACATCGGGCGAAGCACAGTGCAATGCTATACAGAGCGGACCATCCTCCTCCTATCTGTACTTTGTGCGCAGTAAAGATCTTCCGCCCTTGGCCCAGCTTAACTATCTGTGCAGCCGTCACAGCCTCCTTGTCCAACAATGCAAAGCATCAAGACATGCAAAACATGAATGTGTGCTCCCCTCGCATAAATAGTACTATTTAGAAGCGTCTTCAACTCGGTTTACACTGCCCGCTTTGTGGGTGCCAATGCTGGGCAATAAATGGTTCCACCTCAAGTTCGAGGGCTGACGTTGTGTACTCCATACTGTGTATTATACAGTGTGAACTATATTTGTGCACTGTAGCTATCGCTTATCGCCGTACCCCTGAAAGGAAAGAACGGGAGCTGGCGCGTGCGAAGTGGCAGGTGCGAAACAAGGCCGCGAAAAACTAGTGCGCATGCGTTGAAGCGCCGGCAGAAGCATCGCATCGCATCGCGTCCGGCGTCTCGTTTCCCACGTTCCCACCAGAAATTCGCCGATGCGCATCGGAGGCCCGCCTTTTCCACCTCCATCGGGCCGCCCTGTTCCTTGCACGCCACACGCTCTCCTCGATTCAATACATTGTCGACTGCTCTTTTTGCCAACCCCCTTTTTGACAAAGACACAAATCGCGTGCATCGCCTGATCGGGTTCGCGATAATGGACGCCGACTCGGACGAAGAGCTTCTGCACAGGCTCGCGGCGGGCGGGACCATCAACTAGTATGTCTGCGATGCCAATGGAGGTGGCAGCAGCCACATGCCCCATACTTGATGTCCTGGTGACAGCTTGCTAACATCCTGTCCTCTCCTCAGCGACCTCTGGCCCCGCCTTCTCCAAACAGTCATCACTCGTCTTCAGACAGTAAGCTCCAGTCTCCTTTGAGAAAACAATCTGGTCCCAGGATAGGTCAGTGCTGACATGTTGCTCTCCACTAGATCGTCGAGTCCGAATACCCCGTCCCTATCATTCCCCCGCCACGGCGAACACAGTCCAAACTCCCACAACCAACATGGCCAACAACGACAGACTCTGAGGCCTCGAACGGAGTTGGCATCGCAGCATCGTCCGAGGCGCCCGCGTCCAGTACGACTGCGGGAGGCGACTTAGAGTCCCGGCAAGATGTCGACAAGGAGAACAACGACCCCATTGCAGCAGAAGATCCATCCAGCGCAGCAGGCGAGAGCAGCAGCAATGATGCGCCGGCAGCCGATGCTTCGACCGATGCTTCGACCGACGCTCCGACTACGGCTGTAGTCCCGGATGGTACACCCAAAGATGCAGATGCAGTAGCAGCAGATGCGGACGCGGATACAGACATGCCGAGCACTGAAGTGGCAGTCCTAGAAGCTACGCCACAGATGCCTCAACCTGTCCTCGACCTCGTGGACTACATTATCACCACCCTCAAATCAACCTTTCACACATACCCTCCACACAGCATCCAGCGCCTGGCCGAGCTGATCATTGCGCCGCGCCAACACTACCGCTACCTCGCATCCTACTTGCACGCTGTCGACCGCGTCGTAAGCGTCACCAGCGGCAGCAACGCCTTCCCGCTGCCGCCCGCTGTGCCCGAAGCTGAGGCCATGGCCGCCCTCCAGGCTGTCGTCATCCCATCGGCGCCAGGCGATCCCGATAGCGACGACGATATGAACGGCACGGGGCTGTCCCTTGCTGCCAACCCGGCCAGCGACGACCCATTGGGCGCACTACTCACACCCATTCCCTGGCTACGGCGGAGACCCTCGAGCGGCGCCGGCGATACCACCGACGATGACGGCTCGAGCCCCCCAAGCTCTACGGACGGCAGCGATATTGCGTTTAGTGCGACGAGCAGCACAGCCGGATCCGTTCACGGAGCGAACGCGTCCCGCGCGCCGGCATCGCTGCTCCAGCAGCAGCAACAGCAGCAGCAGGGTGGCGGTCCACCGCAACATAGGATGGAAGTGCGGACGGAAGCGACCGAGACCATTGAGGGGCCTAACGGCATGGGCGGCGTTGAGACTGTGAGCGTGTCCATCAACGGCATCCCCAGCCACGGTGCTGCCATGGTGGCTGCTGTTCAGCGGCAGCAGCAGCGGGGTATCACCCAGGGCGAGCTGCTACGGCAAGAACAGACGGCTGGTGTTGTTCCTGTCAGCCAGCTTGCTCGGGCAGCGGCAGCAGCGCGTGCAGCAGCTGTTAACGGCATGGCTGGCTTTGGCGATCGCTTCCGTCCTGGTGGACACGATGACGAGGATGAGGAGGAAGAGGAAGATGAAGATAACGAGATGGAGGAGGATGAAGATGACGATATGGAACGCCATGCACACGGTGATCAGCCTGCTGCGGCTGCTGCTGCTGCTGCTGCAGACAGTAACCCAGAGGCCCAACCAGAAGCCCAGGAAGACACAGATATGGGCGGGATCGAGTCAGAAAAACAAGACCAGGGGAAGGACGGCGACGAAGCAAAGGAGGCAGAAGACGAAGAAATTCCGCACGCTCGCGGTCCGCAAGAGATTGGTGCTGCCGATATGGGCCCACAGCGTCCATCCAGTCGAGCCGCAGGAGCTGGTGGCGACGGCGAAGGCCTGTTGATTGGCAGTGCAGCCGATGCCAGCCAGGTGGACATGCGCGACATTGACGTGGAGGCCGCTGTAGGCCGCAAGGCATCGGCACTGCCGGCTGGCACAGTCGCGGCACCTGTGGTTCCCCTTTCCAGCCGGGAAAGCGTCCGTGAGGATGCCAGCGAAAACGAGGCTGCGTTGACTACAGCACCAGCAGCAACAACACCACCGGCCCGCTCGACGACACCTAAACGGGAGGCTGAGACCGAGCTGGAGGCTGACGGCCCGGCGGCCAAGAAGCGGAAGGAGGAACACGACGAGAGCGAGGCCAAAACAGATGCCTCGGAAGTACCAGCAACAATAAAGGAATATGCCACGGAGTCCAAGGAGCCGGAGAACAAGCCAGAAGAGTCCAGTGCTGAAGCGACGCCCAAGAAAGATGACGAAACATTGGCTACGGCCTAGACGTTGAAGGCGTTGCTGCTGGTTTTCTTCATTGTCTGGGTTTTCGGTCAGGGGCTATCATGAGCCAGCGTGTTTTCTTTCACCATTAGTTGCTTTCCCTTTTTCTATATCTATCTGATTTGGCTTTTGTCATGGGCCTCTGGCCAGTCTAGAACAGGCTCTCGCTTGTAATTTGTACGATAACATAACAGTTTCAAACCACGATTTAGAGCCTTCGCATCACGCACGTTTGCCTTTCCGTTGTTACAGAACTTCAGTGACTCTTAATGCATTTATGTTTCAAGAAGAAAGTTAGGACTGAAGATAGAAACAGTCAAACTTGAAGACAGCAGGCTCTTTTATTATCGTTTTGCGTCATCTTAATTATTATTGTTGCTGTTGTTTTATTTTATTTTTTAATAAAAAATCCAGAAAATATTATTACTGACCTTTGAGACAATTTTTTTTTTCCAAAAGAAAAGAAAAGCAGAGGGAGAAGATAAAAAATCAAATCAACGCTGGTGGCACGGAAATGTACGAAGTTTTTGTTGATGTGACCAACTTTAGGGGCCGATACCGATTGATATCCGGGTGTTGGTCGTTCCTTCCTAATTAGATAGCGTCTTGCGGCAGCTTCCTATCTCGCGTGGACGGCCGCGTGCGGAGAACACACGTGCCGAATGCAACCAAGGGCATCGCCATGTTATATCTGGCAGTGTGCCATGCTCTACGTAAATTAATTTCCACGAGGAAAACACATGAGCATCGAAAATTAGCACAAAACTAAAACAATGGCCACTATTCATGGAAACGTTTTCCGTACGGGTCCTGCCGGCGACCAGTGGCACTACCACCGGAAGGAGCGACTCTACGATCTAACGCGGGGATACGATAAGGACGGCAAGAACGACCGACCTCCTACCCAAGACTCTGCCGTCACGATCCACACCACAGCCGGACCTTCCAATACAAGCATGGCCCTGGCGCCCAATCGTACTGCTCTGGTGATTGTCGATATGCAAAACTTCTTCTTGCACCGACGTTGCCGCGACCACCCTACCGGCCGTGCAGCCGTGGCACCGACACTGGCAGCCATCGAGAGCTGTCGACGTGCTGGTATCCGTGTGATTTGGCTCAACTGGGGCCTGACTGAAGAAAGCCTGGCGACGATGCCGGCTTCAGTCATGAGTGGCTTCTCACGGCGGATGGTGTTCATTGATGAAGACGAGGAGCCGACGCCGTCCGGCCTTGGTGTCGACCCGGGTGACGGTACTGGAAGGTGGCTTGTCAAGGGTGAATGGAATAGCAACGTTTACGAGGGAGAAGACGTGGGAGAGGCAGACGAAAGGACAGACGACTTGTCTGCAGCGATCCGCCCTGACTTGGGTGATATTCTTTGCGACAAGACACGCATGTCCGGGATGTGGTCGGAGACGGAGCCGTTGCGGCGGTACTTGTCCGAACAAACAACAGTCCGGACCCTTTTGTTTGCCGGCGTCAACACAGACCAGTGCGTACTGGGTACGCTGACAGACGCATACAACGCCGGGTGGGACTGTGTGGCGGTGGCCGACTGCTGTGCGACGACGACGCCTCATGGACAGGAGTTGACGATGCTGAACGTTTCGGTAAGTCTTTTCTTAAATGACTCGATGCACAGACGATACGATCTATAAATGTGTGCTGACAGATGGCAGAACAACCTCGGGTTCGTGATCGACAGCAAAGCACTTGCAGACGGCATCGACGCCTATTGTGCAGCAAAGTCAACGGCTGCCAGTTGAGACAAACAATCGTGTGGAGCCTTAAGAGTCTTGCCAAAATGGAGTCAGAGAGTCACCGAGAAAGGAAATGGATTAAGTCGGCTCTACGGGGCCATGACGTAGTAAGGCGATTAGCAGTGATTAAAACCGAAAGATAGAAATGTGTAAATATGAGAAATATTTGGTTGACTTGCTCGTTTGACTTGGCGCTATCCCTCGTTTGTTTCGTGTAATGCACGCACACGGCCGACCCCCCTCGTCTATCGTCCTCCCATTTCCACTCTGGATCCATGTCGCCCGTATATCCGGCGATGTCGACAGGGTCCTGCACTTTCTTCCCTAACCCATCATTTTCTTTATTTTCCTCTGCCGGAGAGCTATGGCACACAAATACGGCATGTCCTCTATTCGATAAAAGAAAGAGAAGAAATAGTGCAAAGGCCGGCAGAAATCAAGGAAGCAAAGTGGACTGTGGGTTGGCACAATTTTTTTTTCTGGACCCTAAAGAGGGTTCGTTTGGACGGGGCCGCGGTGTAAGAGAAACAAACGTAAAAAGGCTAAACTCTCAAAGGGAAAAGAAGGCCCGCCAATTAGAACAAGGACGGACTATCCGTACGAAAACGGGTACTACGGAGTATGGACTGAACGACTCGAGTGTGCAAAGTACGACTACTGGCGGCCTCCAATTTTTTGTCTTGGACAACGGCATTCCAGTCGTTGCTCACAGTAGAGTCCGTACCCGGGGTTTGGGTGATGAGACGACCGAATACGTCGCAATTACGTTGTTGAGAGGCGTTGGCCCTCGAGATCGGCCACATATTTTCTGCGGTCACATTCCTCGGTGGAGTGAAGAGAAGTGTGGGTGATGAAAAGGCAACAAACGAAAAGAATGAATGGCGAGAAGACCCATCAGATCATTCATTTTGAGTGTCGCCGCTTCAGGTCAGGCGAGCATAATTACGCACGATACACATAGAGTCACTCGAGTCACTTGAAGGTACGGGGAAGATAGTTTTTTTTTGTGAGTGATCAACATATCGATCCACTCCAACCATATTGTATTCTCCTTTTCGTTCTTGAAAATCAATATCCTCATGTGTTCTCCTTTTGCGAGCCGGTTAATTCAAGAGTTGCGCGTGTTTGCTCTTTAACCGTTAAACTCCCCAACAATCCTGTTCTGTACCCGTCCTCTTCCCCGTCGAGAGTGCCCAGTCGCTTCCCGCACGGTGGGATTTCCGTGTGGACAATACTCCCGGCGACTCTATGGCTTGCCATCTGTATGTCCGTAAGAAGCTCAGAGAAGCAACGCCAATAAAATAACAGTTGGCAAACAGGTAGAATCCTGGTGCCGATTCCCATATCGAGGCACCGCCGGTCTTTTTTCAAAAAAACAAATAACATAGGAAATGGGTTATCGTGAATGGTCGTAATGCTTTGAGTTGACAGAATGAGGCAAGCAAATGCTTCCTATCTTCCCAAGCGGAGTTCATATAATAGTACAAGCCAGGCAACAAACTGCCGGCAGGTCGAGTGGTGATTCTTCGGATGGATGACTATGATTGCGCTTTCTGGTTGCGCATTGCGATATCGATAGACGAAAATGTAGCGAGAGACGAGTGACAGCTGGTAGAAGTACTTCAAGCAGTCGAAGTCGGAGGATCCATTGTTGCAGGTTGGAAAGAAGTTGTGTGCCGTCGAGTTCCAAAATCATCCAGTCGTCTGATTCTGGGTATGTCACGTTGCCGTCGTTTATCGAAGTAGTCGTCGTTGTTGTCCGAGTAGTGTTTGGGTATAATGTAATGTCCAATACCGATTGGCCGAGGTCAGAGCAGATTTGTGATTGTGAGAGGGGTGAAGCAAGAGGGCAAGGCTATGGCAGCCTTCCCATCATGTTGTTGTCCCTTCACTTCCGGTTCTTGCTCTTGACGAGGATGTCGCCTTTGCAGATGCCGTAGCTGCAGCACGCGTCAGGGCTGAGCTTGCCATTGAGGATGAGGTCAATCTTGGACTGCAGTCTGTTAGTTGACGCAGCTCCTGCCGATTTATGCGCCTAGAGAGCGAGGGACTTACATCAGGGCACGGTATTGGTGTAGCCTGGGCAATGCTGGCGAACGAAACGACGATAGCGGCCATGGCCGAGAGAAGATATGACGGCTGCATCCTGGTATGGTGTGGGAGAAGGTGACGATGTGAGGTGTATGGATTGATAGACGAGTAGCGCGAGGAGGAAGAGAAATCCTGGGGGGAAGGGATGACAATAAATAAAAACAGACAGTCGGGAGAGCTGAGGCTGGGCGGGAAGGAAGTGTAGAGGAGGGGCGGGACGAGGCCAAGAATATATATGGACGCAAAGGAAACAAAGAAAAGAGATGAACTCGAGTGTGGAGAAACGAGGCACGGAGGGAGAGACCAAAAAGAAATAAAAAAGAGGAAAAAAGAAAAACGAGGAAAAGAGGAGAGAAGGAATTTAGAAGAAGTGGCTGAGAGTGGGCTGTCCCGGTCAGATATATGCTTATTTTGGATCGAACCAGTCCCAAGGGGTGAAAGGTACAAGTGGTGCTGCAAGTGCTTGTGGTTTTGACTGTTGGCGCCTGCCTGGAGAACACGAAGGGCGGCGGCGGCGAAGACGTTGTTTCTTCTTTCGGCTTTGGGCAGTGTTCTACGAGGAAGGAACGGGGGTACGTTTCTCAGCCTCTCGGCGAAGGTACCATGCTCTTGCCTTATTCCGTCGTCACAGCGGCGGCAGGGCGCTCCAGCGCAGGAAGGAACCAAGAGTGAAGCGAGAAAACAAAAGTGCAAAACAGCAGCAAAGAACTACATGTACACAAGAAAAAGAGAACAAAAGGAACAAAAGAAAGCACACCCGCATGCGTAGAAGCAGCCAAGACACACTGGGGCTGCCGGAACCGGGGGGTCTGTGTCTTTTGAGTGCTGGACAGTTGGCTGGGAAGGAGGGAATGGGTCGTGGTGGGCGACTGGGTGGAATCTTTCTCCTCGGGGGCGTCAGCAAACGCTACGGGGCCGGTGTCAGTACGACGTAATACCGATACGAAGGAAGAGGGGGAGGAGAAAGGTAAAAACGGGAAAGAGCAATGCAGAGAGAGGAACAGCGGGAGGCGCACGCGAGGAAACAGCGACTCGGTTGATGGAGAAAATGGGGGAGGAAAGACGGGAGACAGGCGCTACAGTCAGCCCTGAAGTGAGACATTCACACTGTCATTCTTGCGCTTTCCTCTCCATCTCTTCTCTCTCGCTCTTTCCTTCTCATGTCTTGGATCTTGCCCCCGCTTGCGGTCGCTAGTCTATGCATACTGTTAGTAGGAAGTTTCTGCGAAGTAACAACTCGTCGTCTTTTGGTTAGAGGAGCACAATTCATGGGTGCACGACGTAAGACACCGTGCATCGTGACGTGCGACGAGTTACGATGTTGGTCCCCATCTCACGAAGGAACAAGAGAAGAAAACAAACGATGTGAGATATGGAGTGAAAAGGAACCTGGAAACGAGAGGGGCCCGCTAGCTGGTACGCTAGCGCGCATTCCCTGGTTTGACAAACGAGCCCCGGAAAGTTGAGAAGGTTGCTGGGGGAGGAGCCACCTAAAAGTACTTACTTGTAAGATACTACTCCGTACATGTACAGTATTGCAGATTTCAGGTACATGCAACCCACCCTCGTTCCTTCCTCTTCGGTACTGCAATATACTCGCCTTGTTCGTACCGCCCGTATTGCGACGGAGGTACCTGTGAAGCCCTGTAGAAAAAGCGAAGAGCTGCTCCTCTTTTGCGTGAGCGCCAAGCATCGCAGCAGGGTTTGTCGTTCAGAGAACCTCCACCGAGGGCCGAGAGGTGAAGGCTCTGTGGTGAACTGGCGCAAAAGGCCTCTTCGAAACGGAAGAGTGTGAAAGAGGGGGAAAATAGAGAAAAGAGAAAGAGGAGAAACAGGCCAGCCTGCAAGGGAAATAGCACTGGGCGACAGAAAGCAAAACAGCTGGTGGACGCCACTGTTTGACCCCCAAGCAAGGCGAAACGGGGAAAGAGCAGGGGGAAGGGGGCACAAACGAAGTTGCAGTACGACGTACGGAGTAGTCGGCAGGTGCAAGCGACAGTGACCGGATATGTCACTGCTGAGGCAAGAGCACGGCATATCTGAGTTTTTGGCCTTTGATGGCCATTGACTTTTCAACGACACACTTTGTCCGGAGTACGGCAGCGTCTGGCATGTGGCATGTGAATGGCGACACGCGATACGAGAAACCAAGAAAAGACACGCACTGGTGGACTAAAAGCACCAATACGAGGTGCATTGGTGCGCTGGTGTGTTGGCTCGCCGATGCACAAATGCGGCCCTCGTATCGTATCTGCAAAAGACTTGCGGTTGAGTGCAGAAAAAAAGCAAAAGCAAAAAGCAAAAAAAAGGCCATTCGAGGACTTACTCTACCTTGGCGATCACCGAGGCCAACCGCTAAAACTTACTAAACTGTGACCACAAAATACGGAGTAAAGCCCACAGCGGCCGGCGGACGGGTCTCCGTCCACAAGTATCTCGACCAGCAAACGACTACTGAGTATTCGTATATGTATCACAAACCGGCCCAAAATACGAGCGTACTCCGCAAAAGGCCAAACCAACAATGCCGATTGGGCCATCAGCTCGTGTCTCTTGAAAATGCTCCGTTGTCAATGGTGTGCGGCCAATAGAGCAAGTACCTTTCACATGTATGGTGCTGGAGCTATTCAGCCTCTCGTTTCTCGTTTGGAAAAGAGGATGGGCCCCATGAATGTATCGTGGAGGCCGCCTTCCCTATTGCTATCAAGTCCATGGGTGTCGTTTCGTTTCCTCTTTTTACGGCGTGCGGCGTGATACTCCGAACTGTACGGAGTACGACGTACTGTGGTATGTATCTCTTATCCCTCGTTACGACCCTATACGGAAGTGCGGACCACTGAGAAGATTCAGAGATACGGCTGCAGTATCACAATGTCGCATCAGTGTGGATTACTTGGAGCCTTGAAAGTCGTGAGTAGGCGAGCTCACACAAGCACAGCAAAAAAACACATATTGATCGATTGATTAAGGACCACCCATCAATTAGATTTAGTTGTGCACAAACATGTCAATAGGCGAACTGTGAAGGCTCGCGACGCCACAGAACGAGTCATACGGCGTACCCGGCTGAGAAAGAGCCAAGGCACGAGACTGAATGAAAAAAGGCGCATCTCATCGCAAACGGCTCGAGGCAGACTATGACGGAAGGCGCCACCAAAGGACACGAAAAGAGTGTAAATGATAATGACGCGCTTCAGCCTTTTGGCGTTTTGGGCGCTTTGTTTACACAGCACAAAAGCCTCACGAGCTTGGACACCGATGTGCATCGTGCTCACTGCTGACCTCGACGAGACCAGGAGCAACATTGTAGGGATTCTATGGCTCAGTGGCTCAGTAGGTGTCAAAACATCACTGGTGCTCCTTCAGCGGGCCCGGCACTGAAGAAACAAGTGAAAGAGGAAAAGAAAAACGTGACAACAGGGGTCTTGAATACGAGAAGAGCGAGTGGGACAGAGGAATATGTACAAGTACGACGTATTACGGGGTACGAAAGTACATGTACAGCGAGGAAAAAGCAGGACAACAGTATCAGTATTGGCAGCATCAACTCCCGTGCTAAAACAAAAGAAGGGTAAAAAGGGGGCTCTGCGGCGGCAACATCGAGCATTACTCGCGCTTGCCAACCCTGCGTGGGCTGTTTGGTTGTGCCTGGCCGTGCCTGCATGTGCCTGGCTAGCGATTGAGCCCTTTGTTGTTTTGTTGTTCTGTTGCTCTTCCCTAGGATTCCGCCTTTGCGCATCGCGCGATGTTCCTCTTGTCCGTACATAAGCAAGGACGTAGGTCGTATCCCGGCGGGGCCAGGTGAAACCGCTGAAAAAACCCGTGCCACCCCCGATTGAAAAGGGCAAGCTGCACGAGAAGATGCGCAATATCAGAGACATGAGAAAGCCAGGAAAAAAGTTGGGAGCCTTATCCGTCTTTCGTCCGATTTTGTCAGATTCGGATGTTCGTATCCATTGGCCAATGGACAAGGCCCATGCCCGGCGACGTTGCATTTTGCGCCCTGAAATCCACTGGAATAGGAACAGAATCGAAAGAGAATGTGGTGAGATGGAGAGACGTGCTGGCACATGTTTGATGAAGAGAACTTGTATTGATACATTCACGCTTTTATTCACTAATTATGGGCTCCGTATTCTGAGCATATTCGCACCTTCCGTGCCTGGCACTTGCCAACCCTGTTGTTCGCGGCTTCCTGCACAGCAGGTGCCCCCAGAGCTCCGAGGCTCCTTCCTTCCTCAGTGCGCGCCTCAGCCCTACTGCCTCTTTTCACTGCGACAGCGACCTGATAGAACGTCGGGAGTCTGTGGCTGTGGGTGAAAGTACGACGAAAATGCAAAATGCTCCGGAGAATACTCCGTGCAACTGGAAATGCGAGTCGCTGGCAGGCTGGGTCGTGTCATGCCGCAGTCATAGTTGTCACTGTTATGGTCGCCCTCGTCCCTCGTCCCTCGTCCTGCAATTCTGTCGATCCTTCCTTCCCTGGCAAAAACCGACAAGCGAGAGACTGACGGACGGAAGCTGCACTTTGTACGGAGTATTATCTCGAGCCCAGTGAGTGAGTGCCCTACGCGCCTTCCACGCCAGGCGAGCATTGCGGTCTTGCATTTTGGCAGGTCAATTAAGGTTTTCCTGGTTCCAATTTTTGTGGTGTGTCCCTGCCGAAGAATCTCCCTGCATGCCCTTTCCGTAGCAGAGGTCATCCCAACAAACTGTGTCTTGCCATCCCCAGCTTCTCCTCACCCCGTATCATCCTCCTCCCTCCCTATTCATTTCCCCTATTTCCTGCCTTTTCTCGAGGATCATCGTGCATATCGTGCATATCGTGCACATCGTGCGCATCGTGCGCATCGCGGCTTTCTGCATCTCCTGCATCTTGCTGTGGTTTCCTTGTCACGCAATCTACTGATAAACATTTTTTTTCCCATTGACGGATCCATTCGCACCTGCCCAGAGTTTCGCCTGAAAAGCCTCTTCCCCTCTTCATTGCCGCTCCTCCTCGCTCCTTCCCCTCTTCGCGCCTCTCACGTTCCTGCCGATCGCCCTCCTGCTTACCCCTTTTTTGCCTACTTGGGCTTAGTCCACCCAACTTTCACCACGGCATGAGAAGTCAACAACCTTTCTGGCACACGAACTCTCAACTCTTCACATTTCCACGTCCACGTTTCACGACAAATCCAACACACAGCGCACCCCGGCATCCCATTTCTTTTTCGAGGCATTACTAGACGGCTGGTCCGCCACATTGTTGCGCATGCTTCCCAATTACAGGCCACTTTCCGCGAGCGCGCATTCTTTTCAACGGGAATCTGCGCTGTATTTTGTGCCTACGATGGCATTGCTTATGCACCTTGCCGCTTTACCCCTGAATTGAACCCTTGCCCAATGTTGTTGTTCATATTTCTTTTCGTCCCTTGCCTTGCGCGAGCCTTTCCCCCTGACGTCACCCATGAAAGTGCTCGCTTGGGTGGTCCGTTCAATTTTCGTGCTGTTTATTCCGCGAGTTGTGTTCTTTTTCTGCGCCGCATTCGCCATATTTGTATCCTTTGTTGCTTTCTGTTGTCTTGGTCTGGACCATCAAGGATTTTTCTCAGTTTATGGTTTTACATACGAGTAAACTCGTTGTGGTGCCCTGAAATGGGAATCCAATGCGAGCACGGTGGATGTTTAAAGCCTTGGCTGCCCACGAATTGTGCCTGGCTGTTCCTAACGTGCCTTTACAGGAGAAGCCTCCTCTCGCAAGTTCTCCTTTTCGCCAAGAAGCCCCCATTCCAGTTTCGCGTGAACGCCTACTGAGTACTCCGTACTCCGTACACATACTCACATAACACAAGGGCATCACCAATCTTTTTTAAGCGGAGAAGTCAACTGGAGGAGCTAAAAAGCGATAGTTTATTATTTTAAAAGTGGCCGTTGATACTCCAGGTTTTCTTTGGGGTTAGCACCTTGTCCTTCTCCGCGTCCACTGACCAATCCACTCGCGTCTGATTTCTTATACGGTATTTTCAGTTTGATCATCGTCGTGTTTTCTCGTGTTTTCTTTTGACTTTATGGTATGCTGTCATTTAATCTCCCTCTCACTAAACTGGAGCTCCTCTGTCGCGTCACAGAGCCCGGCACCAGAAAAAAAAAAGCAGAGACAGGTTCATATTCCCGGATTGGCCGTCCTCCTCCAAGATGAAGGAATGAGAGTCCGGGGTTGTTACAGCATTTCTTCTTCCCCAGCGCAATGTCTCACTCCGAGGGAGGAAAGGGATCTTACAAATGGGGCATTCCTCGATGACAGACGACGTTCTCTCTTTTGTGCCTTGCCTGAGCCAAACACCATTTTTACGCGCAGGTCACAAACACGCTCGCAAAAGATCCATGACGAACTGGCAGGACCATGGACACGCAAACGACGATGCACGGCTGTTGGAAGCTCTTCACAAACCTCGCTTAGGCACACACTCGGACAATTTTCAGCTCTTCACATTTCATGATCATTGCCGAAATTCGACATCTGCCCTGTTGTGCCCATCCATTTTCTGGCGATATTGACTGGCTTGTTACTGTCTGTTGGCCCGTCTTGGTGCAAGCAGTACCTATTTGTGTTGAAGCCATGATTTGGCATCGCTATTTTGCTTGCTTGTCTAAGGAATAAGGCTGTTATTTTTGCTACCAGTACCCTGACCAGCGTTCCCGTCTCGCTCGGTTCGTTATCGACGACCAGTCGTCTGTCCTCGTCCAAGACCCGACATGGAACCAGACCCAGCGTGACACTTGGTCTGCCGCTCTCTTCACACCCGCTGAAACGTACACATTTGCTGCCAACATGCCCAACGAGGTTGTGCCCTTTGCTGAGAGCATGTTCAGCAAATAAAACCATCGATATCATTTCTATAAAACTAGCCCTACTACGAACATCTTGAGCAGTTGTTTGGAGAGAACAATACAAATAGAGCCGAGAGACTGTAAAATGGCAGAAATTGACCGCCAAAAGAACAACAATGAAGAAAATCGGGTAAACACGTGACGGAACTTAAGCAGAAACGAGAGAAAAACAATAAAAAAAATAAAAATAAAAATAAACAAACACTGGTAACCTACACCGCTATACTTCCCCTCTCATAAAACCTTGACCTTTTGACCCAGTGCCGCTTCGATATCTTCCAGGATCACTTCAATTGGCGTGGCATAAGTCACGTCGACTTTTGGATCGCCGGACTTTTGGGCGCCGCCTGCAAAGAACTGGCCAGCGCCTGAAGTGAGCATACCAGCAGCTCTCCCGTTGACGTCGAATACTAAAGAGCCGGAGTCCCCTCCCTTGGAGAATGGAGTATCCGAGTCTCCGAGGCTGCCCTTGATGGCCCACTCGTAAGAGATGGCTTCGGAGCCATCTGGCATAGATTGTCGGACTGTCGACTCGAGGCCAGACGGGTTTCCAAAAGTCAACCCCGAGGCGGCACCATTTTTTCCCACGCAGAAAGCTTCCTTGCCGTTCTTGTCGAGAACCGGCCGGTGACGGATTTCATTTAGTCCGACTGTGCCCGAAAGTGTCAAAATACCAAGAGGCGGGTAGTGGAACTTGAGCCTGTCGGCAACATTTGCTTGCGACAGCACTTTCAAATGGCCGTCGTTTTGCACTTTGTGGACTCGTAGGTCTACCTGGTTCCGGAGACTAGCGCCGTCGTTGGGTAGCTTCTCCCGGTCAAGTTTGATGAGGCACCAGTCGCGGATCCAGCGATGGCCATGGCTTTCAGATTCTTGGTACGGCGGCGCTAGAGTAGCAGTCCCGATGACACGGTCGCCGACAGGTCTGAAAGTTTTCACGTTGCCCTCGACTCTTTTGCTGTCGCGCAATTTGATCTGCAGTCGGTCGACGCTACTCTCGTCGTTTCTCACAACATATTCGTGAAGCGAGTGCTCAATAGTCTTCGAATGGTCTTCGGCGGCGGCAATCACGTCGAGGATGTTTTCGCTTGGAACACCCATGGTCCAAGGCTCCGTGGTGCCAGACACATTTTCTGCCGGATGCCCTTGTTTGTGATTGAAAGCATCAAAGGGCAATGCGACATGGCGTGCGGTCAACGCCCACAGCGAGTTTGTGCCGTCGGTGCTAGCAAGGAAGAGAGTCAACGACCCGTGCCTGGAGTCGCGCAGAGAGGGGGAAATTGACTGGCCTATGATCGTGCTGCACTCGTTGTTCCACAGGTGTAGCTCTTTGTCGAGACCACCATCCAGCATAGGCGGGAGGAGCCGAGGGCCGTTTAGTAGCAGTAATTTCGACCGTCGAAATTCACACTCAACGTCCCGTAGACCGGCTTCGTCGAGAATTCTGCGACACGCCCGCAGGGCCGGGGCGACAACACTGTCCCAAGGCAAGTCGGCGTTGTCAACGCCACACCACACTACCACGGGCCGGGAAAAGATCGAGTAGCTTTCAAGTCCAATTCTGAAGACGTCTATGCTGGTCCAGGGGAGGCTGCTCAGAGCATCTCTCACACGCGGCTCAACACCTCGGCGCCACTTTCCGAGAATGGCGTGGGTTCCAATCGCGCCAAGAACCCGCCTAGGCTGCGTTTGAAGGCCTGGGTATTGGCTGGCCGAAAATGGAGCGAGGGCGGCCTGCTGTCGTCGGCCCTCGGGTATCGTAGAGCCAATCAGTCTTGGCCGGCTTGGCAGATACCGGTAGTAGGTATTGGCTTCTTCCTCAGTCGGGGGTGCGAGGTTGGGGAGGACGCCACTTGTGTTGGTCCGCTGGGCGCTTCCAACGCCCGGTGAGCTCTCTCTGGACTTGCTTGGGTCCATAATTGGAAATACGGGGGAGCAATGTGTGGGTAGAAGAGGGTAAGTGTGCGATTGCCCAGAAACGTTATGGTGAGGATGACAGAAGAGAGATGGAAAGAAGGCAAAACGGACTCTCCCCTTCTGGGTAAGAGAAATGGGAGTTGTAGAGTAGTGAGAGCGGCAGAATCGGGATGGTGAAGGCTAAGTGAGTTGTATTCAGACAAAGAGGTGGAGAGTGCGGTTTGTGTGAAAAATAGGGAACCAATAATTGCTGGAGATTTAGTTCAAGATAGGAAGGAAGAAAAAGGGAAAGAGCAAAGAGGGAAAGAGCAAAGAGGGAAAGAGCGAATGCCTCCAGGTTCTCTGTGGCATGTGTAGAAAACTGAATGAGGAGAGAGCGAAAAAGAGAAGGAAGGCTTTAAAAATTCGTGCCACGGAGTGAGTATTGATAGTAAATCCAAGAAGGTACAGGGTGAACCTAAACCAGGAAAAAATGTCCGGTTACTCACAGAACATGACAAAGTAGCTAACACCGACTAACAAGAACACCCAAAAAATATAAATGTAAATCAAGCCCTACTTTGTTATGGTTCATTCTAGTAAGTTCATTATTACAGCGCAGCCTTGCCATTATCCAGCCAATCAGGGGCCCTGATTCTTAAAAAGATAAATGTATCACTGCCCCCTCAAACTGCTTTAAGAGCACCTACCACGTGTGAACTTCTTACCTTGTCGTTTGTTGCATTTTGTGTATCCTAGTTACTACGTGGTACATGCTAGGCTGATTAGGATGTTGTCACCTCAAGATAACTAAGTAACCATAATATCGCACAGCGCTTGACAGGCTTCCACATTCCATTTGATCATGACTTGACTGGGGCCTGTGATACCTTTGTTTCCTATCTGTGCTTTTGGCACGCCTGTTAACGAGGCTGTCATAAGAAGATCTGCTCGCTCTATATTGTTTATCCCCCAAATTTTTGCATTGTATGTTTCCTACGCTCTCATATATACATGATGACGCATTTGTCATGTTTCATACTCAATTTCTCTTTGTTGCCTCCCGTCTAGTTTCTTTTGTCCCACCCCCTCTGTATGTTGCGTTTTATTGATACGAAAAGCATCCTGCTAGACTCAGTGATACCCCAATGATTAACATGATATTTTATGTGTGTTAATAGCTCTTTATCTATTATCTTCGTGGCCTGTCCTTTTCACAACAAAGACAATAGAAACACAATGATTTATTTTTGGTCCCTTATTTTATGTAATCACAGTTCTTTGAAGCTCGTCATGTAAGAGTTATTGCTGAAAGCGGCACTAAGTGGACCATCCAATACCAGTTTGGTGGGGTCTGTATGGACGGAAAAGGGAGAAAATAAAAGGTCTCACGCATAGGAGCGGACGAGTGACATAGCTAGGGGCGCATTGCACCAAATTGAAAAATTAGAATGCTGTCGACAACAATACGGATGACTTCAAATCGGAGACCGGCACTAGGCACAACATGGCCAGCGGCTCATACCACCGAGTGGGGAAACCAAGTCTCATGTGCTTCCCGGTAGATCTGACATGCATTGTAGGAAAGTTCCATTAATGACTATATGCTCTGGTGATATCAAGCCCGTCTCACTCGTCCGATGCATTCCTGATTTCCTATTCGTACCACCCTTTCCTCTTCCAAGTTGCCCCAGTGAAGCTCCGTAGCTCGCTGATTTGAGTTGGCGATTTGAGTTAATGACTGGAGTTTTGCCAACCGGGGTCGACCAGGAAAAGTGGATTCGCAGCCGCGTGCCGAGTCAATGCTAGCCGGACCCCATGAGGATAGGCCCGCGGGGTAGGGCAGAAGCCAAGAGTGGGCAAAAAGAGGAGGTTTGGACTTTTGGTGGAGAGACATGCCGTGTTCGAGTAGGTAAAATGTTGGAAGATGCAATAGAGCGAAACCAAGTAGCAAGAAGGAAGACAAGGGAGAAATCGTATATATATAACCTTTGTTGCTCGCCTGTCGACAAAGTGCACAACGCATCGTGACACAAAACAACACGACCATCCAACAAACACTATAACGTCTTCTTCCAATCCTTCGCCATGGCTACTACGACTGCAACGGCCACTGAGCCGGCCTCGACTTCAGCGGTGCTCGACTTCACCACCTTTTACAACATCATCGACGGCCAAAAGACGACAACAGAGGCCACGCGCCACAGCACGAACCCGTCGACCCTCGAAGCCAACCCAGAGGTCCCTGTATCGACTGAGGCCGATGTCGGCCGTGCTGTGCAGGCCGCTCGCAAGGCATTTGGCACTTGGCGCAACGTGCCCCACGCCCAGCGTCGTGCATCTCTTGAGGCATACGCTGACGGCCTCGGCACCAACCTCGAAGCATTTGCTACAATGCTGACGAGAGAGCAGGGACGGCCGCTGGCACTGACACGTATGGAAGTGGCCACGACTGTGGAGCGGCTGAAGCAGACAGCCGCACTGGAGCTCAAGGATGAAGTGGTGGCAGACGACAAGGCTAGCGGCGGACAGACGGTCCTAAAGCGTTTCACGCCCATTGGTGTGACATGCGGCATTGTGCCGTGGAATTGTGAGTCCTGGACGAGTTTGCAGTGTTTTTTTTTTGTTGATGTGATTCGTGAGTGGTGCATGCTGACAATTGTTACAGTTCCCGTCGGACTAGGTAGGTTTCGATATCCACCTTCATCTGCCCCGTATCTTTTATCGTACCATTAGTAGACTCACTTGCACTGACAGCCGCTCTCAAACTCTCGTCGGCTGTGATCACGGGCAACACATTCATCATGAAGCCGTCGCCCTTTACACCCTGCGCCAATCTCAAAATGGTCGAGCTGGCCCAGCAGTTTTTCCCACCAGGTGTCGTCCAGTGCCTTAGCGGCGATGAACATCTCGGGCCCTGGCTAACCGAGCACCCGGACATTGACAAGGTCAGCTTTACCGGCTCTGTTGCCACGGGCAAGCGCGTGATGGAAAGTTGCAGTCGCACGCTGAAGAGAGTCACGCTCGAGCTCGGCGGCAACGATGCCGCGATTGTCTTCCCCGATGTTGCTGATGTGGCCAAGACCGCCGCCACTCTCGCCCAGTCGTGCTTCTTCAACACGGGCCAGATCTGCATTAGCATCAAGCGCGTGTACGTCCACGCCGACATATATGATGCATTCCGCGCCGCCTTTGTCGCAACGGCCAATGCGCTGCCGTACGGTGATGGCTTCAATGGAGTAGACACCAACGGACAGAACAACGGAAAGACGGCGCCCTTCATGGGCCCGCTCACCACAGAGATGCAGTACCGTCACGTACAGACGCTGCTGGCCGACGTGCGCGACACCAAGCTGGATGTCGTCGGTGGCGATGCCACGCTCAGCTCGGCCACAGACACGGCCGCCGCCGGCAAGGGCTTCTTTGTGCGTCCTGTTGTTGTCGACAACCCGCCCGACTCGGCCCGCGTTGTCGCCGAGGAAGCCTTTGGCCCGATTGTGCCGCTGCTGAGGTGGTCCGACGAAGCAGATGTGCTGCGCCGCGCCAACGACACGCGTTTGGGCCTGGGCGCGTCGGTCTGGTCAAGCGATCTGAAGCATGCGGCCGACATCGCGCGGCAGCTCGAAGCGGGCAATGTATGGGTCAACACACACATGATGTCGCATCCGTCGGCGCCGTTTGGTGGCCATAAGTGGTCGGGACTGGGCGCAGAGGGCGGTATCGAGGGCCTGAAGCAGTACTGCAATGTCCAGGCGTTGTATTTGGCCAATTAAAGAGGTGACGGAAGTTGAGACGGGCAGGATGGAGTTTACATCAGTTCAATCACGTGCTGTTACGTCGGTGCATGTGCTCCATAGTTCCATTACATCGTGGTGCTTCCTTCCGTTTACATTCGGCGCGCTTGCCCTGTGTTTGCTCTTCTTATGTCAGCAGAAATTGCCCCTTTTCGGGCTTCGACTTGGCATCTTCGCATCTTCGCTTTTTGTCGTGTTTTGAGCTTCGTCTGTTTGAGAAGGAGGACACCAGACGCAACTCCACCAGCAGCAGCAGCAGCTTTGTCCAACGTGGACCCAGGAGAACAATGGTAGGCTCCGCTTCTGTCTTGTCTTTCCCCTCTTTTTGGTGTGTTCCAAGTTTTCCCTCTTTTCTTTTTGCCTACTTTCCCTCATTGCCTCCATCTCTCGGTCTTTCTCAGTTGCTAACATGGGCCACTGTCACCAGACTTATCGCCACCGGCCTATGTGGTGGTGTTTAGCCTGCCTGGACACTGGCCCAGTCTGGGCCAGTGTTGCATGCCGCGCGCGCCGTCTTTCTCCGCTCTGTACGGAGTACTCCGCACGGCATTCACAAGGCATTATTGAAGACGATCCCTAGCTTGTTCCCCGCCCACTAATGACGACAGCTTTACACCTGCGCGAACTTCGAGAGCTTTGATGAGCCATTGTCAACTGCCAATGCTACGCAACAGCTCTAGAAAACAATGAGAAGAATAATAAAGGATGCCTGACGTCGTCTCCTCTGGACCGGCCGGCAAGGCCACGATAGCAAAAAGGTTGCCTTTGGAGCTCCTGGCTTCTGGCAAGGTGAACCTGATGCATTTTAGGTTCTTACTATTCACATGCTGTTGACCTCCCTCCCCAATGCGGAAAAGGTTTGCTGCACCTTTTCCTCATTGTTGACTCGTTTTCTTCCTCGCTTGCGCTTCGCTTGCGCTTGAATTCCGGCTTCTCTGTTACTTTCTTCCCGGCCGATGGCAGTATGTCGCAGGCCAGTCGCTGAAGCAGGCCGCCGCCTCCATGGACGAGTCTTACCACCTGTGCCTGGTTCCCGGCGCCGGCCACTGCGCGACCAACCGGTATCAGCCCAACGGCCCCTGGCCGCAAACCTCGCTGCAGACCGTCATTGACTGGGCCGAGAACGCGTCGTCCCGGATACCCTGGCCGGCACTGGCGAGATTGACACGCTGTGCCGCTGGCCGCGGCGCCCGCTGTGGGTCAACGACGGCACCAACTTCACCTGTGTTGGGAGGAACTCGTCTGTCGAGAGCTTTACCTATAAGCTGGGTGCCTTCCGCCTGCCGGTGTCCTAGGCGACTGCGAGGATGCAGGTATTGGCCGATGTTGAAAATAATGTCGAGAGAAGAAGCTGAGTCGATGTAATGAGTAAGTTCACGGATGATTTATAGTTTGACAATACTTCGTTTTAGTTTAGTATAAAGTTTATACGAACGTACGGAGTACTGCCCTGCCCTCGGACCCCTATTGCACCAGTGAGGAAACCAGACCACTTACATGCTTTTGGACCCATATTTGATGTGCCAACGAATAGGCTTGCTACATCCGGCCACTAGCTTCATCGGTCCCACATTTGGGCAAGCACAGGTCAAGCAAAGGTCAACAACAGGCCAAGGACGATCAAAGACGGCCAAAATGGACAAAGACAAAGACAAAGACTGCTACGATACTCCGGAAACAGGGCAACGGCGTGTTTGTAAATAAACGCACATACTGGCCGGCGTTGCTATTTTTGCAGCCACCTGTCCGCTTTGTACGATGGGCTGGCCAATAGCCGAGAATCCCTGCCCTGTCGACAAAGGCCGTTTGCGCGAACCACACCAACGGTGAAAGGCACGTCTAACTTTGTACAGCCGCCTGGTTTCCGTATGCGTCGTGCGTTGGAGAGATTGGACACGACAAGTCAAAAAGCCCCCCTTTCCCTTTGTAGATATATCTCATTATCTACGCCGTACCTGCCTTGCTCTCTTTGCTTTGCTTTCCCTCGGCCTTTTTTTGTTCCCCCTTTTTTTTGTCTCCATCTCTCCAACTCCCTCTTCCGTCTTTTCGTCTCCTGCCCTGTTCTCTTGCTTTCTGACCTCGCCCACTTTCTATAAAGTCAGCCAGTTCTTCCCTGCCTACTCTTCATCTGCTTCTCTTCATCTGCTTCTCTTCAGCCTCGCACAAGAACTTATGTTCCCAACTTTCCAATCTTACAATGCCCGCCACCTTCCCAATCTATCCCGACTGGCCAGAGTCTGCCGCCGATCTGGTGCCGCTGCCCTTGTGCCCGGGCCCCAAGCTTGCTCCCTTTGACTTTCAAGGGCCACAAGAGATTGATTTCCTCAACTACCTTGGCGGGGGCCTGCATTCCCACGTCCTCAAGGTCCGAATCAAGGGACAGGATTACGCCCTCAAGCTAGTACGTAGATGTTTCCCATTTTGATTCTATTTCAAAAAAACCTTGAATTTGTTGCTCACTTTTTATTGTTGCTCACTTTTTTTTCAGTTCCGCTTCCCCTTTGAAAACGATTGGTTTGGCCCCGGCGACGATGAACGTTTCAACAGAACACGCTTCCAGACGTCCGCTTTCGCCGCATACTCGGACCCGTTCAACAGCGAGTGCCGTGCGTTTGGTCGGCTGAAGGAGACCGGCCACGAGGACCTTGCTGTCCCCTGCTACGGCTACGTGCTGTTGGATGAGCAGCACGAGCGCAAGCTACAGGACAAGTTCGAACTCGACCTCAGCGGGAGCTGTGAGGTTTGGCAGCCCGATGACATGCGCAGCCTCTATCCTGGCGAGCGAAGCGGCAAACCGCCACCGATCCGCTGCATCGTGAAGAAACTGGCAAAGCTCGAGTGTGGCATTGAAGGACACACGATGAAGGTGTCGAAGAAAGGAAGAGCCCTCTACTTAGGCAGCGGCCGCGTAGAACCGAAACTAGGCAACTTCAGCGTGGCCAACGCACGCAAAATTTTGCGAAACACGATCCGTTTACACCAGCTAGGCATTTTCAACGTCGACATCCGGCGCGAGCAGTTCATGGACAACAAATACTGCGACTTGAGCACCGCCATTACCGTGCCGCATTTCTTGACCAACCCGGAGCTGAATCCCAAACTAAACGCCAAGGAGATTGCACTCATGGAGCGCGAAACCTTTCTGCTTGTCATGTGTGATTATTGGGCATTTGAGATCATGCTATCCGATGACATCTGCAAGGAGCCCGTTCAAACATCCAAGTTGACGGAGTTGGTGCCAGTGTTCCCGAGACGCGCGCACTATCAAATGGAATCTAGGGATCGACCGTACAATCTTCGCCGCACTGCCCGGCGAGAACAGCACAGACGCCATGTGTACGCATTGGCCGATCCGCGCAAGTTCGACTGGAAGGCATTCGCTGCTGCGAAACCGGGGATGGTGGCAAAGCAGCGTCGCAAGGTCAAGCTACCCACGCGTCCTGAAAGGTGGTATCTGGACTGCACTCCAGAGGATGCGGCCTATCTAAATAAGCCTCACTTGGCACATATTAACTTGGACTGGCACGCGACCGAAGAGGGCTTGATTTACCCTTCACACAGGTTTCGTGAAGATCCTGCCGAAAAGATAAAGGAGCTGGAGGAGAGAAGGAAAAATACGCAAGCCAAGACCGAGAGTGGCGAGACCTGTATCTAGCATGTTTGTCTTTTTGTTTGCAAACTGATTGTTTTCTGTTTCCATTTCACATTCTTTTTCTACCATTCTGCCACGGTGAGAGCTCGCAAGAGCAGCCCTCTGTGGGTGCCTCGAGCCACTGTGACTCCTCCCCTCCTGTGTTCCCTTTTATGTATTTCGGCAACGCCGATGTGAGTATGGGTCTGTTTGGCATCTGCAACTCTAGCTATAATGGATCTAGGGACGGTGTAGTGTCCAGGGACGGTGACCAGGGAACGGTGAGAGATCCAGAGACGCTGAGGGTTCCAGGGACGGTGAGCTGCCCATCTGCAGAAGACAACCTAAACGACAAATAACATACAAAAACGCACGCCGCTACCAATGGCACGTTGAGAAAGGGGAGACGTCTGGCTACGAAGCAGTGGAGCAAAGGGCTGGTAATAATCACGCTTCTTGAACCTTCTGTGCGCCTTCTGTACCTTTGCCTATACGCTGGGCTTTCCACATCCTGTTTCAATATATGCAGGTAGCTGTAGGCACAGGGCAGTTTCTTTCATGTCCAACAGCCACAATTAAGGGGCATTGAGCCAGGACGGCGTCCCGTACACCTCATTGGCCAGGCAGCGCATCGCGACTAGCAGGAAAAGTGACCAGTCGTGCTTTATTGAAACGCCCAACTAAAAAATTGAAAATTGAAAATTGAATAATGAAAAATGAAAACTGGAAAATAGTAAATGGAAAATAGTAAATGGAAAATGGTACTCATCTACGAAGAAGCTAAAAATACGCCAGAACACAGCTTCCCTTTCCCCTCCTTCCTAAAGCCTGAAGTTAGCTAGGAAACGAGGCACAAGGCTGCTTCATAACCACGCAATGTCCAGTAAAAGGCAGACCAGAAAAAGACACTCTGTAGACGAGACGGTGACATTAAAATCCAGTGCCTCCCCCGCTCTCTTTTCTCTTTCTCTTTTGCCTGTCAGAGTTCCCAAATACTCAAACTTTGTCAACACTGCATCTCCATCTCCGACACGCAAAGAATAACTACCAAGTTCTCCCTTTGGTTTGACTCTCACGCTGAATGGTTCTGTCTTTGGTCTAGTTTTTCAACAATCATTGGCGTTCTCGACTTCGACCTTCCCATGGATCATTCCAGGCCAACGTTGAGAGGCAGTCTCCTACCGAGCAAGCCCTACGTGCCATGCCAGTCGACTGCCAAGGGTAACACTAGATCGAACGCGTGGCCACAGCAATTCGAGCTTCGTACTTGGCTTACCTTTAACATCCGTACGCTCAACGAAAGCTACGGTCACATCCTTGATCAGCCTCTGCCGCTGGAAGTCGCTGACAAGCTGCCGTCCACTTCCAGGCTGCAAGGTCTCGTGGTGGTAGACGACAATGGCCCCAAACACATCATCGCCTGGAACGACAAGGCAGTCATGCCGCTGGTCAAGTATGCCAAGCAGTTGATGGGTTTGCACGTTGGCGTGGTCCTCCATCACGAGTTTGAAAATGTTGAAGACGGTACGAAGCCCAGGGTCCCCGGTCTCCACAACATGACTACGATTGGCCACGTCATTTCGTTGGGCAACTACCAGCGCACTGTTCTGGTGGTCGGGCTGAGCCGCACCAGCGTCAAGTGGAGAGGAAGCGCGCTCATCAAGAACCCCGACACCACCGAAGGCGAGCCAATATGGCCGATCCGCCAGCTCGCTAACCTCTGCGTCAAGACCGGCACGCGCTATGGGTGCATTCAGACGGACGAGGAGCTTGTGCTTTGCTGCTTTGCCGCCACAAAAGTGTCTCAATTTCGATACGACGACTAGAAGGTCTTTACCATGTCCGTGCCTTGGAACATGGAGATGCCGCAGCCTGGCAATACCGGCGCACGCTCATCTCTTATAAGCACGGAGCTGGCGCTGTGGTGGCTCTGTATGATGTCGATGAGCGACGACAACCGCTCCATCGTCGAAGCAAAGGACATTGTTCCCATTGATACTTGGGACACTGTGTACCTTGTTGACAAGAACACATGGGTCTACCGACACCGGTACTCGGGCTTCGAGAAACCTGCCCCCCCTCCGTCTGCACCACAGCAAGGCCCTGTCGATCCCTTTCTCGGCGACAACTTTGATCTGGATTCTTGGGTCGGCACCAACACCTTCAACAACTGATCCCGTTTGCATGTGCTCATTAGTGTCTCGAGAGTCAATGGCACAAAAGCGTGCCCTCTGAAAGCATTAAAGGATCCCAAACTGTTTTATCCCCCTCTATCCGTCGTTCATTCTCACCTGCCATCTGTTTCCTAAACTGCGTTTGTTGTTTTGGTTTCTCATTTGATCTCCCCGCTGCCACAAACCCCGTTGCCCGTCTTTCTTTGTTATTTTGGTTTAGCATTTCTCTGTTTTCCCTCTTCATTTGTTTCATTTGTTGCTTTGTCCCCGTCTTCTTTGAACCCGTCATTCCTTTTGGTCTCTCTTTTTGCCCGGTTTTATTTTCCCGTCCCCGTTCCCGTCCTTATCTGCTACTCTCCTTGTCGTTACATTGGTTTATTTTAGAATATAGATTTCCTTTTTTCTTAAACTTAACCGACTATTCCATCGCACTTTTATACTCTAATTACAATACACTCGTTATATATAATTTTTTGGTTTTGATTTTTTTTTTCAAAGTTCTAATCCGAGCGCTTGGATTTTGCAGCCATGTTGGTTTATACAGGGTCTCCGCACCAGGAACGGAGGACCCGCCGGCCCACTGATATCGCAGGACAGGGGTGGGACCTTGCTGGCTTGAACAAAGCGAGTAAAGACGAAGATGGCGTATTTGACAGCCCGCATGGTGACATTGCCGAAGCGGAGGCAGATAATAAGGAGGAGGAGAGGAGGAGGAGAGGAGGTGAAGAAACTCTGTGGTTTTGCAGCAAATAAAGGAAGACGACAAAAAACTGGATGCCGACCGATCTTACAAACTTCCAAACAGAGAATTCGCCAGTTACAGGACAGCCCCCAACGACAACCCTCGTCAACAATCACCTTCACCAATGCCGTCAGTTGCCGACGTCGCTGCGCACAACTCGCAGTCGTCCTGCTGGGTGATTGTGTCGGGCAAGGCGTACGACGTGACAGATTTTCTTGAAGAACACCCAGGCGGCCCACGATCGATTCTTCGCTTCGCTGGACGCGATGCAACGGACGAGTACGGGCCATTGCACCCACTGGGCACGATCGAGTCTCTGCCCAAGGACAAGCATCTGGGTCCGGTGCATGACCTCCCTTTGAAGCCGGTGTCTGCTCCACAGTTGTTGACGTCTCCTGTCACAGCAATGGTTACCACAGCGCCTGCCATTCTTCCCCTCTCCGCATGCATGTCCCTCGAGGACCTCGCGCAGGTCGCTTCGGCCAAGTTGTCGCCTCGTGCGGCGGCGTACTATCATAGCGGTGCCGAGACACGGTACTCGCGCGACCGCAACCGAAGCGACTGGTCCCGTGTTGGCTTGCGGCCACGTGTGCTTATCAATGTCGGCCCGACGCCCAAGATGCGCGCCAATGTCATGGGCTTTGCCAGCAGCCTGCCCATCTTTATTGCGCCGGCAGCCAACGCGCGGTTCGGTCATCCAGACGGCGAGTTGTGTCTGGCACGCACGGCAGCGCGCATGGATATTGCGCAGTGTGTGAGCTCATATGCATCGGTGGCGGCACCGGATATCGCGGCCGAGTTTTTCAACGACAAGCACAAGCGCGGCGGCGCCATGTTCTTTCAGCTGTACATTCCGCGCATCAAAAAGGATGCCGAGAAGATGATTGCTGTGGCCAAAGAGGCAGGGTACCAGGCGTTGGTCGTGACGGTCGATGCGCCTGTGATTGGTAAACGCGACGACAGTGACCAGTTCCAGGCGCTGGCAGCGGCAGCGACAGCGGCAGCGGAAGCAGACGGTGGCGACTCTGAGAGTAAAGAGGGAAAGGAAGGAGGAACAGGGGAGACAACACTGCCTCCGCTGCCTGGACAAGAGCCAGGAACGCTACGAGCAGCACACAATGCGACATTCGAATGGTCTGACCTGCCATGGATCCGCCATTGCTGGGGGGCCGACCACCCGATCCTGCTAAAGGGCATCCAGACGGCTGAAGACGCCCTCTTGGCAACGCAGCAGATTGGCCCTGACGGGAAACGACTGGTGGACGGCATCTACCTCTCCAACCATGGCGGCCGCCAGCTCGACTACGCGCCCACGAGCGTGCAGACGCTGCTGGACATTCGCCGCCGCGCACCCCAGGTATTCGACCAGCTGCCGGTCTACGTGGATGGCGGCATCCGTCGCGGCACTGATGTTGTCAAGGCTTTGTGTCTGGGTGCTCGTGCTGTTGGGCTCGGCCGGGGGTTTTTGTATGCCTTGAGCGCATACGGCACGGAAGGAGCACTGCGTGCGGTACAGATCCTCAGCGATGAAATCCAGACAACCTTGCGGCTGTTGGGTGTGGCAGACGTGGCCCAGCTCGACGACCGGTACCTAGACCTGGGCGACTTTGGCATCGAGCGGGCTAAACTGTAGGTGACAGAGTTTGCCCTTGGTCCAAGTTTCTCAATGGTTTCCAGTTTTCCCCTATTGCCCCGGTTTCTCCACATTCTTCTTCAAGCTCTCCAGGCTTTTCTTGCCGTACTACCCGACACTAATTTTTTCAAGCCTTCTTCTTTGAGTTGCTGGCTGCTGTCAACTTTATTTTGCTCGCCACGTCGTGTCGAGAGGGCTGCTTGTTTGAGCAAGGGGAAGGACTCTTGTTTACAGCACCGGCCACGTTCGTTCCAATCCCCCGGAAGTCATCAATGCACCCTCCTCAATCACTCCCGAAGAGGTTTTCATTGCGGTCGGCAGATAAGGTGGATTCGGTTGCTGATGGCTGTATTTGACGCCTTAAACTGCCCGGGGAAAATAGTTAGCAAGTGGCAAGAAAAATAAAAGGTATTGCGATCCTGCGGTTTCACATACGGTGACAGGCAGGTACGTGGCTCCATCGTAGGCCCCTTCCTTTGTGAGCTTCTCTTCTTTGGCCCTTCTCTTCTCGAGAACACTCTTCTCGCAATCGTGGTCATTGCTGTAACAACAAATCAATACAGCCACAAATCCCAGAAAGAATCAAAACAAGGTATGCCAGCTGACGCAGAAGAGGTAGCCTGAGCAGGACTTGGAGCTCTTGCTGAGTGATTCACCGAGATTCGCCGCGTTGAGGAGCTCTGTAACGTTCAAAGGAGCTGGGGTTGGGGCATTCTTGATACTTAATAATCTCCAAATATTCAGTGACCGCCTAGGCAAAGTCCAAGGCCTCACGGGCCGTAATGTTGAAGGAGAGGGAGATTGGGGTGTCCATTGTTGTCTCCGTTTCGGTGGTCGTTGATGTGTGGCGATACAATGCGTGTTGGTATTTTGTGTTGTGAAGATGGAGGAGAATGTCAAAAGGGGGTTGGAGCTTTTTTCTAAGAGATACTGTAAAAGTGCTCTTGCCATTTCTGCTTTTCTGTTGCCATGGCCCGAAAAGGAAGGAACATGATGCTGCTTAGGTGTTGTTGTTATCTCGTTCTTGTCACGTGATACCATCTTGACGATACCAGCTCTTTCTTCTTTCGGACCTCGCGGCTTCCCTTTCTTTTTCTACCCCTTTATCTTTCGTTCCAAACAAAACAATCCGTACAGCGTCATCTTCAAATGGCCTCAACAATTGATCTTGATACGCTTCTGGCGTCACTTCCGGCATGCAAGCGCTGCCGCAAGAACAGACGACGCTGCGATACCAAGCTGCCATCGTGCGCCAATTGCACCAAAGCGGGCGTCGAGTGCATCTTCTACGACCACGCCCTCCAAGAAGAACTCCCTCGAAGCTACATTGCTTCTTTGGTTGAGCACCTGACAAGGGATGACGATGCCGTGGCGGCCGTTGACGCGCCGGTCAACGCATTCAATGCTGCTGTCGTCCCGTCAGTTTCAGCCGACAACGCCCAGGCCAGTCACCATTTCGCCTACGCTCAAGGAGCTTATCGCTACATTGGGGCCGGATCGCATCTTCTCAATGTCAAACTCGATGACTCAAAGTTTAATTTGCCAAATCAACCGTCCTCTCGCCCTATCTTACCACCATTACCACTTATCGCTCCCGAGCCAATGCCCTGCGATCTCCGGGCATACCTCACGCAGGTCTTCTTTGACACCATTCACATGGTGTATCCATTTCTTTCCTCTACGGACATGTCTCTCAAGAGCAAGAGCCGGGCCTCCTCGGCTACCCAAGAGTTTATCCAGGAAATGGTGTGTGCCATTGCGTGCCACTGCGAGAGGAGTGGTGACGCTTCGAATACCGTCTCAATCAGCGAGAGAAAGCAGCGTCTGCGTGCCCTTGGAGCTGCTGCTCAATCCCGTGCACTTCGATACATTGAGCAAGCCACAGCATCCCAGACTGTCTCAACTCTACAAGTTGTTGTTCTACTCGTGCTCTACACTCTTGTTTGCCCCTCGATAGGTGGCAATATTAGCCAGCAGCTCGGATTTGCCATACGGCTGGTGATTGATCTCTGTGAATCGGGCAGCGACAGCGAGGGAGAGAATGACAGCGAGAAGGAGACATTGCCAACTCTCTCGTCACTTTACAAAGTTATCTACTGCTTGGAAAATCATGTCTGCGGTGTGCTTGTTCGACCGACAGCACTACCTGAGCCGGCAGAGCCTCTGTTGATGCCCACATTTTCCGAGTTTCAGACGGAACTTCCACAATGTCTAGGCGACGATCAATCTCTCGACATTTTGTGCACACTCTACCGTGTTCAGGCCCGTATTCGAAACCACGGCCAAGTTGAAAGCATTGGGCCAAACGGAACACTACGAAGCTCTGTTTTTGACTTTGGAGAGGAATATCACAAGCACCAAAAGCAGCACTTGAGCCAACCAGGACGAGAGCATTCAAAAACGCTCCATCCCAATGTTGCCGCCGTCCTCAACGAGACGTGTCTGCATTTGGCGCCGGCTTCGACCAACGCTGCTGTTCGTCTAATTGACGTCTGTCTGGATCCTAGCTACCTGGCCACGTTCATCTCACCATACTGGGTGCACCGAGCTGCTACGGTCGTCACAGATGCGATTATGGATGGAAAAGACTCTGGACAGCCCCAGTTGGTCCGGGCGTATGGCCAAGCTGTGGCCTTACTGACATCTTGGGCAAGCAGCTGGGATGCAGCCAGAATGCTACGAAACGATCTCGAGCAGCGTCTACCAAAATGAGGGGGGAGCCCAATGACCAAGAGCTCCTAGATAGCGTTATCGGCGATTGGTGTTGCCAAGGGTCGGCTAGTTGCAGCCTCCTATGATCCTTATCTCTGATGACCAGCACCATTGTCATGGCCATCTGTCTATCTGCACAGCCGCTAACCGAAAATGGTAACATCTCACTTACACGAATGAGTCCACTAAATCGAGACGACACCGCTAACAGGATCGCAAGCAAGCTCCCTAATTGCACCGTGGTGGCTGCCATTTAGTTTCGTCTTCTTTCTCACATTACCAATGAAAGCCAAAATTCTCTACCACAACGACTCCTCCCTCCATACAACACTACAACACTCCTATTTTCACTCTCACCGACAATGGTTCACTCTCGAGTTCGACGACGAGCACAGGCGTGCGCCCGCTGCCGGCTTCGCAAGGTTCATTGCGATGCCTTGCCGTCCGGCTGTTCACGGTGTACTGAAGCGGCCGTGCCCTGCGTGGCTCTTCTGAGCCCGTCGACGCGAGAGGCTATGCCACGAAGTGTTGCGCAGTTTCTCGAAACCCAAATTGCTGAAAGAGAACGAGAAAAGGGGCGACCGGGTCGAGCAGGAGTCACATTACGGAAATCAGCCGCGACCACATCTACTCAAAAGATTTCATCATCCCGCTTTGCATCGCCTGTGGCCAATACATTGCTTGCCGGCATAACGCCATCATTTCTTGGCCTATCAGCTGCCGTTCCACTTGCGCGGTGTGTTGTGGCCGGCACTCGACTACCATCCGCTCGAGAGGTTATGCGCAGTGGACACTCGCCGCATTCGCCGCACTCACCAACATCAGGGACTGTCCCCCTGAACACGACTCCGCAACAGCAGCCCATCAGTCCCAGTGCCTCCAACATGCCACCACCGAGCCCGGGGAGCTCATTGTCTGCTATTCCAGTACACGTTGCCGACTTTTTGTTCGACAACTACGTGACCCGTGTGGCACCGCAATATCCCATCCATTACACACCAGATCTGGTGGCCATGCACACGGCTGTCTTCCACCCGGAAAAGCAAACGAGCCCTGCATGCAAGACTGACGTCTACGCCACCTACACACTTAATCTCATTATGGCCATTTCACTGTCGACAGCTGCCCGCTCAAGGCAAGCCCGCGCTAATGCCATTGCCAGCGGCCTTTTTTCACGCGCAATGGAACAGTTGCCCGGAGTATTGACAAACGATTTGCGTGGTCTGCAGGCGCTTGTCCTTCTAACACAGTACACTTTTTTGAGTCCCGGTGTAGCCAACTTTTGGCTTCTTACCGGTTTTATGAGCCAGGCTTGCATCGACTTGGGTCTGCACCAAGAGATGGCCGAGCCACCGGAGAGCAGTCATGACTACCCGGATCTTCCTTGGCCCCTCCTCCGAGATATGCGTCGCCGTGTCTTCTGGTGTGCATGGGAGATGGAGGTGGCTGTGTGCGGCGCACTACTGCGTCCAATTACTCTGCTACGACGCAATGTTACGACTGAGTTTCCCTCAGTGCTGGATGACGACGCAATCGGACGAGCCATCACACAGGCAGCTCTGACTGGTAGCCAGCCACGTCTTGACGGAGACAGCGGCCGCCCAGCCAAGTTCACATCGCACTACATTTGGCGATACCGTGCCGTTGAGTGCGACATCGTTCCCGTGCTCTTTCACGGTGAGCCACTGCCTGCAGCGTATAGGAATCTGGGAGACGGGGAAGATGATGGCCTGGCTGCCTGGATGGATTACCAAGAGCGCACAATCCTGGCTTGGAAAGCCGAGATACATGACCGTACGGCCCGCAACACGGACGCTTCAGTCCAGTCGCTCTGGGATGAGATGCAATTGTACGCCGATATTGCCTGCGACTACATTCTCATCACACTTTTCCGCCCTTGCCCTCGACTCAGAGATCCACCTACCAAGAATCTGTTGAAAGCCTTTGCGGCCGCCGCAGGTGTTGCCGACGGCAGCTGGGAGCAAGCCAACTGTGCGTTTGGGAGCAGCAAGTATGTCTTCCATGCCTGCTACCACTCATTCTCGGCCGCCATTGCCTTTCTACAAGCCCTCCAGCGAATCAAACCTGCCATTGCTGCCAATTACGCCTGGGCTCAGGTCGAGGCCAATATGCAGGCCTTTTCACGTTTCTTTGCCACAGTCGCTGAGCGATGGCCGGCAGCGTCAAGGTGTCTTGATGAATATGAGCGACTACTTGCGCCCGTCAAGCGCGACTACGTCGATTTTCTTGTACAAGCCGCGCACGAGGCACAGGCTGCTCAAGACCGAGAAATGGAAACACAAGCGGAAACTGTTTCTGATGCAGGCACTACTGTGTTGACTGATATCGATCTTGACGAGGCACTTACACTGAGTACCTTTTTCAACGCATCTGCACTCGAACCGACGGATCACAGCGCACTCCTGTATGACAGCAGCAGCAACAACAACATTGGCATAAATAGCAACCTCGGGTTTGCGCACTCGCATCCAACGGTACAAGGCGCCTTTGTGACCATGGACTGGAATAAGGAGTTTAGCTTTGGAGTCGACCCGGGTGCCTGGCGTGCGGTGTAGACCGTGTGGACCCAACAGACTGGGCGTCCGGAAGGGTAGTGTCAATAGCAATCTCTCCAACAACAAATTCAACCGCCCTTATCGTGTCAACGATGCGCTTTGGCGCAAATAACCGCTACAAAATATTGCTACGCCGGCGTCTTGGCCCGCTAGCGAGATTCGCCCAACACCGTTAGCCAGTCTATGTCTCGCTATCAACAGCCTACTTTTTCTTGCGCCCACGACCGGCTCTTTCCCTTTTTCGTTTGGGCCCCGATAAGGAAACGAAATGGGATGTAAGGATCTCGTCACTGATCGTGTCCCAATCCCACCCCAATGGTTCGGGTGCAACGCCGCATGGGGTCCATCTGGGGCTGGGTTGGTTGACCTTTGCGCGCAAGTCCGACAGGTTGCGCCCTTGACCGTAGTGCACACCAATGGGCTCACACGCTGCACCTTGATGCGAATATTTTTATCGTATTCTTGTTTTTCACGACAAGTTATAAGATGATCGTTGAGCATGCATGATGAGATACAAAGTTTGATAATCAACAATCAACAGAACAAGAGAACAAACAAATAAACAGACAGACAAATAAACAGACAGACAGACAAACAGACAGACAAACAACACGATTTTTCACACATCACCATGTCTTTCTCTCTCGACATTCCCGTCATCGACATTGCCAAGTCCTTGTCTGGTGACGCAGCCGACCGCAGGGCGTGTGCGCTGGAGTTGCGCCGTGCTCTCGAGGAGGTCGGCTTCTTCCAGATCGTGGGCCACTCCGTGTCCACGGAGCTTCAAGAAAAGTTCATTGCTGCCATCACGGCCTTTTTCGACCTGCCACTCGCCGAAAAGCTGGCCATTGGCCAGGACCGCTCGCCATGCAACCGTGGCTATGAGCGTATTGGCATTGAGCGTCTCGAAGAGCTCGAGGACAACAGTGCTATCGAGAAAAAGGAAGGCTTCACCGTGCGTCCAGAGCGTGCCCTCGGCCGTTTTATGACGGGCCCCAACCAGTGGCCGTCGACAGATCTGCCGGGCATGGCTGACTTCCGGACAACGTACATGGAATACTTTGCCGCTGTGCACCGGCTGAGCTCGCACATGTTCCGCCTGATGGCATTGAGCCTCGACCTCGACGAGCACTACTTTGACGCTTTTGCGGCCGACCCGGATGGCACCCAGCTCTGCCGGGCGCACCACTACCCGCCCAACCCGACCGGTGAAGGCTCTACAGGCCGCGGCGTCGGTGCACATACGGACTTTGGTGCTCTCACGCTGCTCCTCCAAGACGAGATTGGCGGTCTCCAGGTGCTACACAAGCCGACCAACACATGGCACCCAGTGAAGCCCATTGCTGGTGCCTATGTCATCAACATTGGCGACCTCATGCAGCGCTGGACCAACGACCGCTACCTGAGCACAATGCACCGCGTGATCTCGCCGGCGTCGCTCAAGCCGCGCTACTCGGTGGCCTTTTTCAACGATGGTGCGCTCGACACAGTGGTTGAAGCAATCCCCACATGTGTGGCAGACGGTGAGAAGCCCAAGTACGGCCCCCTCAAGGTTGAGGACCATTTGATGCGGCGGTACAAGCAGAGCTACTCGATTGGTGGTGCATCGATCAAGACACCGGCCGAGCTAGGCATGGCGACGGCGGTGACTGCAGTGCAACCAGTTGGAATCACTGCCTAGGAAGATGATGTATGCGGTATGGCCTTTCTGGAAATACGCCCTGTTAAATTGGATTTCATAATTTCAAACTATTTTCTCGCTTTTTCCCTTGGAAATTTTGCCACACACTTGTTGTTCATCCTTGTTTGCTATGTATGGTGTCAACTTTTTTTTGGTTAACCGAAGAACGCTGTTATTTTTTTAACCGACAATTTTTTTAACTTATTTGTTTTATATCAATCATGTTTGTCATTTCGTTGATTTTTCTCGACACTGCTCCATCTCATGTCCCCTTACTGCCTGTGCCCAACTCGTCTACATATGCTGAAGTAGGCTTCGCAAATCCACAAACAGTACCGTCCCTCACGACCACTTCGCTGTCCTCTGCCTGTGCATACTGGCCTGCCACCATATCACGCATGTACGAGTACGGACAATCGCCAGCACCACCGTTGACGGCCACATATCCTCGATGACCTAGTTGAAACAGGTTGTTCTCAACACCCCATTCACGACGTCGCCGCCGCACCTCATCGGCTCGAATCTCGCAAGCCACGATGTGGTCTGCCACGCCATTGCCTCGCTCGAGCACGTCACCCTCTGGGCCGACAAACATGGCCTCTCCCATGCTTCTCCATGTGCTGTCAGCCCCCGCCAGCGCCACACTCACAGTATACATCAGGTTGGCGGCGGCATTGGCCCGGTTCGTCAAATCCCAGCTTCTGCGGATGGGTGATGTGTAGCCGGCTGTGCGCAACAGCACCTCAGCGCCCTTGTATGCAGCCTCGCGTGCCATCTCCGGGAACATGCCGTCGTGGCAGATGATCAAGCTCATCTTCACACCACCAGGGCCGGTAAAAACGGAGATGCCACGGTTTCCAGGGTACCATGGCTCGACAGGCACCCACGGATGCATCTTGCGGTAGTAGTCGACAATCCCGCCGTCCGAGTTGATGGTAAGACCGACGTTCCATGGATATTCGGATGCCAGCTCATTGTGCTCCATGATGCTGAAGACGCCCCAGATTTTCTGCTCGGCACAGACGGCGCGGAAGGCAGCCACTTCAGGGCCATCCATGGAGCAGAGGATGTCCGGGCCGGTGCTCATCGACAGCCCGTGGATGCAGTACTCGGGAAACAGCACAAGGTCCGCGGCTGGATACTCGCGACGACACCGGCGCACAAGGTTGCAGACATGCTTTGTGGCGGCGGCAAGATCGGACGGCGTGTCAACACGGAAAAGCTGCGACTGTACAGCGGCAATGACGATGCCGCCAGTCGTCTTGTTGAGTCCACCCAGGCCGCTCATTTTGGCGGAGATAGTGGTGATGCTGTCTGTTGCCACGCCAGTAAAAGACAGTAAAAGTCTACTGTATGTTGCTCGAAAGTTCGACTTATTGATATCACATCTAAAATTCGATGCTGTCGCCATGCCGAGCGTTCTCCTCGCTTCCCCTCCTCGCTTCCCCTCCTCGAGCTTCGACTTACACGACTTGGTGTGGTGGCAGCTCCTTATCGGCGCTAACGGAAATCAACGCAAGTTGACGCACTACAGCGCTCCACGGCACACATTCATTGATACACTACAGGGCCACTACTGGGCCGCTACAGATCTGTACAGGGAGCTACAGGTGCGCTACGGCGGGCATCGGACAACAGCGCAAACGGCTTTACGCGCAGACGGATCTGGGCGCAACCTGGCAGGGCTGGACAACAGACAAAAAGAGGGAGGAAAAGGAGCACAAGATAACAGAGCCACGATGCAAGCGAGTGGCAGAAGAGCTATAGGAGCTCATCCCAGACGTCGCAATTGGGCTGTCTTATTGGCCGTTGGTTAATCATCCTCGACAATCTCAAAGACAAAAAATGACAACCTTTACAACATCGACTGGTGATGCTCAAGATAAGCTCGTTGATATTTCACATTTGCTTTTCTGGCTCCTCATCCACTCTTCATACTCTCACTCAACAGCATATAAGATGCCCAGACGACGTGTCTGAATCTTGTCGGTTCCATCCGCACCCGCAACAAGCTCTACACAAACGTTTTCCTCTCATCTTATATCATCTCATCTCATCATCTCTCCAACATGAACGACCTCAAGATGGCTACTGAGAGTTCCAGCGAGAAACCAGAGCTTGGCACATCGCCCGAGCACAGCATCCGCCAGGGTGATATGGTGCCTGAAACAACGTCTGTCCTTGCCACGGACGACGACGACCGCGAGGTCTTCAAGGCCGATGGCGAGGGCGGGGCTCAGTTCCGCGCCCTCGGCCTCTTTCGCACCATCGTCGTGCTCGTCAAGTTGTGCTTTGCTACAGGCGTGCTCTCCATCCCATCTGCCCTCGGCGTCGTCGGCTACGGGCCCGGCCTTATCCTCTTGGCTCTGTGGAGCGCCCTCACCATCTACTACTCCTACGTCGCCTACCAGTTCCGCATGCGCTTTGCCGGTGTGCACAACATTGTCGATGCAGCCATGGTCATGGGCGGGCCCATTGCTCGTGAGGCGACATCAGCCCTGTTCCTGCTGACATGGATTCTGTGTACCGGCTCCGGCTTCATTGGTCTGTCCCAGGGTCTCAAGATCCTGGCCAACGGCCGTGGATGCACCATCGTCTGGACCCTTGTGGCAGCCATTTCCACGGGTGTGCTCGCGAGTATCCGCACACTCGGAAAGCTTGCCATCCTCACGTGGATCGGCTTTGCCAGTATCTTTACGGCCGTGTTTATTGTTGTCGTCGGTGTTACGACGGTCGACCGTCCAGCTGCGGCTCCTCCCACTGGCCCCTATGAGCTCGGCGTGCTGGCCGTTGGTCACCCTACCTTTGTCGCTGGTCTTGTGGCTGCTCTGAATCTTTTCTGTAAGTCTGATGTGCCAGCAGTCTTGTTTTGATTTGTTTTGATTTTCTTGTCTTGTGAAAGACTGCTTACTGACATTCTCATTCTTCTTCAGCCGGCTTTGGCTCAACATCCACCTTCATGCCCGTGATTGCTGAGATGAAGGTGCCTCGCCAGTTCCCCAAGGCCCTTTTCATTTCCCAGGGCTTTTTGGTCGCCTGCTACATGTCCTTTGGCATGGTCATCTACATGTACTGCGGCCAATACATTACCAGTCCGTCCCTCGCCAACGCCGGTGGTACCCTCGAGAAGATCGCCTATGGTATCTCCATCCCCGGTTTCATGATGACATCGACCCTCTGGGTGCACGTCGCCGCCAAGTTCTTGCTCGTCCGCATCCTCCGCGACTCGCCCCATCTGCAGGCCAACAGCATCGTCCACTGGACCACGTGGCTGGCGTCCACTGTGGGGTTGACTGTCTTGTCCTTTATCCTGGCCGAGGCCATTCCCTTCTTCAACTACATTCTCGGACTGATCGGCTCGCTCTGCTGCTCGCCGACGTGCCTGGTCATCCCTGCCATTATGGGTCTGTACCTGCACAAGGGCAAGTGGTTTTCGAGCGGTAAAAGTGTCACGGCGATTTGCGTACTCCATGGCATCACAATGGTTGGTGGCTCGTTCATGGCCGTTGCTGGTACCTATACAACAATCCAGAGTATCGTGGATGCCTATGCGGTTGGCGGTGTCGCCGGTGCCTTCTCGTGTGGTTAGATATGGTTGTTTCTGAACGCAGTGCCTGGTTTGATTTTATAGATATTTTAGATGATAGACGTGCTTCAATCGCAATGAACTCTTGACAGTAGTTTATTTCTTGTAGGTGGATGTAGAGCGTCTTTGCTGTCCCGGGCAATTGTGGGACCGTTTTGCGGGAAGACCCACCCGGCCACTGCGCCGTACTGATCGTCCGCACACTTTACAGGAAGGAGCAAGAAGCCGAGGCGACTCTGGACCGCAACCGCCTGTGCACCTTGTTGCGCCCCCGGTTGGCTCGTCTTTCTTTGTAGGAGTTAAACAATAAACAATGGACATGAAGCCATCGGGCCAGACCATTGGGGAGGTTTGTGGTGTATGGTTTGCGTGGCGTCATGGGGGAAAGTATGGATTGCCGGTCTAGAGCTTGTTTGTATACATTTTGCCCTGTTCTTCATCAAAGATTCTTATTCTTACACTTTCCCCTTCAAAACGTGCATTCAAACATGCCTCCAACACCACCAAAGTCAAAGACGCCTAACGCCCATCTGGGTGTGCCCGCGCCGGAATGGGCCGACCTTTACGCGCGATGCCCCGAACGCGTTGTCCATCTCGTCGGCACGCCGCAGCATCTGCGATCAATGATGGCTGCGCTCAAGGCGAAGACGGCCAGCCTGGTACCAGAAATCACACAGGGCCTGGTCAGTGTCCGCGATGAGTCGCTGACAGTGTCAGATGGCAGCGTCATTGCTGCGAGAGTCTACACACCCGACGACGGCAAAACATCACGGCCGGCCGTTGTATAGTAGGTCCACACGTAATCTTTTTGTTGTTACATGTTCTCTTGGCTCACCACATAAACTAAACAGCATCCATGGCGGTGGATGGACACTCGGCGATCTCGAGGGTGAGGATGTGGCCTGTCGACGGATGTGTGTCGGTGCCGGCGTAGTGGTCGTCAGCGTCGACTACCGACTGGCCCCAGAGCATCCTTTTCCGGACGGACTCGACGATTTATGGGATGCTCTTCTGTGGGTGAGTTGTGCTTCTCTTTTTCTCCATGAATATTCTATCCAAGCCCTGTTGACACTGTATAGACTGCCAAAAACTACAGGACGCTCGGTGTTGACATAGATCGGATGATCCTCGGCGGCTCAAGTTCAGGTGGAAATTTTGTGAGTGTATCCACGGGACATATGATGCCAAATGGTCCGTCACTTGACAAACACCAATCTCCCTAGTATAGGCCGCCGCATTGGCGCATCGCGCCCGCGACCGCGCATCATCCATCGGCTTCATCTTGAAGCGCCAGATCTTGCGCATCCCGGCCATATGCCACTACAAGTGTTATCCGCCCGAGCTGCAACTACACAGCCTCGACGAGCTCAGCAGCAGCGCCCGTCTTGTCACGGCGGTCCATGGAGCTGTTCTGGGGCAACTATAGCCCGCCAAACCCCAGCGACCCAGACGCGTCGCCACTGCTGCACAAAAGCTTTGCCGGCTTGGCCCCGGCCTACATCCAGGTCGTCGGGATGGACCTGCTGCGCGACAAAGGGCTGGCCTATGGGGCCAGACTGTGTGCTGCAGGCGTGCCGGTCCGGCTGGATGTCTACCCGGGCATGCCGCACGGCTTTGGGTATTTCCCCAGAAGTGGCGGCAGCACGGCAAAACGTGCAGGATTTGTTGGATGGGGTCGAGTTTCTGCTCAAGGACGAGGGCAAGTCGAAGCCGCCACGAGGATTCAGACGGATTGGTGTGCATCAATCTGCGGTCACCGTTAGTCAACATTATATACATTTTTGTGAGAGTCGAGGGGTGTCGTCGCAGAGTCAGTATAAAAATTTACCAACCGTTCATGCGTGGCTGATTCAACAGAACAACTGGGGACAATGGCGACCAGTCTCGGGATGGTGTCTGATCCGTTTTGTGCTGTGTTAATTCTGTGTCGGCACAACAGTCTGGAACATCCGCCGGTGCAATGGTGAGGTCAGGTCGTACAGTAAACATGGCATTCTTGCAACTGGAGGTGGGAAACGAAGAAGAAAAAAAAAAGACGAATTGGGGAACTTGGATATAACGGACATATTGATTAGAGAGAAGAGAGTGGTCGAGAAAAGGAGAAAGAGAAGGCGTTGCATAGCTGTCCCTGCTCGCTTCATTTAAGCTATGTTGCACATGTTTTACGCAAAACGTAAAAAGGTGCCTTGGCCCTGTTCTTGGTCCCAGCTTCGATGACTCTCGAGGTTCGGCTTTCAATCTCAACCCCTAGCAGGTCTTTGCTTGGTCTTGCTTTAGGTCTTGGCCATCCTTTCGGAATGCAGGATCCGCTGGGGAAAGACTCCAAGTCGTATCCGTTTGATATTGCAACTGTGCGACGGCGTTTCTAGGCACTGCAAGTGTATGTGCATATGAGGTATATGCATAGCAGAGGCTATGCTATGCAGAGCTCATAGTGTGCACAGCAGGTGCAGTGTTCATGCTTGTTCGCGTGCTACAAAAGGTCAAAGAGCGCAAGGGACATGAGCGGCGTGCAATAGAGGCGTACATGCGGCTTGCATGTTAATGTTACAAAGACTGTGAGGTGGAAGGATTCTGTTCGGAGAAAGGTATTCTTGGATAGTCCTGGGAGTGAACCCAAAATCCAACAAAGCAGTCTGTAGAAAATGGGAAGACGGAGACCTCCATACTGAATACGCAGATGGCCGGGAACCGGGGCTCTCCTGTTGGCCCGTGTTCCTGTTCCTGTTCTTGTTGTCGTCGTCTTGTTCCTTCCATCTCCCTTCCAGATCGACGTTGATCGGTCATGGCGTGGTTGCATCTAGACTTTAGACTCGTAGAGTGAAGAAATCTGCACATGCAGGTCTGTGTGCATCTGCGGTAGTCTTGTCTGCGGACGAGCTTTGATACTCTTGCACCCCCATGCCCTTCTTTGCCCGGTGCTCGGTGGCCTCCCACGCTCATTGTCTCCCTTTCCGCTCATCTTACTCGTACACGCACACTCTCAGCCCAGAGATCAAGTAAGATCAAATAAGGAAATGAAGATACAACAATACAACAGCAGCAAACGAAGCTAAACTCTCTTGGAGGGGGGGTGTGTGCGTCGGAGAAGACAATACAAGAAAAAAGAGGCAAAAATAAAAATGGGATGCTTTCCTATCTCTCGGGAGCGGAGGAGGAGCAGACTGGGGGAAAAGGCTGGGGGATGCGTGGTATATCGTGGTGCACGGAGTATTGTAGTGAAATATAGTGCGGGACCCGTACTAAAGGCTTGATACAGCGGCAAAGCTTGTGCAACTCACCCGCAGACCCACATCCCGATATGTGCTTTTTGCCTTGTTCTCCCTGCAAGGATCTCGAGGTGTTTCCCACCTTCTTTCATACGCAATGAAGAGCATGAACTCATTGTCCAATGTTATTATTAGGTTTTGGGGCCGGTGGGCGTGCCATGAGAAGAAAAGGGGAGGGGTGCGAACGGTTAGGGATGAGACAATGGCACTCGCGATCTTGACGTTTGTTGATGGAGTCGACGTCGCAGTTTCGAAGCTGAAGCTCGCCTCTGAGACAGCAGCAGACTTGCATCGTAGAAATATTGCAAGCTTTTTTTGTCTGCTGTTTCATGCCGTACCTGGCAAAATGTCGTGATCCAGGGGAGAGCTATACGTACTCCGTGCAGACTTGTTTTTGAGACGGCCGTTTCCCGCCGATCCCAGAGCTATGGAGCAGCCCGCTCGCCGGCGGAGACGAGATCGCTCATCCACTGCGGATGGCATGCGGATGGCAGCGGATGGTTTGCAAACCAAACGGTCGTTTACCCTTCGTGACCAAACACCTTGTGGCCAAACGAGAACCAGAGTGCATTAGCGGCCAGGGATCAACACGGGCAAAGTAAACATGGAAGCGTGGAAACCAGTAAATTTGAGGAGGAATACGGAGTAGAGGTGCAGATGCATTTCGTACATTGTAAACGTAAAGGAATCTGCAGAACACGGGGAACGCAAGCGCCGGGTGGTCGAGATGGGGCCAGGGTAAGGTGTGTGTGTGTGTGTAAGAGAAAGAGAGAGAGAGAGAGAGAGAGAGAGAGAGAGAGAGAGCATCTCGGCGCCTGGAGTAAGTTGCACATGGCGTCGAGAGCTGAGCACAAGAATATCAAAAGAGCAAAAACGGTAACGAAAGTGCAGCAAAAGACCAACATCACATTCAGTCTGTCCGGCCAATCAGAGGACAGAGAGGCCCAGCCCAGAACTGCCGACTACCAAGAAAGGCCAAGAAAGGCCAAGGACGGGACAAGGACGGGACAAGACTGTACATTGACAGGCACACAGCTTGGCATGGGGAAATGCAACTCCTGTGCTGAGTACTCCGTACGTCGTTCTCCGTCCATATGAAGCATGGGTTCTGGAGGTTTCCCGGTTCTCGTTATGCAGTCCACTTCGGTCTCGTCGAGAAGAGGCAAGTTGTTCTGCTTATGCTCAATGGTCGGTCTCGTTTGCGTGTCTGTACGTAGATACGGAGTACGACGTACGTTTGTACACAGTGTCTGTCTCGCGTTCGCCGCCGCAGATGTCTGGTTGCATTGGTCTTATTCTTATCAGCGGCCACTGAGCTTTGACCAGAGCCGCTGACCAACGGCAAATCAAAATTGGCACTGAAATTGAAAAGGGCCAGCAAAAGAAGAGAAAGCAGAAAGAGAAAAAGAAGGACGGGAAGAAAGACAGAAAGAAAAGACAGAACGTGTGGGTGGAGGCCGGCGACCCCTGGCCCCACACCATTCCTTCCCGGGCGACGGAGCTGGCACCAAATGGATAAAGCCAATACGGATACGCCAATACGCCAAAGAAAAGACCGACCAGGGCTGGTCCAATGGCCGCACAGAGATAAGGATTGCACAGCGGACGACTTTTTTGGTGTGGCTCCCCGTGCTTCTTTTTTTTCTTCTTTTTCTTCTTTTTCTTCTTTTTCTTCTTTTTCTTCTTTTTCTTCTTTTTCGCCTTTTTCCTTTTTGCTGCAGCTCGACGCTTAATTCCGGGGACGTTTGGCGCTGGATACGCGTGTCGGGGAAAGCGGACGAGTGCAGCGAGCCCAGACGCAGCTCAAAAGACAGACGAGGTGCAGCTAATGAGTAGAAAGCTACTCCGTACTCTCCTACTGTCTTTGAGAGAGCTGTCTCGGAGCAGCCTTCCCCAGCCAAGACGCCTAGAAGACGCTCCATAAAGACTAAGCCTCGTCCGATCCAGCCGCTGCGGGTGGGTTCCGCTCTGGCCATTATCGATATTGTGTTTTATCTTGATATCGAATTGCCGTTTGTCGTTGCTAGTACGTCGTACACAGTACGTCGTAGAGGTGATGTTCACGATCTTGTTGCTTTGATTCAGCCTGTTTTGTTTCGTAATTGGCGAGTTGAATAACGACAACCATCGTGTTCCGTTTCTCGGCGACACTCAACCGACTTGGCCGTGGCATCGTACAACAGCCAAGAGCCACGAAAACACCAGACGGCATCGTAGAACCGCAGATGTAGATGTAGACAGCCGTGCTGGCAATCCTGACGGCCACATGCTGCTTCGTGCAGATGCCAAAAAAGGCCCCGATGCCGATGAACGCCTTTGTGCAAGGCTGGCTGCTGTATCTCCCCATTTTGTTGTCCCACACATCCAGTTCGAGCCATTCAACCATTGTCCCAGCATCGGCCACTTCCCTGCGATCTTGCGTGTGTTGCGCGTCGTCTCTGCTTGTCTTACCTTACTGTCTCTGCAAAACTGCAAGACGAGGCTGTCTGACGTCTCCGGTCTCCGGCTCATCACCTTCCATGTCTTCAATCGCACTGGACAAGCACACTGGCCAGATTAGCGGTGCCTGACATAAACACGCCCACTCACCCGCACCTGCGTGAGGATACAGCACGGGCCCGGACGTGGGCGAAGCCGGCAGGGTCGATCTCAAAGACAGACTGCAAAATGTTCCGGAATCTGGCGGACGGCGACGCGGCCGGGACTCGACCCACGGCAGGGCCACGTTTCGGGCCCTCTTTTTCTATCCGTATCGTACTGAGTACGTCGTACTCAGTAGCCCGTGGTGTGTTGTATCGCCTGTCGAGGACTGACTCGCTGTGGCCGAGGTTGGGTTGCTCCCACGCTAAAATGAAGAGCTCAAAATGTTTCGAAGAATAATACGCTGGCGTAAGATCTGGACTAGAGAAACAAGCATGCCAAGGGATTGGCTGGCTCCTGCCTGGCCCGTCCACTAACGATTTGGGCAAGGGCGCGCCAGGAGAGTCAAGCCCGTCTTCACGGTATGACCTGCCGAATCGAGGAGCCAGTCTAGTCCCAACAGGGTAGTCGCCCCCTTCTAAAAAAACATGTTCGACGGGTAGCGGCAATTGTGGGGTTGTTTAAGAAGGAAGTACACATGGAAACGACAAAGAGAAAGAGCAACGCGACGAGACGGGGGAAAGAAAAGAAAAGAAAAAGAAAAAATGGGATGAAGGAAACGAAGAGACGAGAGCAGTGAAAGCAGAATTCAAAATGTGTCTCGAGAACGACTCAAAATGCGTCGTACAAACAGCACGCTGTGAGACTTGTAAAAGACAAAAGACAAGACACCGCTTCCTTGCCAACAGGGTCGCGCCTGCCAGAGTCTTGCTCAACAAGCTGTCTACGCTGCTTCGTTCGTTTGCTCCTTCGTTAGCTTTCTGGTCCCTGGCCGCGCCTTCCCTGCAAAACGCCATGCCGCACCGCCTGCATGGCATGGGCTATGTACATATATGGGTTTGTGGGCCGCCGCCAGATGCGCGCTCAATTGGGAAGCTTCCTTCCACTGTCAACTCCTTTCAAGGCCATCGTGCCTGCCTGTCGGGGCGTTTTGTCTTTATCTATGGACACCACTCAGGATCGTACCTTCCTTTTTTTCTCTTGCTACCGAGTACGCCGTACATGTAAAGCATGTGCTGTTCTTGGCTGCCACACTGCCAATGCCGTACCTGTACTCAATACACAGTACAAGCATCAGGTGCAGCTTCAGAACAACAAAATCCGTTGCTCTCGGCGGCAGGTGCGACCTGTGCGTGCGGTGTCAAGGAGAAAGAACGGGCGTAATCACCGGTAGCTGCACACTGGACACTGCAATACGTGCTTGGCGCATCGTGCCTTCTCCGCTGAAAAAGGTTCAGGAAGGCTGTGACGCCGTGGTCGCGGTATCCAGCACGCACGGCAGGTACACATCGTATATGTAGGCAAATCTCGCACGGAGAGAAAGCGCAACGGACATCGAATGCATCACCACCTTCCTGCCATCCTGCCATCCTGCCATCCTGCCATCCTGCCATCCCTGCTTTCTACTGAATGTTTCTTGCTCCTCTGTCGAGCGTCTTACCTTTTGTCCTCCTCTTATTCGTTTCGTCCTCCCACACACAAAGCACTCACCACTCATTACTCGTTGCAGCCACCACATTTTTCTACGCCGCGTCGGTGCCCGCATCCCACCACTCTCTGCTGATCTTCACTGAAAATCGGACCGGGGGCCAGGTTCTGCATTGCCTGTCACGCCTGTCTGCCCCCATTTCCACTTTTTCACCTTTTTTCGGCTCCTTTTCTTGTTCTCCTTTTCGAGTCTTCTTGTCATTCTTCTTTCTTACTTTCCACAGCCCTCGAGGACGAGGAAACGGAGCACAGAACCAACTCTCCGGTGGTTTGTGCCTTTGTACGAGTACCGCGGTGCCTCTTGTATCTTTTCTGTGTTTTCATTGTGTTTTCATTGTGTGTGTTTTTTTTTTCGTCCTTTTGTGTTTTAATTTGTGTGTATCCGTGCTTCTGTGTGCGCCTCTGCTCCTTTTTGCCTTCTTCCTGCCATCTCGCCGTCTTGCCGTTTCATCTCTTTGCTATTGACTCGACTCGACCCTCTTTAATCGCGGCCTTTGCCACTGGGCCACAACTAGCACCGGTTTGCCTGCCAGCTTTTCAACGCTCTTACACTTTTCTCTTTTTAATCGGAGTCAGGGCAGAAGCAGCACGAAAAATAAGATACGAATACTCCGTACAAGCAGTACTCGACGTCGTACGCGAATCAAACAGACAATTGTGTACAGCCAAAAAAAGACTGGCCATCTGCTAAAGAACCGGCGACGTTCCCAAACGAAACCCTCCTCCACTGCAACACTCCATCGACACAACGCAAGACCTTTATCTCTCCGCAACCCGCCTCTATCTCTACGTCCGGCGCTACTTGACAGCCCAGAACAACAAAAGAACAACCTTCTTGGCCTGGTCTGATCTGCATCCCGGCCATAGTTGGACCAGGGCAAAAAAAAAAATTACAAAGAAAAAAAAAGTTGGAGGAACGAGGAACATAGAGCGGGAAAATTACTCCAGCCAGGCCCGCATAGCACCCCGAAAACACCCTTCCCACCCTCGTCTGCTTGTCAGTCTGCTCTGGCTTTTTTTTTTTTTTTTTTTTTTTTTTCGCGTGTCTCCGTGCTTCGAAATTTTGCTTCTTCTCGTTTTGTGATATTTTTGCCTCTCTCTTTGCTTCATCCCATCCCCTTTCTATCTTACAGCTGTAATCTCGTCCGCTCCTGGGCTTCATTCCGCTGCTTTCCCCGTGCATTTTCCATCTGCTCTCGGCGTCTCCCGTACCGATCTCACAGATTCACTTCTGGGTCTCTCCGAGAACAGAAGCTCGTCCGCACGACATCGCACACCCCCCTACCCTGGACCTGGACCTAGCTCTGCCAACGTCTTTTATCTTGATACCACACCCAGTCCGCCAACCCGCACACACCCCCCATCCCTCTATCCATCTTAGCACCAATCACCAATTAGCTCGTGTGCGTTTTCCCATACGCCGTGCTCACTTTCTCGCTTTAGCAACTTTCCACTATTATTCTCCTCCCGTTTTTTGTGTGTCTTTCTCTCGAATCTTGTTACTCTTTTTCTTGTCGTCCATCTTCAATCTCACGGTGCACCCCCCCCCCTGCTTCTCGTGGCTCTTCCACCCCCGCCTGTTTCTACGGCGTACTACTGTCTCTCTTTACTCTTTTACTCTTTTACTATTCTACTCTCTCCACCTTTTTTTCTTTCCCACATCCAGACAACAGGCATGCCACTTATATAAACCCCCGGCCCTCAACCCTACTTTCTGATCTCGAACATCTTGTCTCGTTCGTCTTCAGGCTCTCTCATACGGTCACGGCAATCCTTTGGTCAACGCATCCAAGGATCTATTTCGACAAATACCGGCTCGACCTACCTCGAACATCAGCAACATCTCCTTCTCACTCCACTTGTTGTCAAGATTCAAACCGCAATCATGAACCAAAAGGGAGACGAGTACGACGCCGCCGAGAAGTACATCGGCGGTGATTCCGACGTCGCTGTCGGCTACACTAGCGGCGAGAATGCCGTCCACACGTCCGACTTCGTTGCCGGCGACTCCTGGTACGCCAAGTGCCAGCGCCTTGCTGGCAAGCTCGGTGTCGAGCAGCGCGGTATCGAGCGTGTCCCCGAGGACGAGCGTACCGACACCACCATGTCCAAAGTCGGCACGATGGTACGTCAAGCATGAGGAGCGAGATATATGCAAGGTACACCAGGTGTACGAGCGGTCCCAACTAACAAAAATCCCAGTGGCTTTCCGCCAACTTGGTCGTGTCGTCTTTTTCCATTGGTGCTCTTGCCCAGCCCATCTTTGCGCTCGGCTTTGTCGACACTGCCCTCACCATCGTCCTGATCAACGCCCTCGCCATTACTCCCGTCTGTTTCTTCTCCACCTTTGGTCCTCGCTTCGGTCTGCGCCAGATGGTCCTGTCTCGCTTCTTCTTCGGTTACCACTTTGTCAAGATTAGTGCGTTTAATCACCACCTGCGCGCATATTGATTTTTGTCTGATTTTTCTGCAACCTGCGCGCAACTCGTTTTACTAACCCACTTTCCAGTCGCATTCTTCAACGTCATTGCGTGTGTAGGCTGGTCCGCCGCCAACGTCATTGTCGGTGCTCAGCTGTTCAACGCCGTCAACCACGACATGCCAGGCTGGGCCGGCATTCTTGTCATCGCCTTTTCGACCCTCATCGTCTGCTTCTTCGGTTACCGCATTGTCCACGCCTACGAGCGCTGGTCGTGGATCCCGTGTCTCATCATCTTCATTATTGTCGCTGCTGAGTTCGGCCGCACCGGCAAGTTCAGCAACATGCTGCCCCTCGAGACTGGCATCGGCGAGGCTGGTTCCGTCCTTTCGTTCGCTGCCTCCGTCTACGGTTTCGGTACCGGTTGGTGCTCGTACGCCGCCGACTACACTGTCTACCAACCCGTGACTCGCTCCAAGCGCTCAATCTTCCTGTGGACCTTTGGTGGTCTGTACTTCCCCCTGCTCTTCACTGAGCTGCTCGGCGCTGCCATCATGACTGCCGCCTCCAACGACGCCGACTTTGAGAACGCCTACTACGACGGTGGCATTGGTGGTCTGATGGCCATGGTCCTTATCCCCCCATTGGGCAGGTTCGGCAAGTTCTGCCTCGTCATCCTCGCTATGTCCATCATTGCCAACAACTGCCCCAACATCTACTCTGTCTCCCTGTCTCTGCAGGTCATGCACAGGGGCACCCAGCGCGTCCCCCGCTTCATCTGGGTCCTGATCGGCACCGGCGTCTACATTGCCATTGCCATCCCCGGCTACAACCACTTCGCCTCGTGGCTCGAGAACTTCATGACCATCATTGCCTACTGGCTCGCCATCTACGAGGGTATCTCGCTCACTGAGCACTTTGTCTTCCGCCGCGGCTTCGACGGCTACCGCCCCGAGGACTACACCGACGCCAGCAAGCTGCCCCCTGGTTTCGCCGCTGCCCTGGCCTTCTGCTTCGGCATCATGGGCGTTGTCCTGGGCATGGCCCAGACCTGGTACATTGGTGTCATTGGCAAGCTCTGCGGCACTGAATACGGTGGAGATGTCGGCTTCGAGCTGGCCTTTGCCTTCTCGGCCATCTCCTACGTGGTTCTCCGCACCCTGGAGAAGAACTACTTCAAGCGTTAAAAAAGAAAAAGTGAGAAACAAACAGATACTGTCTGCTGTTTTCTTTCTAGTCTGAAAGGGGGGGAGCTCAAAAAAGGAGATAGATTTGATTTTTTTTCACGGCTGCTTTTTTTTTTCCCATTTCATTAAAGCCTCCCTCATCTCTTTTTAACCCGCCTTTTCCCCTTACTCACTCATGCACCTCATACACATCCAATATCTCTCCTTCACTTTTCCACTCTTTTAATGTTTTTGTACTTCTTCGATGCATGTATTTTATTTCGTTTCATGTCACAATACCTCATATTCTTGTTTTTCCTTCTTTCCACATATATATATCTATATCTACATACGCAAGCCGTTCAATGCATACCTTGATCCAAATTGAATGATCATTTTAAAATGCGGTCTTATCTATGACTCTTAAAACTGTGAACATTGTTAATACGAGATACGTATCCTGCATTTCCCCATATAATTAGACTATGGTCGAGCAAGACATTGATCCTATATCAAAACTCCGTATTACTGTTACAATTGCAGTTCTTGCCTTTCATGTCATGCCGTTTTTACTTTGTAACTATAATCAACAAAACATTAAAAGAAAGTGCATAAAGTGCAGTTTTACCAGATAGTTTTACCTCAATGTATTTTGTGTAAATTGGTAAGATATGCTTTTTATTAGTTAACTCGTCATAGGCTTTCATTTAATTTATTCTTTCAAAACGAAAAATGAATTTCTTTCCAAAAAGACAAACAAAACAAAAGCAAAATAATCTCTGTATGATTTGCATTGAACCTTGTTCTTTAAATTTTTACTTCCAATAAAAATACAAAAAAGATACAATAACAAACATACAGAAACAAATCAAGATGTAACTTTCTCCAACTTGCACGTTGGAGAATATGAGCCCACGAGAAAGTGTTTGATGTAGTCAATTTAGCAACGTACTTTTGGGCATTACGAATAATGCAGGAAAATCAAACGCCCTGAATAGCAATAGGTCCCCAAATTGCCCTCCTACAACTGATTAAGCAAATAGGAAGGCGAAACAATGTACAGAAGAGAAAAGAAAAATCCAGATTAACAGGAGATAAAGTATGGTAGTAATGCAATGAGTAATAAAACATAAAAATAAAAAAAACTGCTGCTCCCAAGTCCCCTTTCATCGTCATCGTCAACCCAACAACGCCTACTGCTACACATATCATGACTGGTAGAACGCCGACTTCATGAATGTGTCTGCGCCAGCTGCCTTCTGTGCTGCCGCCTTCTCCGCCATCACGGGGTCGGGGCCCGTTGCCGAGGCAGGGCCGCCAGCCACGGTTGTCGCGCCACTGTTGCTCGTCGTCACACTGCCAGCCACGCTAGGGGCCGATGGTGGTGCCGGCAGAAGCTGCTGCTGCTGGGCGACGGCCTTCTCCTTGGCAGGGTTGGGCATCACGCGCAAGTAGGTCGAGGGCAGATAGCCTACGCGGCCGTCGCGCGTGCGGCACTGCCACCAGTCCGAAGGGTTGCCAGCCGGGTCTGTCCGGCCAAGCACCACCACAAGATCGTCACGCTTGACGGCAAGATCCAGGCTGGGCATGCCGCTGACGGCTCCACCCTGTTGCTGCTGCTGCAGGTTCAGCTGCTGCTGCTGGGCGACGAGAGCCGGGTCGGGTGTGTAGTCGTAGAGAACGCGGCAAAAGTCGAGCTTGGACGGGTCGTTGAGTGCCTGCTGCTGTTGCTGCTGGAGGGCCATCTGGCGGCGCTCCTCTTCCTCGTGCGATGCAGCCAGAGACTTGATCATCTTGCTCATCAGGTAGGGCAGACCGAATGCGGCGAGAACAAAGAAGAAGAGAGGCTTGCGGCTGGGCTTGGGGGCGCCAGGGACACCGTCGGCGCCGGGCGGTGCGGCACGGCCCTCGAAGCGCGCAAATGCGGCGGGAGTCAGGGCCATGGCGTCGGCCGGTGGTGGCCGGCCGGTGATCTTGGCAATCAGTGTCCGGATCCAGCGCATCAGTGTGAAGATACCCAGGATGGAGCCGAGTGTGTCGCGCAGGTTGCCAAACTGCTCAGCTACAGAGACCATGGCAAAGAAACTCGAGTGAGTGGCCATGTACGTGCTCTCCAGCATCTGTGCGAAACCACCGAAAGCGCCGACAATGCCCTCGAGCATCTGGAACGTCGCCTGTGTGTTGGTGTTGAAGCGGTTTGTCAGGCTGTTGGGGTCGTTGGGATCGCGCATGCCCATACCGCCACCATACATGCCGCCACCGTACATGCCGCCGCCGTAGCCTCCGCCGTACATTCCGCCGCCGTACATGCCACCTCCCATACCGCCGGCGCCGTAGCCACCGTAGCCGCCATATCTGTATGGCGAGGAGTAACTGGAGCCGTAGGCACCGCCGTAAGGCGAGCCCATGGTGCCCATGGTTGTTGCGGTGCCTAAGCGGCTGTAGGCGGCGGCGTTCTGATTGACGGAGCTTGTGAGAGATGCGGGCATGGGTGGAACAGCCGGAGCGGTGGAGGAGTCGACGGTCGCAGCGGCCGCGGGAGAATCGGAGGAAGCCATGCTAAGAGCGGGTGCTGGAGGCGCAAACACGTTAGTGCGTGTTTACGTCAACAAGAAAACAAAGCGCAAGCGCATCGAAATAGAACAACTTACATGTGGTTGCCGTCCCGGCGGCGCGGCTCCTTTCCCAAGGTTTGGGAGGCGATGCCATAAGCTATACGCCAAGCGCGGACAAATATGAACAGGTCTTTCGAGAGGACGCGTTTCCTCTGCTGCGCTTTGCGCTGTGGACGTTGCGCAACGCTTATCGGTGCGTCGTAGCTCTTTTCGTTCGGCGCGTTTTCTTCGCGATGCTTTCTAGCTGCGACTTTGGCCGTGGATACCGATCGCTCAATTGGTCTAGGGGTCTAGAAACAAAGTGTCAAAGTGTAGTTGATAGTTTTTCGATGCGTTTATGCCGTCGAGATGATGATCTGGATGAAAGTCGTGATGCAAAGACGGAAATGCGAATGCCGACTGGTCGAAAAGAAACGAAGAAACTTGGGAATCGAGGATATGAGACAGAAAGCGATGGAACGACGAAAGGAGGCGCCGAAGATCCCAGGAAAAGACAAGCAAATGTATTCCAAAAGAGAAGAACGAGGAAAGTAGAAGGATCCAAAGAAGGCGCTGTACGGAAGTGAGGCCGTGGTGGTGGTAGAAGATGGATAAAGAATAAAGATGATCACCAAAAAGTCGTTTGCGTAAATGGGAGAGGAGGACAAGGAAGGAGGCGACAAACACAATGGCAAAGGGAAAGAACAGACGGGGAAATAGCGTGGAGAATCAGAAGGAAAATTAGAACGCACCTTCTGTAAAGGCCGAAATGGGGGAGGCCCTGTGGAGTGGGAAGGAGCAACCGAGGGGCCTGACTACCGCTAAGAAAAACACAATGGGGAAGCGTGACCAGCAGCAATTGACAGCCAATTGGCAGCGCTTGACAGGCCTAACGGTCAATATTAGTGACAGGAGTTGTGAAGCCCACGCTCGAGCGCCTCCAATATTGGATATCTTCTTCCGAAAACATTCCAGAATCGCCAAACAAATGCTATTAATGAAGCAGTAAAACGAGCCTAATAGAACAAGAGAAAACGGCTGTCAGGAGGGAAGGAGCGAAATGGCGAAAATATTGGGGGAGGAGCGAGCAACGAAGAAGTTAAAGGAAACCCGCCTCCGCATTTTCAGGGAAGGAACGACAGCGTGAAGGGAAGGACCCAAGAAGAAGCAGAAAAAGGAGAAAAAGACCCAACAGACACGGGGAACAGGAAAACGACGAGCGACCAAAAAAGCACCAGAAAGCAGAAATTGGGGAAATCGGTCGGGGAAAACGCACTCAGGCAAGGGCCAAAGCGAAGCGACTGGAGAGGCTAGGCTGCGAATTGCCGGGGGACAGGAGGCGAGCGAGCGAATTGCGCACTGCGGCTGTGGACCTCGGCAAGCCGTTCGCTCCTGCCCTGGGGTTTGGGCTGGGCGCTGGGTGGAGGAAAGTGCGCACCGCGGCCTTGCCGAGTTTGTTTTCTGAGTGCGGACGGTCGGCGAATGAGGAGTCGCAAAGGCAGAAGCTGCGACCGGTGATTGGTCAGAGACCCACTAAACAAATGAAGCGGGCATGTGCTTTCCGCATACGAATATACAGTACGACGTACTCCGTACGTCGTATGGAAAGGCACATTAGTGGCGTATAGATACTGTACAATACACTGTACCATTTGCTGCAAGTCATCGTCACTTGCGACATAATACTTCGTACAGATGAACGTCATCGCATGCACGTTGTATGTTTATGTATGCAGCAAAGTGCCAAAAAGACGGGGAAGAGACTTTATCTATTATATCTATTTCTTGTGAAACCCCACAAGTAAATACTTCGATATTCGGTATAAAACTTGCATATTATGAAGTAAAACTCTTATTGATCGTTCAGAGTGACCCAATAAACTCTCACGAGATCAACTGTTGATCTATGTACTCCACAACGCCTGTCTATTGGAGCTCCAACCTAGCTCATAGTGCGGAGTACTCCAGTTTACGTAAAAGCCAAAAAAAAAAAAACCAATCATTTCTTCATACAGATCATGACATCAAACACCGTTATACTGTACACCAATCGTAGACTCTAGTCATGATCCTCACGACGACTTCGTCTTCTTCCCACCACGGCGTCTCGTCGTTCTCGGTGCGGAATATTCCTCTTCCTCTTCCTCTTCCTCTTCCTCTTCCTCGTCGCCGTCGCCGTCGTCAACATCGGCATCGGCATCTTCTTCCAAAATATCATCGTTGTCTTCCTCGAGAGCGGCAGTGGATGCCCGACCTTTGCGCTTCCGACTACCAGAGGCTTTGGGCGTTGATGCACGCATCACAGAAGCAGCAGCCTCGGCCGGTGTTGTGCTGGCCTTGAGCTTGCTGACGGCAGCGGCCAGACGTCGACTGCTGGCCGTGTTCTTGTTGCGGGGTGCGTGGCGCGGCGCATACTCTTCAGGGATGTTGGCGAGCTGCTGTTGCTGCAGACGCTGCTGCTTTTCTTGCTGCTGCCGGACTTGCGCCTCGGTCAGACGCGCGCCGGCGCCGACGGCACCCGAGAAGAAGCGTGTAATGTTGCTCTGTGTGCCTTCGGTTTCACGGCGATTCATATCGCGAATGACAGGCACAAGGACCTCGTCTGTGCGCTCCTGGCTCCAGCCAATCGTGGACATCAAGAAGCTGCGCAGGCCGTCGAGGTCGGGCACGCCCCATTGGAACGGCTCGGCGCTGCGGTCCACCTCGGGCTGTAGGTAGGCATCCACGACGGCTGGACTGGGGAATCCGACGGGCAGAAATAGTTTGGTGGCCTGTGACTTGCGGAACTTGCGACGGAATGCCGAGTCGGCATCGGCCTCTTTAGGGCGGTTGTGCGACTGGACGTCCTGCCACCAGGCACGAAACTGCTCGAGACCATCGGCACCGGGAAACTCGGAGATGATCTCCATGGCTGTTACGGGGCCGACACCGGCCAGTCCGTCTGTGTAATCCGATCCCAGCAGCTGTGCAATGGCAATCAGTTTCTCACGAGACAGTGACATCTCACGCTCGAGATCAGCAGCAATGTAGCACTCGACAAATTTGTTGCCGTTGAACATGTTCTTGTAGACACGGGTGCCGCCAAACAGGAAAGTATCCGAGTCGTCGGTGACAATACCGTCAACAAGGCCGAGCGACACGAGCTCGGCACACTGCGCTTCAGCTTCCATGGGAGCGGTGATGTAGGGAATGCCAAAAAGACGCAGCAGTGCCTGGCACTCGGACACCATGACTTGGGTGACTTCGTCGGCGTCACGACGGTCCTTCTTTTGCTGATTCCGGAGAGCCTTGAGCTCCTGTTCGTAGGCCTGCTGGGCATCGGTGGTCGTGTTGTTGTTGAGGGTGCTGGCAAATCGTGCATGTTCCTCAACCTCCTCGGCCATCTGGACAAGCAGCTCTTCGTCTTCTGGGTCGCTGATCTCGTAGGCATCCTCTGCTTCGGCGCCGCCTTCTCCAGTGAAGAGACCGTCGTCGGGCTTCTCTTCCTCTTTGGGTGCCACCACCTCGCCAATTTGCAAGATCGGTTCCATCACAGGCTCGCCCTCTTCGGCGAGAACCTGTTCATCCTCGAATATGGTATGCTGTTCGGGGATCTTGACGTCTTCAAACTCAACTTCGGGAGACGATGATCGTGTTTCTGTGGCGGGTGGTTGAGGTTCGTCTTCAAGGGCAACAACCTCGTTGACTTCTGGCTCCTCTTCAACAGCCGACTGCGATGCCTCATCCTTTGGAGGAACATCGTCGTCGACAGCGATTGCTTTCTTCTCAGGGCATGGTTCCTTTGGTGGAGTTTGCTCTTTTGGCGGTGGCAGTGCGTCGAGCACTTCGATATCGCTGCCGTCATCACTAGAGTCGTCAATCTCGACAATCTTATTGGCTTCCTCTTCGCGGCGCTGCCAGATCTTGGCCTCCTCCAAGGCTGCTTCACGGTCCTCAGCGTTGATTTCGTCATCATAGATTTGTTGTTGCCTCACTGAAGAACGGATGTCAGTATCGTGCGACATCCATGGTGGCAGGGGCCGCGGCGCATTGTCGTCCACGGCCCTTTCGCCCCTATCCATATCGGCGTCTTCCTCCTCCTCTCCTGACTGTGGAACGCTGGACACGGGGTTGGCAGGTTCACGCTCAAACCCACCGCCAAACTCGTCTTCCGAATCGACCTCAAAGGCGGCAGACTCGGCAGCATTGGCGGCTGCAATGGCAGCAGCTGTTGTGGCTGCACTGGCCTTGGCTGATGCTGCAAAGGGTGACGCCATGTTGGTTGCCTTTGACTGCGTTGCAAACAAGGGCTTGGGCTGTGCAGCTGCGGCTGGTGGTGGTGGTGGGGGTGCAGTCGGCTTCTTCTCAAAGATGGACGTCTGCCACTTGAGTTTTTCGAATGGTAGAGGGCCGTCAAAAGCATTCTTTGTCTGCGGCTGAATGGGACGGGACGGGCCAGCCTTCTCGATGACTGGCACCGCCTTCTTCTTCTTGGCGGCCTTGGCCACAGCTGCACGAATATCAAGCTCGCTGTCGCTGCTATCATCATCGCCGGCCAAGTCGTTCAATGTAGGCGTCTCGCGTGCCTTTGTTGCTGCTGTGACGGACGCAGACACTGTGGCATTCGATCGGTTGTTGACGACATGGGCCACCATCTGACCAGTCGAGCCAAAGATGGGCCGTGCCGTCTCAACCGCCTTTTGCTGCCACTGTGGTGCCGGTTTGTTGGCATCATCCTCTACTTCGTTCTGGCCGTTCTCGCCGTCGGATGCACCAAGCCCATGCTGGTTTTGGAGGGACATAGCAATAGCCCGGCTCAAATCCTCGTCTTCGTCTGCTTCCAGGGCATCCTCTGCCTGTTGAGGCTCTTCTAGTGGTTCGTAGCTTTGAACAAACAAAGAGTCATCTTCCATATCGCCAGCACCACCAACCGCACTGCTGGCAGCAGCGGGTCTCGAGGTGAGCTTGGGTAGACGGTTGAGACCCTCAATAGGCACGTCTTCAAACTCCATGTCCTCGTCCTCTTCCTCTTCGGCGCCGTCGGCGTCGCCCTGGTAGCTGAACGTCAGGGCATCAACATCGATAGGCTTGTGCACTTCGCCACGGTCCTTCTCCCGACTGACAACACCTAGCGCCCAACCACCCTCGGCGCCGTCGTTCTTGACCAGAATGTATTCTCGCCCGCGCTCGCCGGCCACGCGCCCGTTGACACCCATGGTCAAGTCGAGACCCGTCATACCGACTTCCAGCATCAGTCGCTGTGTGAGATGGTTGCGCTCACGCACACGCTCAATCTGGAAACGGGAAAAGGCCATGCGGTCGGGAAACATGGTGTCGAGCTGCTCTTTGCTGAGACCGAGACGTAGCCGACTGCGGATGCGCGCGGCATTCAAAATGTTGTAACGGTCCGGTGGTGGCAGACTCTTGAAGAACTCGCCGTCAAAGTCAATCTTGGAAAAGTCATAGAGGTTAATGTCCTCGCCGGCGTGGAAATTGCGTGCGTACGACTCGAGCTCTTCGATACTCATGATGCGAGGATCCTCGGCGCGGCCCATGCCTTCGATCGAACCGTGCTCGAGCTCGGGAAGGTGATATGCGTCCTGCTTGGTGAACTTGCGGCTCCGTAACCGCTCCTGCTGTGTCATGTGAGACTCCTCGGCGTAAACAATCTTGTCGGCCGACGGTAAGACTTCGCCCTCAACGACGCCGCTATCGTCGGGAGCAACTTCACTAGGCCCGCCTTCTTGCTGGTGCTGAGCCGCCAGTTCCCGCTTCTTCCGCTTCCCCTCCTCCTCCTCCGCAAACCGCTGCATCTGAACGGCCAGCAGCTTGCCAGCTGTGCGTACAGCATCATCACGACGGCCTTCACGGCGACGGCGACGGGCCTGGAGAGTGGCACGCTTCAGTGTTGGGGCACCGCCATCAAAAACAAAGACGGGCAAGATGCCAAACCACAGCAGCTTGCAGATGCGGCGGAAAAAGCCCACGACGTGCGAGTTGCGCAGGGCATTGCCCTCCTTGTCACGGACGGCCTTGAGAAACTGGTAGATCCAGATAGAAGCATCGACGGCGAGGCGTTTGCGGTTGAGAGTCGCCAAGTTGGTTGGGCGTGCGCAAGGCTGCAGCACCTGCCAGAGGCCGTTGACACCCATGGCGGGGTGTGCGGTGTGTGTGTGAGGACACGGGTGATGGATGAGATGTTAGGTGGTCGGGTCCACGTCGAGAAACCTCAAAACCTCAAACAGATGGCGAAATGATAAGATGTCATCGTTTCTTGGGATGGCAATTAAGGCTGGAGAAGCATGGCTGCCATTGAACGACCTCGCTGCAGTCGGATGTTCGGTGAAGCCAGGAACAAATGCAAAAGTAGCCTGTTATTCTGGGCAAAAGTGTAGAAATCAGGGGTGACGCATTGGATGAATGACTGCGTCCCTGAAAAGAGAAAATGGGAGTTGCCACGACGGTTGATGAAACGAGTCGACGATTGTGCATGCGTGCACTGAACGCGCCTTCTACAGTGGTTCTTGCCCCACGGAAATGGCGCGCAGTCACGCCGTCACTCAAGGAGAAAAGCGGGCCTATTAGGCTACAATGAGGACCCACTTGCTAGTGAAGGTTGCGACGTAAGAGAACAAAGATGGATAAAATCATACGTCATAATATGCACTTAAAAGATCAGCAGAAACCCCTATACATGCATACATGCACTGTGCCGATCTGCGACAACTGTGGGGCAGCGAACAAAGACGGCGCCTTCCTGCCCAAGACCTTTCTGACAGTGGGCAAATGAGGATCTCCCTTTGCACCATCAGACCAACTAAGGGCGCACATGCCAGCTCACATCACTATGACGATTGCGGCCATGACGACGCCTACCGCCGCCACCATCGAGTGATACAGTTTTCTGAGAGTCTGAGACTGCTGAAACTATTGAGACTGCAGTGACTGCCGAGACCTGGTGGGCGATAGCACAGACACTCCACAAAACACAGTGATCGAGGCTGGTTTGTCTCGTCGCTTCGTTTCTCGGCTTTCTCGATTTGATTTTTTGACCCAATTGCCTTGGAAGACAGGCACAAGACAGGCACAAGCAGCAAGGAGCGCAAAAAAGTACTCAATCCCCTGGCTCCCCTTACACACATGAAAGGACACCCACAGAAAGACAGGCAAACACACACTCAATGGAGGCACCCGCGCCTGCACCCGCAGGAACTACTTCTTCTGCCAATGCAGCTGCCATCCGCGAAGAGTCCAGGGCCTATCTGCAGTCGCTGCTCAACAAGAACCTGCTTGTGCATACGACAGACGGCCGCATGTTTCGTGGCGAGTTCAAGTGCACAGATCCTGTAAGTCGTTCTATACCAAAACAAAGAAAAGAGGAAAAGAGGAAAAGAGGAAAGATTTCCCCTGAACAGCCTGCCATCTGCCTCCATCTGCCGTAACTAACAGACCGCACTAGGACCGTAACATCGTGCTGGCGCATGCAACCGAATACCGGCAACCAACGGCCCGGCAGCGGGCCCAGCACGCCGCACAGCAGGCGGCGGCTGGCCAGAGCAGCAGGGCTGTCATGAACATGACGTCGCGGTACCTGGGGCTGATCGTCGCACCAGGGCACCACATTGTCAAGATCGAGGTGGAGGAGTTTGCCAGCCAGATGAAGCGGCCACCGAGGCCGTTCTGATTGTGATACTGATTTTCAGAGGGAGGATTGACACAGCTTATGATCACGATAGTTAGAGCAACAATGGGCGGCGACAAAAACACCTGTATTATATCTTTTAAGACCCCCCTTACCACCGTAAAATAGACCGTTTTACATACAGAACTGCTCCCGACCCTTGTCCCTTCCAATTCCGCATCCCCGTGTCGCGGTATTATTACGCCCGTCTAAGATCAACAACAGGAAGGGGCTCGGAAAGAGAGTACATGATAAGAGAATAAAGAAAACTATATGACAAAAGAAACGTATACTCGATGAACTCAACCTAGATTTCAAAATACAAATACAAAAGAAAGAATAACGAAACATTGCCCATCCAAACGACGCCGGATGAAGGAATGACGGAGGTAAAGGTAAAAAGACAAAAGTAAAAGGGTATCGTTCACTGTCGCAGAGAATAGAGAAAAACTGGCCGCTGGGGACACACCCTTCTCCCTCCGTCTGAAACAGTTGTCGAAAGGAACGACAAATAAAAACCAGAAGTCAAGATTGAAAAGACAAAGAACAAAGAAAACATGTCAAGAAAATCAAGAAAATCCAGGATCAAAGAATTAATAAGACAGGAAAACAAAATGGTAGTTAGCGAGGGAGTTGCCTGCGCTTAAGCAGCAACCTCCTGGGTGCGGCCACGGCTCTCGCCGTTCAGGCCAACCTCGCTCTCGCCAATGTCGTCCTCGTCCTCGCCGCGAAGCTCGTCATCCTCCTCCTCGTCCTCGTACTTGCCGCCGTGCTCGCCGGCCGAGACCCACTGGTCGCGGTCGTTGAGGGGCACGTCCTGGCCGGACAAGTCGTGGCCGTTGCCAGAGTCCTCGGCGCGGGCCTTGATCAGGTTGCGGCGGCGGGTGGACAGAGTGCGGGCGCGGGTCGACAGCTTGGAGGAGACAGCAGCGTTCTGGGAGACCCAGTTGGTCAGCGAATCCTCGCAGTCCTGGATAATGGCCTTGCTGGCCTCGTAGCCGTCGTAGGCAGGGCGGGTCTCGCCGGGCGTGACGGGGGTGTCGTCAATCAGCTCCAGCAGGTGCTTGCCGTAGCCGGCAATAATGGCGACCTTCTCGCTGTGCTCGCGCATGGCGTCAAAGTGGTACGAGTAGGCGGCCTTGATCTTCTCGCGGGTGATGTTGGACAGCTGGGCCTCGGCGACAAGCGACTCGGCCTCGGCACGGACGAGCTCCTGCTCCAGGACAACAATCTTGGGCGAGTTGGGCTCCTTGTACTTGAGGTGGGCGATCTGGTCGGTGATCTTGGCCTTGCGGTCGCGGCTGGGCTGGACGGAAGCCTCAATGTTGCGAATGCTCTTCATGGTGACGCGGTACTGGTCGTAGCGGTCGACGTACTGGTCCTCAAGCTCGCCAATCTCGTAGATGAGCACACCGAGCTTGTCGGTGACGTCAGACACGTCCTCATCGCCAGCCTCGCCCCAGATAGACAGCTGCTGGGCAACGTCCATGCGCTCCTTGGCGACAAGCTCCATGCTGCGCATCACGTTCTTCTCCATCTTGACGAGCTGCGACAGCTTCTTCGACAGGTCGGGGCCGAAGGCACCGGCCGCGTTCCTTCTAAGAGCATGGCCTGGGTGTTGTTAGTTAAAATACGCCTATTGGGCTGGTTGAGTCGATTGAGTCAATTGGGTCGATTGCTGACTGGGGAAAGTCGACTTACCGAATCCTCCCTTGCCGAACAGGCGGTTGGACTTTGTGGTCGAGGGCGGGGGCGGGGGGTTCTGTTGCGGAAAGACCGGGTTAGCTAACATGGAATCAGGCACGACAGGAGCGACAGGAGCGACCGAAACGGCCGCAACTGGCCAAAAAGACTGTAGAACATCACGAAAAACGTACCTGGATCTGCGAGGCGGTGGGCGCACGCGACTGGCGCATAGAGTAGGTGCGATGCATGGTTGCGGGAGGTGGTGGTGTTGTGGAAGGTGCGATGGATGCAGGGTACGGCAATTGCGCGCGGAGGGGAATGTGCAATTAGCAGAATTGACAGAATTGGCAGGTGCGAATGAATGCGATCAAGTCGAAAAGCGTTGATGCGATGATGTAGCGATTGCGATTGCGACTGTTAATATTGTTATGTGTGTGTGTTCCTGAACGAGAGAAGAGGGAACGGAGTGGCAGAGAAGATGGAGAAAGGGAGAAAGAAAAGGAGGGAAAAAAGTCGATGAGTATAGGAGCAGCAGGGTGATGCGAAATATATCAACGAGAAAGACGAGGGGAGTCTGTCAGCACATGTGCGCAAAAGCTGTATTTATGCAGTCCGAGTGCGCTGCAGGAGCGACTGGAGCTAGGCCAGGTGCGTGCGAGCTTGAGGCAATGGGGGCGGGACGAACACGGGCAGCGCACCTTCCTTCCCTTCCGTTTCCATTTTCCCTGGTTGCAAGGCCTTTCAAGAGGGCAAGAGGGCCTTTGTGATGGAATGGTGCACCGACGTCATCCAGGCCCACCACAGGCAGCTGTAGTTTGCGGTGTTTCGGTGGTGTGAGCAGCCAAGGCCATCCAGATTGGGCACTAGCGGCCTAGCTGCGCCCACCAGCGCCGACAAGGCCCCCGCAAGAGGCATAAATACGCACTAAACCGGGCGGCTCGAGAAGTTGGCCAGACCAAGAACCGCGCATCTGGCTCGCACCGTACTAGTGCGTGCGGCCCTCTGATGCCCCCCATCGCGCCCATCGCTCCTCCCTTCTCGCTGGTGCTCGACCTGGAACAAAAAACAACGGCGCTAGTGAGGGAGCTGAGTCGGTGGTTTCCCTGCTGGAGCGGCGAGAAAGGGCTACAAAAGGACGCCATACATCATACATTGATCGGCGGCCGCATCTGGTAGGTGGGCCGGAGTAAGAGAAAAAGGGGAGGGAATGAGGTGGAAAACAGTGAAAAAGAAGGCAGGAACGAGAGTGTGTGCGTGCAGCCAAAGAGGAAAAAGACGAAAACGACGGGATGTCCTCAAAATCGGGCATTTAACAACCAATTGAGCACGGACAACACCGGCAACGCGGACAGCAGGTGGGCTCCGTGGTGGGCTGGGAAACGAAGCTACTCGACACTTGACGGGCTGTGACGAAACACACCGAGATGTGATGATGCGATGAAGACGTCTACACTATCGACTCTCTACTCTGTCATGAAATGTGGTGGGGGTGTCCTCAGAGTCACGAGGGTTCAGAATAACAGAGTCAACAAGGCAGGAGCAACTGGCCGGACTTGACCGTAGACAGCACCGTGGGCATCACGGTGAAACAGGTACGACGTATATCTGAGTAAGGAAAGACGCCATGTGGACTCTCATATAAAAAACAAAAATGGTCGTCAACAAAGGACGTACGAGTACGGAGTAGATGTACAACGTATCTACGTATCAACTGCTCATCAACAATGGAGACTGGAGACTGGCTGCCGGAGCTTTTGCCCGGCTCCTGTTGGTCCCGATTCGACGCAAGCGTCGAGCGTTGACCAAGTGACAGTGCGTCTACTGTGCTAGCACACGGTCCTTTCTCTATTGAATTATCCAGCTCCAAAATGCAGCTCTCCAAAATGCACATAAACAGTATTGAAGGAGCGCTCCACTTACCCCTGACAGCCAATCAGTTGCGCCTGCCGGCCTTCTCTGCCTTTAGCCAATCAGCGCCTGCGCTTTGCAGTGGACCTTCCGCGATTGCGACGCTGCGACGTGGTGCAGTCGCTCATGCACCCTTTTTGGGGCCCATTTGGCTCTGATTTGGCAGGGTCGACCGCCGCGGTGGGGGCTTCACGGCCAACACAGAAGGGGCGGCGAGCCAGTTGCCGCTAAAATCGTCTGCTCCTTCCGCAACGCGTTTTTGATGTTCCTGCCCGTCGCTTCCTTGGGAAGGAGGAGAGGCTTCAAGCAACGGGTTTGGCAACTTTTGTCTCGAAAACGCAAACATCCACAACGCGCCGCGCTCCACGGCTTCACCACCCCGGCCCACCACATCCATGCCGAGCTGCCCAGGCGTCCCGGCCACTCCATCTGTCACTGCACGTCTGCCAGACCGCGTGCTCACCCGCGGCTAGGCTGTTGAACCGCAACGGCGCATCGCGACACGACGCGGCTGACGAGGGCCCCTATTTCACTTTGTTGTTACTTTTATGACCACCTCATTCTCACACCTCTTTTTCATCTTGTCACAACTTCTCACCACCCCCGATTTCAAACCCTTATTTTTCGCATTGTATTTTTAGTTTCTGCCGTTTGTCGCGAACGTGTCTCATGCATCTGACGCCACGTCGTTTGCTCCCTGGCCTGTTGGCGCATTCCTGCTTTTTGACCTCATCCATACCCACCGCATCGCATTGCCTGGTATGATACAGACGCCTGGGCAAAGCAGTGGCCGAGGAAGCCGACGACGAGGCCGTCAGGGGCAGCAATAGTAGCAGCAGCAACACACAACATAACAATATGGCTACAGGGAATTCATCCGAGATCATTGATCTCACCAAGGACGATGACTTGGAAAGCGAACAGATGGAGAGACTCCGCAACAACCACCCGCCACGCATCCCGCCACTCTCTCGCACACGCAACCCTGGTGTGCAGCTGTTCGCAACTATCTTCCGCGAGGGTGAAGCTGTGTCCGCGTCCAGCAGCTTCACATCACCAACTAATATGCGTGGACCCTCGTCAGCAAATTCTCCGCAGCCGGCAAGACCCTCGCACACTTCGGCTATGGCTTCTGCTGCTCTGGGCCTGGGGCTCTTTTTTGGCCGCCATCAGAGCGTCAACCCTCCCGTCGACCGGGTCGTGTCAAACCCCCAACAAGGGTCTTCTACCGCTCAAGGCAACAGCACATCACCGCCGACACGCTCGGGCAGCCAGCAGGTATCCGATCAGCGAGGCCGCTTGGACCTCCGGCCGGAGCCGTTATATGCCCGGTCTTCACCCAATTTGCATCGTCCGCCATCCGGCCAAGCTTCTTCACCACGACCGTTTGCACAGGCCTCACAGCCTGCGCAGCCGTCTGCATCTAGTCCGTCTGGCGCGAGACAAGCGGCTCCTGGGTCTTCGGACTATACGCGGGCGCCAACCACAGAGGCACAACCGGCACGGTCAGCCTCGGGAAACACGCCCACAACCACCGCAGGACAACCAAGCCAGGCTTCACCGACCGTGCCGACGCAGTCATGGATGGGCCGGCAGTCTCCAGTGTTTGGCAACCAGCAGGCGCCTGCCTCAGCACGTGCCTCACCCCAACAGTCGTTCACTGCCCGCGCGTCGTTTGGGCACAGTCTATCATCGCCTTATCAAATACAGGCATCGTCGTCTTCTCAGTCCTTTATGGACAGTGCCCGACAACAGCAGCTCCGGTTAGAGCAGCAACGGCAGTATGACCAGCAGCGGCAGCGTGCCATTAATGACCAGCAGCGTAGACAGGACCGGCAACGGCAACTCGAGATGGAAGAGCAACGCCGGCATAAGATGCTCCAGCACGGAATGGAGCAAGAGCTAAGGCGCCAAAGGGAAGACCAGCGGCAGCAAGACGAACAGCGTCAACAGCGACAGGAAGAGCAGCAGCGTCTGCAGCGCCAACATCTGGCCCATGCTCATGCCCAGGCTCAGGCCCACCAAGCTCAGACGCAACAGCACCACCAACAGCGCAACGGCCTCCATCACTCTGCATCAACCGGCCATCTCTCCTCGTACAGCCTCAATGCCGGCACCCGGTCACCGGCGCAACATTCACCCCAGCACTCACCCCATTTGCACCCATCTTCTACCTCTTCGCCGCTTTGGTCGTCGGCGCCGCTGGCCACGGCTGGCGGGCCTCCGTCATCGCTTCGGTCTAGCCAATCGAGTCCTCTCCCCAATCCTACGGCCTACAGGTCTGCCTCTGCCGGTGGCCATGCCTGGCAATCCAGTCTCCAGCAATTCCACATTCCCCACCGCCGTAACCCGCCTCAGCTTAGAAACTCACCCCCCAGCCAGACACTGCCTCCTGTGCAGACCAAGTCACCGCCCCATCCCTATGGAAGTATGCAGCCGCGGCGACACTTGCCCAATGGGCGGCCATCATCAGGGCAGGAGTCATCGTCTATGGCTTCTCGTAACTCGTCTGGGCTGCAACCACAACAGCAGCAGCAGCAGCAGCAACAGCGACAGCAACAGCAACACGCACAGAGAGGCTCGCACCAACCCCTGTCTGCATTTTCTCTTCGCAAGTCGCCACCAAGAGACCTCCAAACACAGCAGGCTCAATCCCGCCCTGGACAATCACCACCCGATCCTTGCCCCTCTTCAAAACATGGCCTGTCGCCCAGCCAGCCGTCGACAACCGCACAGACTGCACAAACACACCATCTGCCGCGTCTGGGAGAACCACTTTTGTCGGGTCTCTCCGTGGTGGCCAATCGGCCTGCCCCTACCGGCGAGTCCCTCTCATCTCGCCCACAGCAGCCTGCTGTCTCGTCTTCAACGACAGCGACTGGAGCAGCAGCTCGGACAACCTGGGCGCCGTCGCCAACCCTGGTCGCTTCGTCCTCCCCGGTGTCCATCTCCTCGGGTTCCTCATCGCCTCGCCCCGGATCGGCCGCTGCGACGACAACCAACATTACCGGCGATCGCAACACCACTAATCTTAACCTCCTGCGACCGCGCTTCTCGGCACAAATAGATCTTCTGCCGGATCGCTCACGTCTCGGTACCGGCGGTCCCTATTTTTCACAACCCATCTCCGTTTCGGCCTCGTCCGCCAACTCGCCCGTACCTCTATCACCGTCTTTTGTTTCTTCTTTGCCCGATTCGGGTGCCCGCAAACAGGACAAAACGGCTCCACATGGTAACTCGACACGAGACAAGCACCCACAAAGCAATTTGCATGGCAACGTCGCACTGCATGACGAGACGCTGCCGGATGCCCCCGCGGCCACGCTGCAGGTCGTCACACGACAGGACGCGGCACTCCAAGACAGATTGCTGCAAGCCGAAGCGAAACGCGCCCCCGAAAACCTAGCCATCACCCCCGAAGCCCGTAGTAGAGCAGAGGTTCGGCGCGCAGAGGCCCAACAGGTTGAGGTCTTGCAAGCAGCAGTTCTTAGAGCGGATGACCTTCAAGCTACCTTGCTCGAGGAGGCTCGCCGCGCCGAGAAAATGCAAGTCGACGCCATGAAGATCGACGCTGCCCAGGCCGAGGCCCTGCGCACCGGCGTTGCATCACCAAACAGAACCGTGTCAGCCAATACTACTCCCTCTAAAATTGCAGCGTCGTCGTCTGACTCTGGTGCTCGCCCAATCCCATCACTAGCCCAGACACCCAAAGCCCATCAAGACTGGACCGTTGCCAAGATCATGGCATCGTTCGAGACGTACCTTGACTCACTTCTTGTTGACCACGGACGGGATGTTGAATATGCCCTTGACGTGTCCAAGCCGCGGACGCGGGTCGTCTACAGCAGCTTTGATGATTTTGCCGATCTCCCCGTGCAAAACATTGATGTCAGCGATGAGACAACAGACCGTGTGCTATTGCGCGGCAAGCTGCATCGTGACAACCAGAAGCGGCCCGAGATGCGCACCATTCATGCCCGCGTTCTCCCGCTCAAGTCGCCTGGTGAGGCTGTGCCCAAGTATCGCTTTCACCATGTCGAGATCGCCAAGAATATCCTGTCGCCCAACACGCCGCTCAAGTTCATTCCTCATCTTAGGGACTTTGAAGACAACTCTGAAGAAAAGCGGCGGCACGACCAGTGGATCGAAGAGCTCGAGAGTATGGAGCGCAAGTCTGGTTTCGACTCATCGAAGCTGTTCCAAAAGGGCGATACGACACGCAAGTCCGAGTTCACCAAGCTTCTGTCCGACTACCTCGACCACTGGATCGCCCGTTTGGGTATTGACAACTGCAGCAAGGCATCACTGATCCGGTACATGGCCAATGAGTCTCAAAATGACGAGACCATCACGCCCCAGCAGAAGAACAGCCTTCTTAGTTCGTGTGGCGAAGATTCTGCGACTCCGCGTGCTGCCGCTGTGGCCAGTATGCTGACCGAGGCTTTCAACCGCGTATTTGCAAGCCGTGATGTGACTCTGTACGATGTGCTCAAGCAGGATGAGGCGGTTGAGAACGTTTTTGACCCGAAGAAGGCGACCAAGAGCAAGGATCAGGACAAGGAACCTTCGCTGGAGCAGATCCAGCAATACCTTGGCACCTATACCTCACTCAAGTGCATGATCTGCAACACCCACTCGTGCGAGCACGGTGAGTTTGACGCTGAGAATGTCCGTCGCTGCTTTTCCATCGACGATCTCGGTGGTAAGCTGTGGAAGCATGTTGAGCGCCGCCGCGACCGCCAGGTCCGAGAGCAGCGCCAGCATCGTGCACACCAGCAAAAGGCTCTTGGTGCAACAAGCGGCAACAGTAACATAGCCGGTGCAGGCAGTGCCGGTGAGTTCGGATCAAAGTTTGGTGTAGGCAGCAACAACGCGCCTGCCGCCAGCTCGCCACCCTGCCGCAACAAATGCTACCGCAGCTATGACATTGGCGACGCCGCCTTCACGACACGCGAGTGGACCGAGAACGAGACCAACTTGCTCCGCAGTTTCCACCTCACGTTCGCCAACAGCACGAGCAAGGTGCCCTGCGCCCTGTGCCCGATGATGGGCCGTCACTGTTGGGAGATCTACCGCCGCATGAAGGAGCTGGGCCTGTCTATTACGCTTCGCCCAGACACTGCTTCCCAAGCAGCCGACCCGCCTACCGTGACAGTCAAGCCGCTTACCTGGTACGACCGCCATCGCAAGGTCCTTAACGGCGACTGGTCTGATCACACCCAGACCCACGCGTATGCCCTTCGCGAACAACGGGAACCGTGCAACCACGATGGTCCCTGCACGTCTGCACGTGGATGTCCTTGCATTGAGGCTAAGCTTCTCTGTGAGCGGTTCTGTCGTTGCACGGCGGAGTGCTGTGCGTACAAGTTCACTGGTTGCGCTTGCCATGGGTCCGGCAAGACCTGCTATCAGCGCCAGAAAGAAGGCAAGCCGTGTATCTGCGTTCAGCTGAACCGCGAGTGCGATCCTGTGCTCTGCGGTGGCTGTGGTGCCCGTGAACGTGCCGATCCAGAGAATCGAGACAACGATGAGCTGCATGCCACGGGCTGCCAGAACGTCTCTTTGCAGCGTGGCAAGTCCAAGGCAGTTGTGCTGGGCCAGTCGCAGCTTCAGGGCTGTGGCTACGGCCTCTTCACGGCAGAAGACATTGGCGCCGATGAGTTTATCATTGAGTATATTGGCGAGCTGATTACACACGACGAGGGTGTTCGACGGGAAGCACGCCGTGGCGACTTTTTCGACCAGGGTGCCAACGCGTCCTACCTCTTCACGCTCCTCGAGCAAGAGGGCATCTGGGTCGACGCTGCCATCTATGGCAACCTGTCTCGCTACATCAATCATGCATCAGAGAGCGACAAGCGCGGCTGCAACATCACGCCCAAGATTCTTTATGTCAACGGCGAGTTCCGCATCCGGTTCACGGCCATGCGCGACATCAAGGCGGGCGAAGAGCTCTTCTTTAACTACGGCGAGAATTTCCCCAACTTGACGAAGAAGTTGCTGGAGGACAAGGCATCTGCTAGTGACGATGAAGCCGCCGCAGCCAACCCCGCTAAGAGAAGTCGTGGAAGCGCTGCGCAGCGGTCATCCAACAATGGCAACAGCAGCAACAATCGTCGCAAGGGCAACAATCAGCAGCAGCAACCCATGCGCAGCCGTGCGCCGACAAAGAGTGTGCAGAGCGGGCCCAGCAACAGCCGCAATGGGGCAAGCAATGCCGCCAGCGCCAGCAATAGGGGCGGTCGCAGTGCCAACAGCTCTGCCCTCCCGCGACGCTCAAGACCCAAGGGAGGTGCACGCAAAGAAGCTCCGCCATCCCACTCTGCCGACTTGGACGATCTCTCTGATAATGACGACGGTGATGACGGGGACGATGATGCCGACGATGCCGACGATGCCGACCATATGGACATTGACGGTGGCAGTGGTGCGCCACAGCATCGCTCGTCAGCCAGAAGCAGATTGGCCAAGTCGATGGCGACGTCGTTGAAGCGCAAGCGGCGTACAATCGTTGACGACGACGATGGAGACGACGAGAGCGATGGCGGCCACAAAAATAAGATCGATTCAGACAATGAGAGGCTTGCAGACCGTGCCCGTCGTGCCGCCCGAAGCACCCGCCGACGTCCCGCTGCTGATGCTGCTGATGCTGCCGATGCAACTGCTACTGCTGCAGCTTCTTCAACAGCTGCTCCTGCGGCCTCTGCCAGCGTCATCACGGGGACGACCGACTTGCCGGAAACGCCGCGACGACTTAGAGCCCGTCTTAACGCGCAATGGGACAGCAGCACTCCCCAGCAAGCGCAGACCAACAGCCTTGGCAATGGCAACAGCAACGACGACGTGCACGACGCCCACGGCGCCCACGATACGGATGAAGATAACGATGTCCCTCTCGCCGAGATCAAGCGGCGTGGTGCAAAAGACTCGCCTCAGACTCGCAAACGCCGTGCAGCGTCACGCTTCAGTAACAGCGCCGCCGCCACGTACACGGACGGTGATAATGACACCGACCAGCAGCCGCTGAGGAAGCGGCCTCGCACTGGTTCTCGACGTGGTGGGGAAGCATCAGCCGCTGCTGCTCCAGCCGCAAATAGTAATCATAGTCATAACTATACCGACAGCGACAACATGGTGGTCGACTCTGACGACTCATTCTTCCCTACTCGCTCTCTTAGGCAAAGACGGTCTCACCAACGACAGCGGGTGACGGAATTGTCGGCAGCCGACCTGTCGGACCAGCATGCAGCAGGCAGCGATGGTGGGGGTGACAGTGCTGCTACTTCGGCTGTGGTGGCGCTCGGTACGACCGACGACGACCAGGGCAGTGTCTTTTCTGGCAACCACTTTTATGGGCGGAACCAGAGCTCGGCCAATGGGGCCAATGGGGCCAATGGGGCCGCTGACGCCACGACCGCCACCACGACGGCTACGGCCACCACCACCAGAACGACGTCGTCGGTAACTACGCGTCGCCGTAACATTGTGCCCGACTCCGAAGACGACTTGGACGCATCGCAGAACTCAAACCGTGCCAGCCGCAGCGGAGGGCGTCACAATTCGTCGAGACCCTCGTCTTCGAGCCAGCCTATTCCATCAACAGCAGCAGCAGCAATAACAGCGGCGGCGGCGGCGGCAGTGCCCTCGTCGCGGGTTGGCACGCCGCTTTCACGGCCGCATACGCCAAAGGTCGGCGACAAGCACAGCATCCACGACAAAGTAGATGCCTCTGCAGGCAGCGGAGGCAATGGGGGCGCCGGAGGCAGCATCAGTAGAAGCAGCAGCAGCCGGCGCAACTTGCGGCGCGGTGACGACCCTGGCTCGGTGCACCAGCAACAACAACAACAACAACATACCACGCCGATCAACTTGGGGGTCCGGTCAGGCGGTGAGGACGATAGTGGCGGCAGCTCCGTTGACCGTAGCCAGCGCAAGCGTCAGATGCCGGCCAGATACCGCACTGATGATGCTGCATAGATGAGGAGGACAAGGGCGGTGTGAGGAGTGGTTTTTTTTTTTTTTTTTCTCTCTTTTTTTTGGCCTTTTTGGCTCTTATAGCTTTTTTTATATCATTTGACTTTCATGTGTTCTTTGTTTTGTCGTTGCTATTATTTTTTGCAAGGGATGGAGGTCGTTGGTGCATACGGTCCAATCTACACGGCGGGAAAAAAGCCCTTTTGTTGTTTTTTCTTCTTTTTTTGTACAATCATTCACTGTTCATTATTCACACTCTTTTCTTCTTTAATCTTTGCTTCATTTTCCTCTCTATTCTCTTTTGTCTTCATATCTTGGAATCCTCCTGTACGTCGTACGGGGTCTCCGTTTTTTACTATCTACATGTATCAATAGAGTGAGGTTGATTCACATAGATCTCTGTTTCAAAGGGTGCAAAATGAAGTGACTGCAGTTATACAAGAGCATACAGAGTAGACACTTTGTTGATGCAAGTATCATACATCACAATTGAAAGTCCAGTCTCGTATTTGTATGATTGGATTTGATTGAAAATTATCTGCAAATGGTGCGAGCACGCAAACTGTCCATCTATCTGTTCCTATTGCATAAATGAAAAACGAGAAGAGAAAACGAATTGTACATCGTTGAGAAATAAAAGAATATTCGACCCTGCTTGGCCACCCATTTGTAAACGAGACCAACCTTTTTTGTCTGTGTCCTTTCTCCATCTCGCTCTCAAAGCGGAAAACGCCCAAAAAATGTGAATGCAAATGAGCTGTACAAGACCGTGCAATCATGAAAAGGAAATTAAAAAGTGTGTGGTAAGTAGAAGTGAAAATACAACAGGTGAAAAGAAGAAGAAAATGAGAAGAAATTAAAAGACAAGTCAAAGGGCAATCACTGATGAGAGCGGGACTCGACAGAATGTAGAAATGAAAAGGAAGAAAAAGCAGTAAAAGTACAAGAAGTGAAATGTAGAGAGGAAAAGTAAAAGCAGAAGCAAAAGCAAAAGCAAATCTAGTATTAAACACTGTGCCCAAAGACACAGAATTGAGAGCTGAAAAGCAGCTAGACAAATGCTCTAAAACTGGGAGTCGTCAAGCATGTCAAAGAGGTCGTCGTTTGTAGTGCCGCCCAGGGTACCGTTTAGGTAGGCGTCAGTGATGGAGCCGTTATCAAAACCAAACGAAGCCAGTTCCATGGGAGCATCAGCAAAGAAGCCAGCGTCGTAGGAGTGGTCAAAGGCAGGAGTCTTGGAGGAAACCACGTTGTGATGGATGGGAGCCAGAGCCTGTGCCGAGAAAGCGGCAGTGGAAAGGGCAGGGCCCATCGTGGTCACGGGCATGGCAGTCGTGACAAGACTGTTCTCCTGCTCTTGGAGGCTCGCAGCAATGTGAGTGAGAATCAAGTCCTCGATGGAAGCCTCGACGTTGACAGAAGCCACTGCCGGAACAGAGACAGGCGCAGAAGATGGAGCATCAGCCTGACTCTGCTGCTCAGCCTGGGCCTGGGTGAGGGCCGAGTCCTGAGCAGTGACTGGAGCGGCCTGTGCCCGACGCTCCTCTTGAGATGGGACTTGGGCATCCTCGGTGACCTCCACGTTGGCGTCTGTGTCTGCAGGACGCGAGACCAGATCGAAAACCTTGTCGGTGATCTGGCTTGGGAGGACAGGAGTGGGAGGGGCCGCCACGGTGGACTTGCCTTTGCTGCAATGGGCCTCGGCGGCCTTCTTAAAGTCGCCAAGAACCTTGAAGCAGAGAGCGTCGCCGTCATGACGGTGGCAGACGCTGATAGTGCAGTCGCCATGGGCGCCCTCGTGCCAAACCACCTCAGCGGGACGCGGGGTGGAAGCTTGAGCCACACTGGGCGATGAACCTGAAATGCGTGCCGAGGCAGGAGAGACGCTCTGCGACGTCTGGGGCTCCTCCTCCTCGTCAGCCACACTGGCTGCAGCCTGGGGCGAGTCAGTGGAGGCAGAGGCAGTCTTCTTGCGATGAGTCTTTGAGGTATTGATGGCAGATGACAGGCCATAAGGGCGCGAGGCCGCAATGTCTTGAACCTCGTCGCCAGTCATATCGGGACTGGGAGCAAGCATGGCTTTCTTGGGAGGGTTGAACTCAACCTCCACGGGATCAAGACCACGCTTTCTCTTGCTGCCTGCACTGAGAGGGCCCAGGCTCTCTTGGTGGGCAGCAGTAGCAGCAGAAGCAGCAGAAGCAGCAGCGGCAGCATTGGTGCTGTCTGCCGCAGTTTTGTTGAGCGGGCTGTGCTGACGCATCACGCTCTCAATGATCTCAGCATTGCTGTATACAGGAGCACTGGGTCTCCTGCCATTGGGCTGGCTCTCAACATGGCCAGCAGTGGTGGACATACCAGGCATGGACATGGAAGTGGCCATGGGCGTGGAGGCTGGCATACCATTGTTGAAGTAGTTGGCCATGTCCTGAGGAGATATCATGTGAGCACCCTGATGGAAAGGCATATTGGGGTGGATGCCAAATGCGCCATTGCCATTGTTGCCAGCCATGTGGTTGCCAGCCATGTTGTTGAAGTTGGCCTGATGAGCGGCCTGGAACTGGGAGCTCGCCCAAGCCTCTTGAGAGCCCATCATGTTCTGGCCACCAGAGGGGGGCGGGTTCATGCTGAACATGTTTGCATTGGGAGGCATAGAAGCATTGTTACCTTGAGCGAACGAAGACGCAATGGGGTTGGGGCCACTGTTTACCATGCCCGCAGAACCATGGTGTGCAAAGGGACTACCAAGCCCAGTGAAAGAGTAGGTGCCATGAGTGCCGTGAGGACCATTGCCATGATTGTGAGGAGCACCGCCCATGTTGAACATGGTGGCTCCAGCAGCGGGCATGCTTGGGGTCGCATTAGGCGTAACCATTGGCGTCTGAACAGTGGTAGAGGCAGACGACATCATACCCGAGCCGACCATGCTCTGGTAGTTGCCAGCGTAGGCAGGCATGCCTGGGGTCTGCGTGTAGCTGCCGCCAGCCCGACGACGTCCACCACCACCGGCAGAAGGGCCAGTGGCAGGAGTCTCGGGATCTGCTGGGGCAGTGACCAGGGCAGGAGCTGGCGACTCGGCACGAGTGCGGAACGTCATGCGCGGCGCGGTCTGCGGAACAGAAGGCGGCTCGTAGTCTTCAGTGCCTGGGAGGCCAGGTCTGGCGCCAGCGAAGGGCGGGTGGTTGAGTGAAGCACTGTGAAGGTGGTTAGTACAATGACAAAGGCGGGAAAGAAGCGAGGGGAGCGATGTGAAAGAAAAGAAAGAAAAAAAAGGAAGAAAAAAAAAGGAAGAAAAAAAAAGGAAGAAAAAAAAAGAGAAAAAGAAAAGAGAAAAAGAAAAGAGAACTCACCCCCACTCCTCCTTCATGCCATAGCGGCTCTTGAGCCACTGGTACTGGCTTTTGGCAAAGTTGGTGTCCCCAAAGACACGGTTCCATTCGGCAACCATGTTCTCGCGGGTGAACTTCCAGTAGTTCCGAAGGAACCAAAGGATCTGAGCAGGCTCGTAGTGCTGGTGAATCATCTTGTCGACTGGTGTTTGTGCAGTGTTTCTTTGGAGGTCTTGTCAAAAGATGCAAAAGACACAAATGCCGCCAGCGGATATAGGTTAAAATGGGAGAAAGATAAAGAGTGTAAGAAGCAAAATAGAGAAGAAGTCACGAGTGAGGAGAAAGAAGCAGCAGCTGACTCTGTCAAAGAGCGCTGGTGTAAAGAGGGAAAGAAGAAAAGATGTGGAAGACGTAGAAGATATAAAATATGTAGAGAACAAGAACGAGTGTTCTTGTAGTTGGCCGGGTGTACGACGCTGCTTGGTGTCTGCTGGGGAACAGAGTATGCGCACAACCAGGAGAACCAGATCTATTGCCTTGCACGATTCAAGGATGCTTGAAAATGAGTGGTCTCTTTGTAGAAATCTGCGAAGAGGACAGGTGAAGAAAAAGAACAGGAGAGAACAGGAGAGTGTGCAAAGGTGTCACAATGGCGCCTTGTTCTTTTGTGTTCGTGGAAGGAGAGACAGGATAATGCGTAGGGTGTGCCTGGATGCTGCTGAACAGAGACAATGATAGTTTGGGGAGAATCTTGAGCAAACAGGATGTCGTAAGAAACTGACAGGGCGTCGTGGAGTACAAGATGTGGGAGATGTGAAAGATGCGAAAGATGCAGAAAATGTGGAAGATGTGGAAGATGTGGAAGAAAAAGAAGGTAAGAAAAGAATGATGAAGAATGCCGGGGCTGCTGCTGCTTGTGCAATGGAAGACACAAGTGAGTGAGCTGGAAGTTCTTCAAAGTGTGCAATATCTGAGTTGTGGCGCAAGCGACAAGAGACGAAACTGAAGATGGGGTGAAGAAAAGAGTATAGAAGAGAATGTAAGAAGCGAAATTCGAGAGAATGAAGCAGAGAATGAACAAGTTGGATGGTAAAAAGAAGGATGAAGAAGAGAAAGAGAGATTGGAAAAAAAAATCCGAATTTGAAGAGGGGGGAAATAGAATGGAGGGGAGGAAAAAAATCAAAGACAGGCACAAATGTCAAAAGGGTGCAATATGAGATATCTGTGGGAGAGGCGTGGTGGGAGCGATATGGGCAAGATGTGAAAGGAGGGGGGAGCGTGTAAATGGGTGGATACCTCAAAAAGTGACTTGTGCGATGTACCTCGTGGCCCGTGCTTCAGCATCATCGCCAGAAATTCTGGAAATGGCGATAAATTCGTGTGGTCAATTTGCACGATTTCTGCGTCCCACGTTCGATTTTTGTGTTCCCATAATTTTCTGTATATCTTCTGCCTTTTTCTGTGATTTTTTGGAGGCGCATATCGACTGTGGTTGTGCTGTGTCGCTGTCCGTATTTTATTGACGAGGCTCTATTCAGCTCGTGACATTGCTATTGTTCGCTGCTGTGTGGGCCATCAAAAGCTCTCAGCATCATTAGAATTGCGGGGCGTTTGCTTTTTCTGCCGCTTTTTCCAGTCTCCCAGTGTCCATCTTGGAGGTGTAGAGGGAAATGGGGAAATGGGGGGTCATAGGGGCAGCCGCAGGCGAATAGGGACCCATCTTGTGTCACTCGAAAACGAGTGGTGAACAAGGTGGACGGTTGACTCAATGGCGAATTGCAAGGCAGCAAGGGCACAGAACGGTCGAAAATGGGGGCGATCGAGCCTTGAAAAAAAATTCAAAAAAAGGTGGCTGGGAAAATGAGAAAATGAGCTCATGGGGGGCCGAAAGCCGGTCGTAGCTTGGAGGGGAAAACTCCGTCTGATGTTATGTCAGCGATATCGCAGCGAGTGGAGTTGAAGTAAATTTTACTTTTTGGAGAGGAAGAGTGTAGACAGAAAAAGTGACAGAAAAGTGACAGAAAAAAGGCCAACAGCTTGCATTGTTTTTCGGCAATAAATGTGCTTGATGCAGGCTCAATGTGAGGCGATTGAAATGTTCGCGATGCCGTTTGACAAGGCTGTCGAATGATGGGCGACAAGCGCCAAAGCAATCGTGGGAAAATGGCCCCCAAAAAGCCACAGAGGCGCAAAAATGCGACAAATGACAGGGTGCAGAGGTGCAGGGAGCAGCCACTTGCGAACCTCGACCAACCGGCCCGCTAAAATCCAGTTCGCCAAGACAGAACGCCCACGGGCCCCACACAATGTGCCTTCTGCCGCCTTCGTGCATCGATCTCTTTGCTGACCGAAGACTGAATTGTGCGTCAGTTTTTTGTCATTCTTGACCATTCGCCGCCCTGTCTGACGCTTGCTGCAAGCCTGTCGCCGTAATGGTCGGAGAATGTGCACAGAATGCTGTAGACGTAATGCAGGCATACACCACATGTTGTGCTCCATTTCAGGCGACGGCGTGTGCAGAAATGGTCACGAGCGGTGTCCGAGCAGTGTCCAAGAGCAAGAGCACACAGGAAAACAGACTCCGTTTCCCGCCGGTTGGTATTGCATGATCTGTCATTTCTGTGGTCTAGATCGACTGGAGACTGACCGCAAGGCGAGCCACGACTGAAAGGGGTCGGGGAAATAAAGAGTCGAAATAACTGGGTGGTTCGACAACGACAGGATCTGGCTGGGTGTGCGTGTTGATTGATCGCTCGATTCTCGTGATGTTCGTACTGGAAGAAGAAGAAGAAAATAATAATAGGAGAAGAATTTGGAAAGGGGGAAGAGACAGGAGATCTGAGACTTTAAGAAACTACGAGCAGCAGAAACAGTCAACAGCAGGGCGAGCGGGAAGGAGCGACAGAACAAGCAAGGCTTGCCCTTTCCTGGCATTCAAGTTTGATCTCAGATTGTCTACATTCACTGCCCTTGATGCAATAACGAGGAAGGCGCGACAGTGAATAACTTCACAGCTCCTTCGCTCATTCTTTGTCGAGAGGGCCCCCTTCCACATTCGATAGATCCACGTGGGAAGGAGTGACGGACATGCTTTCCATACGATTTGGTCGCCCTGTGGGCTCGGCAACAATGCCTCACTCTTTCCCGTCTTGGCCATTGTACAAAGTTTGTCTTTTTTTTCTCTTTTTTTGCATCCGGACACGCCTTCCGTTACTGCTGCCTATTTTTGGCCTACAATTGCCATACTTGGACCGGCAATTGACCACGTGATTTGAATACTCAGAATTGAGGACAGCCTCATCGATTATAATCATATTGATGTTGCGGGCGTATTATATTTTCTTGGATCAGCAGCCAACGAAAAGTTTCCACCCTCCTGCATATTGAGCTTCCGCCAGCCTTGCATAACAGCCCCCACTCTTTTTTCCTTCCCCATATTCTCTCTACCGAAATGCCAGCCGCCAAAATCGAGTGAGACAATGTGTGCATATACAACGCAGCACTGCATAGCAACAGGCAAAAAAGAAAATATACAATAGTTGGAGAATATACCCGTTCCTATCAGTACAGGGACCAGCCAACAGAAATACGGCGGAAATGTGCGGAAGATGTTGTCTGTTGGTTGGAGACAAGATCCCCTCTAACAGCAAGTGCCGGAAAAGCGGGGCAGCTGCCATCGGCCACTAAGAGTACGTCGTAGTGAATACTTAAACGCTGGGGAAAGAAGTCACCTTGTATCTTGGTGTAGTTTGAGCCACACGGAAAAGGATACAGAACAGAGACAAAATAAGATAAATAAGATAAAGTAAGATTTTAATCAGTGTAGAGGTACAAGGCGCTCAATCACACGAGCACAATGTGCACGGACTCTGGGACACGACATCTGACAGTGCACCACAGGAGGTGCAGAAATAGGATCATGCCAAGGAAGTGGGCGCCTTAATCAAAAAGGAAGAGCAAAAAGAAAGGTGCCAGGATAAAATATTGTATCAGTAGGGAGGCGAGAGGAACATGGCAGTTTTTAGGCTGAAAGAGAGCATGGAGGGGTAGCGATATCTGGAGAATGCCAGTCGTAAGTTTGTCAAGTGGGATCTTGTTTTTTTTTTTTTTTTTTTTTTTTTTTTTTGGAAAGAAAAGTAGAAAGAAAAGAATCTCGTAGGACAAAACAGAATACAAATAGAATGCATTAGGCATTTTGAATACAGTTCCACCAAAGACACAAAAGAACGGGCAGTTCCTCAAAGTTTTCCCCATTGACATGAGGCTCAAAACCCTGCTGTCCTACCCTCTCAACCCTCTCTGGGTTTGTCTCTCTCTCCCTCTTTGTTTTTTCAGCCGTCCCCGCATCTTTCAAAAAACATGGTTTCGCCGTGCTTTTGAGAAAAAGAAATTGTAGAATTTTCACAGAAAAGTATGACTTGGACAATACGCAGAATAAAGAAAGGCAAGATAAAATAACACATGACAAAAGAGAGAAGAATACATGAAACTGAGATACCATAAACCGTCTTTTGTAGGGAAAGGAAACATAACATGGCTGGTGGGAAATAAGAAACATGAAGATGAGAACATGGAAACAGTAAACAGTAAAATAAGCATATCGAGAAACGCTTAAAAAGAGTAAATCATGCCGTCGTTTGTGTGCAGTCGTCCTCCACAATCCTTCTCGTCAGTCCTTCTCGTCAGTCCTTCTCGTCAGTCCTTCTCGTCAGTCCTCCTCTTTTCTATCCACTCACACCCACCCCTAATTCATATCCATTCCTTCTTCGTCATCGTCCTCCATCTCCGACTCGGCCATCTGCGACGCATGGCTGCTGCTGACGCTCTCCTTACGCCGCGACAAGACACTACCATTGTCCGAGAAGCGAGCACCACCAACACCACCAGCGCCCTCGAGGGCCGAGCCAAAAAGGTCGAGCTCATCGCCGCCAATAACACGGCCCTCTGTGTCAATCTCTTGGGAAAGCTCGACAATGGCCGTGCGTGGCAGCCGCAAAAAGCCCGAGGAGCGCACGATGCGGCCCCAGTGCGTCAGACAAAACCCGGCGGCCCGCTTGCGCAGCCAGGGCTCGTTAGCAAGGCTGGCGCAGTGCCAGATGATGCAGGCGTGGTCGACATCAAGTTCTTTGGACAGGCGGTTGACACACAGCAGGCGCAGGTGGGGGATGTTGTAGATGTTGGACATGACGAGCAGACCAGCGACATCCGACAAGTCGGCAGTGACGTTGGCAGGGCCGGGATGGCCGTGGTTTTCCACATCACGACCGTGGCCGTTGTTGCGGTTGTAGCGGCTGCTGCTGCTGCTGCTGCTGCTGCCACCACCGCCAATATCACCTGGGCTGCGGCCACGCTTGGTGCCTGCACCACTTCCACCACTTCCACCTCTCCCGCTGCCGCCAATGTCCACGCCCAGCCCTTCCTCAGCCGGCGGTGCCGGGTCGATGCGGTCCGTGTAGAGGTAGAACAAGAAGGCACGGACAACACTGTAGGGTTCGGGGATGTGCATCTTTTTGGTGTGGAACTCGGCCATCTGCGACGACCACAGCCGTGCAAAGTGCGGCCAGCGTGCTTGCAGGATGAGTCGGTGCACGTGGATGGGCGGGCTGGTCGGTGCATCGGGCGATAGCCAGTGGTCGTTGTCGTTGTTGCTGCTGTCTCCCGAAAACTCTGCCTCGTGGTGGTCCATCTCGTCGTCTTCCGGGTTGCCAGAGTGGGCCGTCACGATAAAGTCGGCACCACTGCCCGTCTCGGGCGGCTGGTCAAAGAGGCGCGACAGGTCAGACCCGAGCCCCATAGACGGCGGGTCGTTGGCGTGCCGGACACGTGAAGTGGGCCGTGTCGCCATCATACCGCCCATGCCCATCATGCCGTGGGCGTCGGGCGGCGCGCTATGGCCCAAGAACCCGTAGCGGCGCAGGTCAATCTCCATGATATCACTCAGGTACTCTTCGAAGCCGTTGACGCCCAGCTCAGTGTTGGTTGGGTCGGTCGGGCAGCCGAGTAGCCAGGCCTTGGTGCCGTCCTCGTTCATCGTGCAGTAGTGCCAGCGGTAGCCCGGCTTGAAGATCTCGCGGCCCTCAGCCAGCTTCTGCCAGCGCAGCGTGGCTAGGTCGAGCGTCGACAGTGAGCACTCGCGCGAGGTGATGGTGGGTGCGGGCGTGACAAAATCGAGCAGCATACCGGCCGAGTAGACGTGGAAATGGATCCCCGAGCCCTGGTTGGGCGTGTTGGGGCCCGAAAAGAACTTGAGCGCCGAAATGGAGCCCGGTGCGACAGGCGCGTACGACTTGAGCTGGAACGAGGGCGTGTTCACCTGGGCAGTGCGGGAATTGGCCGCATAGCCGGAGGCGCCCACGGTCGACGACTGCGTCAGGGCATACCCGGGCCGTGGCGAGCCGCTGCCGTTGCGGCTGCTACCTCCGCCCATGCCCAGTGGCGGGCCGCCCAGACCAGAGCGGTCGTACGGACTGCTGCCAATCTGGGGCGGCGACTGGAAGGCCGGTGTGCCTTTCAGGTCCAGCCACCACAGATCGCTGACCTTGTCCATGTCCTCGCTCAGGCCGCCAAAGACCCACACGCGGTCGCCCCAGATATAGGCTGAGTGGTCAAAGCGGCCGACGAAGCGCCAGGCACGCGACCAGCAAAACGTCTTGAGGTCCAGGTAACAGATATCGTCGAGGACATAGTTGTCGTGGCCCGTTATGCCACCAATGATAAACAGCTTGTCCTCGTGCAGGACGGCAGCGTGGCGGGCGCGGCCCTTGGGAATGGGGCCCGTGACGGCAGGCTGTGTCCAGTGGGCGGTCTTGAGGTCGAAGACGATAAGATCAGACAGGTAGGTGCGGTGCTCGTTCTCGCCGCCAAAGACGAGCAGCTTGTCGCCCTGGTACAGCGTGGCAGTATGGCCCATGCGTACGCCGGGGATATCGCCGTAGTTGTCAACCAGACTCCACTGCTGGCTGACGAGATCGAGACGCAGAACGTGGTTGTAGACTTCGTCGGTGTACTGGTCGAAGCCGCCAAAGGCAAAGATCTGGTTGTTGCCACAGTAGGTGACGGAGGCATTCACCAGACAGGCCGGCCGCTGGCCAAGGGTGCGAGTGACCTTGGGCCGGTAGCCGTCCGAGCCGCCGCCGCCGCCGCCGCGGTTCTTCATCGGCGAGTTGGGCATGATGTATGTGTTGTTGGAAGAAGAAGCCACAGAGGCCGGTGTTGATGTGCCGGGGCCGGGCGGAGGAGCGAGGTTGGCAGCAGAGAAGGCCGGGAAGCTTTGAGTCCCTTGCCCAGGTCCAATCCCCTGTCCAACAGCTGTCTGAGGCGTTGCTGGAGTCGGTGCTACTGGAAGGACAATGGGAGGCGTTGGGGCCACGGGAGGACCGCCGCCAAAGATGGATGTGAAGGCACCGGGAGGCGTTGGTGCAGGCGGAGCAGAAGCAGAGGCGGTGGCAGAGGCGGTGGCAGAGGCGGTGGCAGAGGCAGTGGCAGAGGCAGAGGCGGAGGAGGTCGAAGAAGAGGAGGACGAGGAAGGAAAGTTGTGATGGGATCCAGGCGTCGAGGGCTGGGCCATGTCGTATGCCTCTCTCTCGCGAGAGAACTATCTCAGCATTGTTTAGAGGCGGTAGAGTGGGGTGGAGGTCGAGAGGTCGATAGGAGAGAGGAGGTGCTCGTGAGAAGCAGGTGAGATGCCGGTGATGGCAGACGAGGCTGTAGAAAAGAATGGAAACTAAAAAGGTCGAGATGTCGAAATCGAAGAGGTTTCAATGTGGACGGGTCCGTTCGGCCTAGTGCTTTCGGTGCGTTCTGTGGGGATGTGCAAGTCGTCCAGGCGGCGATGTCTTGCTAGCCTGGTGGAGGGCTTTTGTTAAATTCTTGCTGTTCCTTGATCGCTGGTCGCTCGCTGGCGCCAGGCAACGTTGGCGAGATTGGCGTTTGCCTCGTTTTGTCTCTAGCACGGGGCAGGTAGCGTCGTGCAGGGAGGATCGGTGGGGCTGTTTGGGGCGCTGTTATTGGCTGTCGTTTGAGCACGGGTGGATCATTTAAATTCACGTGCATTATCACGTGTGCTCGTGAGAGTTATGTGTAGGCACTCAACGCGTGAAAACGCATCTGGAGATCTTTCCAACAAAAACTACTCCGTACAGACTACATGACAAAACACTCTGGTCACTGAATTTCGAAATACGCCACATCACCCGGCTCACTTTATTCGCTTATTCGCTTAAATATTAATATGTCGCCGCCAGCCGCTGGACGAGGTACTGGCCCGTGTTGACGCCGGCGTACTTCTTCTCCGTTTCCGTGGCATATGTGCCGGGAATGGCCTCAATGTGGCTCTTGAAGTTGGGATTGCAAAAGTAGCTGCATTGTCAGTACGATGAACAAAACAAGTTAGTAAGAAAAAGAAAAAAAACTGCACTTACGCCACACTGTACCGCGCTGGGTAGGTGTCGCCGTTGGGGGCTGCTGGCGGCTCAACAACACGGTGGATCGTGCTCTTGATCGTGTCGTTGCTCCAGCGCGCCAGCAGATCGCCCGCATTCACCACAATCGTGTCCTCGATCGGGGTGGCGTCGACAAAGTTGCCGTTGGGGCTCTTGACCTGCAGACCACCGCGGCCGTCCTGGAACAGCAGCGTGATCGAGCCATAGTCCGAGTGCTCGCCTGCGCGCACCTGGTTCGGATTGGCACGGAAGACGTCACGGGAGACCGCCGGGTAGTGCAGCAGACGCAGCGTGTTGTCACCAACGTCCACATAATTGTCAAAGTGGCTCTCGGACAGGCCCATGCCGACAGCAATGGCGCGCATCACTTCGATATGGACAGCCTTGCACTGGTCGTGGAAATCGACCATGGTGGACTTGAAGCCGGGGACTTTTGCCGCTTTGGCTGCCTCTGTCGTCTCGTCAGGCCACTGGTTGGGGAAGTCCTCTTCGTGCTCGCGGCCAATCTCGATGCTCTCCTTGATATCCGGGACGGCCTCCTTCAACTTTGCGACAGCAGCCAGATCCGACAGCTGTGTGACCTTTTCGCGGCCGGGCGCCGAGTAGCCACGGTTGGCCTCGGGCGTGGTCCAGCCGACGGCCATCTTGTCGTCGAGCGGCAGATTGAAAAAGTTGGCCGACATGTCAAAGACGTGCTTGCGAGTCTCGGGTGCAATTGGCGTGTTTTTGAGGTAGATGAAGCCGGCTGTCTGGAAGCCGTGCAAAATAGCCTTGGCCGTCTCCGTGCGTTGGTCGGGCGTGCCATTGAGGAACTTGCTCAAATCGATGAGCTGTAGAAGCAAACAGCCAGTATGTCAGTCTGTGTCGCGTGCAGGAGGCGACTTGATAGAACGAGTCCATCCTAAGCTTGACTTACCGGGATCAGCAACCCATCGTCTGACACGGCAGCCTTCTCCATGGTTGACGTAAGGTGAGGTCGGTTTGTTAGAGTTGAAGATAAGACGCGCGATGCACAATACAAAATGCGGGGTGAGGGATGTCGAGTGCCGTGAAAGCGTGGCGTAAGGACGATGGAGGAGGATTAAAGAGTCGAGAACAAATAGACAGAATAAAGGGGGAGCTATAGCAAAAGGCAGGTTGAGGGCGCAGCCGCTAGAAATAGACAGGCGCGAGACAAAGAGCGTGGAGAGAAGGAGCGATCCAGGCCATCGGCCACTTCCGAGATGCCTCAAACGCTTTCACACTTTGAGAAGCTCCACGCGACGTCCACTCTATATAGTACTATGCCCAAAGACGCTACGAAAATGACCTGCAGACACGAATGCACTTTGCTATCTCGGGGTCAGCCTACAGCCAGGGTAGTCTGACCATTTGTACCGATCGACTGCGTATCAACAGACGCAAAGAGTTCTTCCGCAGGAATGAATGCTCAGAAGCCAGAAGAATCAGCTTCGTATCGATTGGACAGCCCGAATCGACAGAGACGGACGAGACGACCAACTATTCCCCGCCGGAGCGCCATGACACATTTCAATGTACAAGCCGTACCACCCTGTCTGTCTGCTGTTGGCTGTTTGTCGGTATCAAGCACTTTGCTGGCTGATAAGAATGCGCCGTTGCGGAGGAAAGAACTGCGGAGCAGTTTTTGGGCTGGGCAAGATAAGGGAGGCAGGCGTGGCCCGAACAGGAAAGAGGGGCGGGGCAGGCAGACAGACTTACAGGGAAGGTGCACTGTAAGTGCGGCAACTCTCCAGAAGCTCGAGAGGGAAGGCGCGCTGGGAGAGTCCGTCGTTCACTGGCGCTGCGCCAAGATGGCCGTACATAGTATTACGTCGTAAAACTGATGGCCTTGGAGGGGCCCGACGTGTAAGTTATCTCGAACGAGCTTGTCGGGGCTCGCCATCGTGGGTCCAGTACCTTTGGGCGCCGATAAAGCTGCAGAATGCGATATGGACTGCACAGAGTATTGTCTGTCGTATAAGTAGTGAGTTGTTGTGAAAGGAGAATAGATTTGGAAGGAAGCTGCGACGGACACTGCATCGAATTGCATTACCGAATCAGGAAGTCGAGACCCAGCCAAGACAACCACTTCCTTCCATAGACGAAGCCCCTCTTGACCTCCTCTCCCAATCCCAACCCAAAACATCACCAACTCAACATCACCAACTTTCACCACACACACACTCCCAACCATGGCGTCAAAAACACACGTCGTGGACGTCCACACCCACATGTACCCGCCGGAGTACATCCAGATCCTCGAGTCCCGCGATGCCATTCCCATTGTGCGCTCGTTTCCGGGCACGCCCGATCCGCGAATTGTTCTGCTGTCGACGGAGATGGCACCTCTAAAAGAAGCGGAAGCGGCCGCCGCACGGGGCGAGGAGACTCCGGCATCATCGCTACCCGGCCGCCCGCTCACAAGCCACTACGCTTCGGTGGAGCAAAAGATTCACTTTATGGACACGCACGGCATCGACGTCTCGGTGCTGTCGCTGGCCAATCCGTGGCTCGATTTCGTGGACAGCGACCTGGCTGGCGGACTGGCTGCATCGGTCAATGCGGGCTTCTCGGCCATGTGCAAGGCACACCCAGGCCGGCTGTTCTTCTTTGCGGCGCTGCCCGTCACGGCGCCAGCACCCGTGCTCCTCAAAACGATTGCCGACGTGGCCACACTGCCCTACTGTCGCGGCGTCATATTGGGCACGGGCGGCCTTGGCAAGGGACTCGACGATCCGGATATGGAGCCTGTGCTGGCAGCGCTTGGGGAGGCAGGTCTCACAATCTTCCTGCACCCGCACTACGGCCTGCCAGGTGAGGTCTGGGGCCCGCGTGGCGGCACAACAGGCGAATACGGCCATGTCCTGCCGCTGGCTCTTGGCTTCCCTATGGAGACGACGATTGCTGTGACACGGTTGTTTTTGGCCGGCGTGTTTGACCGTCTGCCCAAGCTGCGTCTGCTGTTGGCCCACAGCGGCGGCACTCTGCCGTTCCTGGCGGGCCGTATCGACTCGTGTGTGCGCCACGACGCGCATCTGTGGAAGGCGGCCAAGACTCGGCGCAGCATCTGGGACGTCCTGCACGAGCAGGTGTATTTGGACGCTGTGATTTACTCGGACGTGGGTCTGCAGGCAGCCATTGCAGCTTCGGGTGGTGCGCAGAGCGGCGGTCTGGACCGGTTGATGTTTGGCACTGACCACCCCTTCTTCCCGCCACTCGAGACGGACGAGCAGGGCGAGTGGGAGAGTGTCAGCATGAACGCGGATGCTGTCAAGAAGGCATTGGGTGATGGCAGCGAGTCGGCCGCCGCAGTCATGGGCGGCAATGCAGTCCGCATCCTCCGTCTTTATGAAGAGGCCACGGAGAAGGCGTGATAAAGGAGGCGAGAAATGAAAGACCATACGCAATGATGTATCAATGATGTATAAATGTGAATGAAAATGTAAAATAGAAAAAGAAAAAAATGTATATACCTTCATCTTCATCGCCCTCTATATCATATATCCTGAGTTCATACTCTCTCCTTGATCATCTCTACACACCGCCAAAGTCCATCTTGAGCGCAATTGTCGGCTGTCCGTTGCTGCTCGCCGCCGGCTTCGCCGCCTCAGCCTGCCGTCCGGCCTTGATCACCTCCTCCATAAACGACCGCTGGCTCTCGTTCAGACCACCCACGACACCACGGAACGCCGCTGGATCGGACGACGCCAGCTCCAGCAAGCGGCCACTCGTCTCCTTGTAGATGGTGTTGCGTTCCGCCTCGGCCGCTGCGCCCATATCGGCCTGCTGCGTGCTGAGGTTGGCCTCCTGCCACTTTTCAAGCTCACCAGCCGCACGCGCCAGGAGTGCAGGGAGAACCAAAGCAGTTGCGACGGCCACGGATGTACGGTTGCCGCCTGTAGGGCTTCCATTGGTGGCGGTTGCCTGAGATGCTGCCTGGGCGACAAAGGCGCTCAAAGTCTGTGCGACAAGGCCACGTGCACCCTCGGGGTCTTCGGGCTCGACGTTGGTGACAAACGCCAGAAGGCGCGGCAACAGGTAGCGGCCGATGCTCTGGTCCGCTGCAGTGTTGCGTGTGTGCAGGAGCAGCGACCGACAGCAGTTGGCAGCAATCTTGGCGGTCATGCGGTCGTTGAGGCAGTCAAGGAGCTCGTCGAGGAAGCGGGTGACCAGCGGATCGTTGGTCGACAGGTTGTTGTGGCCGGCCGTAAACAGAATGGCAATCGCCAGCAGCGAGTTCTTGACACAGGCTAGCGACGTCGCCGCTTCACGCTTCTGTGCTGTCAGGTACACCGACAGGAAGCGGCGCAGACAGCCACGCATCTGTGCATCCGTCTGGTCGTCGCCCGCAGCGGCTGTTGTCGCTGTCGTGATGAAGCGCTTGAGCGTTGGCAGGGCCTGCGGAACGACCACTTCCTGGCATGCGGGCGTCGCCAAGATCGTGGCAAAGATGTGCACGAGACAGGCGTGCAGGTCGGTGCGGATAATCGCGGGGAACACCTCGGCGGCATCGACGAGCGCGTCCAGGGCCGTCTTGATCAACACCAGAACAGCCTCTTCCGTCATGTGGTAGCGCATCGGCGGCGGGCCAGACGAGCCCTGTGGCTGCTCTGACAGCGTCGGCAGGAGACCGGACAGCACGAGCACGATAATGCGCGTGAGCTCAAAGAGCTGCTCAATGTCGTCCGAGAGCTCGCCCGTCTCGGGCTGTTCACGTGTGCGAGCGGCCGGGTGCGCCAGGCACAGCGCGCGCGCAATCTCGACAATCACGCCCTGCACATCCAGCCCCTCCGTCAGCACCTGCCGGTCCAGCAGGTCCATCGTCTCCGAGAAGATAGCATCGCGGTAGATGGCCTGACCCGACACGCTGGGATGCAGAATCTTCTTGAGGGCCAGCAAAATCTCGAGTGTCTGGCCGGGCGTCGCCAACGAGTCCGCATGGCCCTGGCGCGCGGCTAGCGCTTCAAAGGCGATACCGAACAGCACAAAGAAGAAGGCTACAGGCTCGTCGCGGTAGTTGATGTCGGCGCCCTTCTTCTTCTTACCCTTGTCGGCGCCCGAGAAAGGCCGGCTGCCATTGGAAAGTGACGCGACCGCCTTGTCGTTGTTCTTAACCTGGTCGCTGTCGGCGTCGTCATTGTCTTCGGTCAGCTTGCCGTCGAGCGCGTCAAAGACAAAGTCGCTGTCCTGTTCAATCAGACTGGCAATAGCGTCCACGAGCTTCAGCCATGCGTCTTGGTAAAAGGCCAGCAGCGTCTCACGGTTGAGTGCCGCATAGATTGTGTCGAGGCTGCCCGACAGCGAAGGGGGGCCCAGGGTCATGGAGATGTCCGGCTCGAAGCGGAGACGGGCAAACTCACGCAGCGACTCGAGCCACAGCGGCGTCAGCTTGCCAATGTGCGGGCGCAGGACATCCACCAGGTACTGCTGCTCGAGACTGGCGACCTGCAGCTCGGCCCAGGCGGCAAAGACGGACATTTTGACCATGACCTGGGCATTAGCGCTCAGGCCCTTGAGATCGCCAATACCAGCGTTGTCGCTGTCGGTCATAAAGTTTTCGAGCGCGCCGACAAGCGTCTTGAGGATACGGCCCATACGGTCGACATCCGTGACAATACCCGTCGCCACAAAGGCGGCACAGACGTGCACGGCCTCAGAGGCCAGTTCGGGCGATGAGTCGGCGGCAAAGGCCGGAGTCAGCGCGGAGCTGATCTGGGCCTGGAACTGCTCGAGGATCATGGCCTCTTCAAAGTCCGGGTCGGGTGTTTTGCCAAACATGCGTAATAGGGCACCAACAATCTTGAGACCCCAGATACGCTGCTCGAGAACCGAGGATGTCGACGCCGAGAAAGCCATGCGCACAACGTCGGCAATCTTGCTTTGGAGGGCTGCTTGGGCAGGCGAAATGTCACCACCGACGCTGGCCGTGGCGGCAGCATCCTTGTTAACGAGCTGGAACACCTCGTTGAGCAAGCTCAGCACAAAAGCCGTAATCTGCCAGCGCAGCGGCTCAACGTCTGATCCGGCTGCCGCAGTCGTAGCTGCAGCCGCGGCCGCCACGACGGCGTTGGATGAGCTAGTCGCACCTGTGGGAGCACTGCCACCAGCTGCACCAGGTCCAGCATCGGGTGTGCCAGACGACGAGGCACCAGGACCAGGCGCGTCGCCATCGTTGTTGTCTTTGCCGTCGTCACGGTCACCTGAGCCCAGACCAGCCACCTCTTCGTCCTGCAGGTCAAGGGCCGTGCCGCGGAACGTGTTCTTTTGGAAGGTGGCGGCAAGGCGCGTGGTCTCGGGCACCTTGGGCCGGGTCATTTTGAGGACGCGCTGGAAGCGCTGCAGCCATCCGGTGGTGTCATTTAAACAAGCCTGGCGCATCCAGTTGCGGAAGATGTTGCGGATACCGTCGTGGGCCGGATGGCGGTCCAGCACGAGCCACAGCTGGTCCTCGAGACCGGGCAGGGCAGCAGCCATGACTTCGTCGGCGTTTCGTTTCATAAGGTTGTACAGCCCATCGACAGCGGCATCACGCAGGCCTTGGTGGTCGGACTGCATGTAGCGCTGCAACAGTTTGACATAATCATTGAAATCGACATAGCCGGGCGCGTAGAGCGACAGGTGCTCGAGGCAGGCGAGGCTGGCACGCTGGACCTGGCGGTCGTCCTCATCTTGGAACTGACGCACGAGCGTAAAGATGAGCTCGCGCGACTTTGTAGTCTCCTGCAAGTCGGGGCCCAAGACGTTGACGAGAGCATCGACACAGCGAGCAATAGCAGCAGTAGTAGAGAGGTCAAGCTCGAGATTCATGGACACGGCAGAGGCGACTTCGGCGTGGTGGTTTTCGGAGCCGTAGAGCTGGGCGAGCATGCCCAGAGTGCTGGAGACGTAGCTCGAGAAGTTGAGGCCGGCGGCGTCCGAGGCACGTGCAAAGGCCTCAAGGGCCCAAAAGTGCACGGTCGGGTGAGGATCGTTGCAGAGGGACATTAGAATGCCCAGGATAGTCTTGAGATGGTAGCCGGCCGCCATGCCGCCTACTTTTGTCTGGATACAGCCTAGGGCCATGGCACAACCAGCACGCGCACTTGGCTCACGGTTAACGACAATGGTGTCGACCAAGTACTTGATCTCGTGGCTGGTGAAGGCGTTGCCGCAGGCATTGCAGAGACGGCCGACGGCAGCGTAGCCGATGCTGCGGACATACTGGTCGGGGTCAATAACAAAGCCGCGCACGAGGTCCTGCAGCAGTTTCTCGACCTTTTGATCGGTGATGTTGCCAGCCGGCGCCTGGGTCTCCTTGACAGCGACCTTGAGGGTAGAGAGCAGCGCAACGGCGATGTTGACGTTGATTGCGGCCTTGCGGCCCGGGTCACGCTGCAGCGAGCCAGCGGACATGAATGTCGCAACCTGCTCCAAGATACTCTCCTGGACCTTGGCTGGCGTAAGAGGGAAAACGTAGGCAAAGAGTTGGATGGCCAGGTTGACAACGTCGGTGGCAGGCGGGTCGGGGAGAAGCGAGCTGCTCGACGAGCTGCCATCGGCGCCGCGAACCACATTGTTCTCGACATATAGAAGAGAAGCATCGTGCTCAAAGGCGCCGCAGACGGGCGAGAGCAGCAGGCTCTCAATGACACCCTCAGGGCCGGCCGTCTCATCCAGAGTAGACAGCAACTGCTGCTGCTCCTCCTCTTCGGCAGCGTTCTTCTCGTGCTGGCCGGGCAGACCACGCACCTTAAAGCCGGACACAAGACCAGTCACGCCAAAGCCAGCATTGTCGGCCACGTCCCAGATGGTCTCAAAGGTGCCAGCGGCAGTGGCAATGGAAGCGCTCAGAGAACCAGTGCCGTAGTTGTCCGGGTCGGCAAAGAGCGAGATGACGAGGGTCAGCAGGTTGGACTGCAGCAGAGCCTCGCTGCTGCCAGCGGGAGCCATGTTGATGAGGCGCAGATAACACTGCAACACGCGGCGCTGGACCATGACGTCGAGGTCGTGTAGCTGGAGGGCGGGGGTCAGGCGCTGAGAGATGTCATCGGTGACCTTGCGAGCAGGGAGGGTGCGCAAGAAGGCAGTCGTGTGCTGCAGCATGGCGGCGATGCGCTTGGAGACATCAACAGTCAGCAGACGGCTGTTGTACTGCAGGAAAGCGAGGATGGAGCCGAGAGCGCAGTCGCGGACGTGGGTCAAGAAGGACGTCTCGAGATAGTTGCGCGAGGCAACATTGTCCTTGGCGAGAGGCTTGGGCAGGGCGTTCTTCCACAGGAGCAGCATCTGCGACAGATGGATCTTGACAAAGTTGGGGCCGAGAGACATGAGGCCGCCAATTAGAATCCAAGCAACTTGGATCTGGACACTGGCAACGCGCAGCTCGAGCTTGCCGCTTGTCTTAAGCAGGTTCGTGGCCATGGTGAGGACGCGGCTGTTGATATCAACCGAGCCGTAGAGTGGGCGCTGAGGACTGGCACTGAGCGTGGCGGCCAGGCCGTAGGAAAAACCGAGGCAGCGGCGGTGCTGATGAGTGCTGCTGCCACCGGCACCGCTCAACTGACCCAACTCGCGCGATAGACTATTCATGCAAACGGAGAGGCAGGGAAGCAGCTGTTGGGGGCAGGCAAGAACAAAGGCCTTGAGACAGGCGGCAGCATGGACCTGCACGCTGTAGGTGGGATGAGGGAGTAGCTGGAGCAGACCATCGCGGCAGGACTCGGCGAAGCTGTTGGCAGCAGACCCCAAAGAAGCGATAAGCGAGGCCAGAGCGCCGAGGGTAACAACCAAGGTGTGCTTGCTGGGCTCGGGACGCTCCTTGATGACTTGCGGGTAGTTTTTGAGAATCTCGTTGATGAGGGCCTTGGAGGCAGCAATCTGGCCAGCCTCGCTCAGAATACGACGGCCGACAATATCCTGGACAATGGTGTCGACAATGCGGCGGGACACCAACAGGCGGTAGCGGTTGTTGGCAATATTGGCGTGGCCGAGCAGGTCGACAGACAGATTCTCGATAATCTTGAGGTAGTTCAGCTCGACGGCCTTCTCGCCGAGGCGCTGCAGGACACGGCCATAACAGATACCGATGGCGGCGCGTGCACGGTTTGTCGTAGAAAGGCGCACGTAGTGTGTCGAAAGAGTCTTGAGCATGTCCGCCAGCGGCAGCGAGAGCACGTTGTGGCTACTGCGCGAAGGGGCCGGGCTGCTGGCACGCGATCCGGGCAGGTCGTCGTCGTCCTGCAGGTTGGTTGGGATGGTCGACTGGCGCTTGAGTGCCTTGGGCCGGGCAGGCTTGCGTGACGACATGGTACGTCCCAGACCGCCGCCGCCGCCGCCATCTCCACCGCCAGCTCCGCCACTGCCGCCGCTCACAGCCTCGGCGTAGCCCTTGACCATGGCCTCGACGAGGCAGTCAGCGGCCGCACGACGGACGTGTGGCGAGGGAGCATCGATGGTCTTGAAGATGGTCTTGCTGAGACCGTCAAAGTCGCTCGACGTGTCAAAATATGTCGTGTAGCGCACGAGGGCAATCAAACAGCGGCACGCAGCTACGGACACGAGCGCCCCCTTGTCGCTCGAGGCATGGTTGCGGGCCTGCTTCCAAATATCGCGAGCGATGCTCTCGTCGGTGCTTGTGCCGATGCAGGTCACGAGCTTGGCAAAGGCCACAAAGACGGCGGCCCGCAGCCCTGCGTGGTTCTGGGCCGCCTTGAGCATTTTCATGAGCGTGGCCGTCGTCAGCTGGTGCAGGCTGATGGCACTGTCGCCGGCGGCACCAAAGACGTCACCCAAACAAACGACGGCTGCGTGTTTCGTGCGGTTGGACGCTTCCGCTGCAGAGACGCCGCCCGCGTTGTTGCTTGCGCTGGCGTCGGCCGTCCGCACTTTGACGCCGCCGTTGGCAATGACGGCATTCAAGTCGTTGATGGTCTCAAACAGCAGCTTGCGGTCGCCCGTGCCCAGCACATGGGCCAGACAGCGGCCGAGTGTGTTGCGGACGACACGAGAGGGAGGAGGTGTTGCCAGATTCAGAATCTTGAAGATTTCCTTCTTCAGGTAAAACTGCTGGGCCGTGCAGTCGTCGGGCTCGAGCACGCGCACGTGGGCGTCGAGGGTGGCGGCGAACTGCAACAGCGTCAGCTCCTGCTGCTCGACGGGCAAGTTGGAGAGGTGCATTGTGTCGAGCTCGGGATGCGGACTCATTGTTGCCGCGGCTGCGTTGGCTGAAGAGGCCGTGGCCGAAGCTGCAGCGGCTGCGACGGCGGCCGCATCATCGCCAGCACCGCCGTTGCTAGCCCGCGAGCCATCGGCGGCCGGCGAAGCTGCCGCGGACATGACGGGCGGTGGTCGAGTTGTTCTGTTCGAGGTGTTTGAATTCGTTTATTTTAGTAGATGGAGAGATCGTGATTGAAGTCGAAGCCGATATCGAGGAGAAGCCGAGGTCGACAAGGTGGAAAGGGGGTGACGTGCGAGGGGCGGTCGAGGGTGAACCTAAAAAGGGGGGCACGGTGTGATGCGAGGTCGGGAGGACTTGGTTCGTGGGTTACGCTGTTGACTGCTCGTCAAACAGTCGTTGTCGTGATGTAAGAGGCAGAAGACGACTGCTGCTGGGTTGGCAAAGTGTGGAATCCCAAAAGGGGCGTTTCTCCAAGCTCGGAAGTCGTGCGGTGTGCAGGAAGGAGGTGCAGAAGGTGCAGGATGCAGTTGCCTCGTTTCGTCGTCAATTAGGACGGGCCGCACCTGCCATCTGGAGAGGTGTTGTTCTCAACAGGTGCTAGGGTTGCGTTCCAGCCAATCAGGCGCCGAGATCCACACGCCCCTCCAGAGAGCTCCAGCGGAAGGAGCAGCCAACAGTGACGGCGAATTTAGCGGGGCACATCCCGGCAATGAGACGAGTGAAAAATCTTGCGCCACAGCGAGCTCACAGCGGCCAGTTGCGCTTGGCTACAGCGGCTCAGTGGCTATATCAATAACTGTTTTTTGGTGATATTACATCCTGACACGCCCAAAGCATCTCACGAGCCTCGCTTCATTCTCACGACACCCGACATTATGACGCCAGCCACATCCTTAATAGCGAGTCTGCGGACAGCACCGCCCTCCTGGTCTCGGTATGCGTGTGTACAATGCCGCCGCGCCTTTGTGACGTCGCCGGCCGTCGCCAGTGGCCACAATCGCTGGTCCAAAATCAGACATGAAAAAGGCGCCGCCGATGCGAAAAAGACACAGGTTCGCAGCGGCTTTACCAGGTTCATTACGCTGTACTCACAGAGTACGTTCTCTTTCCATACTACTATGCTCTCTGCGTACAGTCTTGCTGACCAACAGTGTACGGCCCTGATCCCAACATGAACCCGCAGCTGGCCGCCGTCATCGCAAACGCCAAAAAGGCGGCCGTGCCCAAGGCCCTGATCGAGGCAGCCATTGCCCGTGGCCAGGGCCGGTCAGCCGACGGAAAGACTCTAGAGAGCGCTACGTACGAGATTATGGTGCCGCCGTCAGTGGCGCTGATCCTCGACGTGGAGACCGACAGCAAGGGGCGCGTCCTACAGGAGCTCAACACCATGATGAAACGGAGAGGCGGCGTGCAAGCGCCGACCAAATTCTACTTTACGCGTCAGGGACGTGTAATTATAGGGCCAGCAGAGGCCGCCGAGGGCACGAAAGAGGGCGAAGCGGCTGCGGGAAAAGTTGAACCTATCTCTGCGGACGACATCCTCGAAGACGCTATCGAAGCCGGCGCCGAAGATGTCGAGACCAACGAGGATGGCCACATTGTCGTGTGGACAGCGCCCTTCAAGACAGGACCCGTGGTCGCAGCCATCGAGGAGGGGCGCTTCAAGACCAAGGGATTGGCTGTTCTCAGCGCCGAGACAGTGTGGTCTGCCAACGAGACACTGGCTCCGCTCGGCGACGGTACTGGTGAAAGCGGCGTCGAGAACCGCAAGCTGCAGGAACTTATCACAGCTTTCCGCGCATACCCTGACATCAAGGCCATTTATTCAAACGTGACCCAAGGCCAGGCGCCCGACGACGTGTGGCAGCAGCTGGAGCAGGACTTGGACTGGTAGAGGCGAGCACGGTATGAAAAAGAAGATGATCAAACATGGAGTGAAGATGGACAGGGGCCCGGTATCTGTATATATACAACAATCCCAACCAAGAACATGGCCTAAAGAACATGGAGCAAAAGAACAATGGACATTAAAGCAGTCCCGTCAGTCCCGTAAAGATAGCAAACGTCACGTCGACCCTCCCTATGCCAATTTTGTGTGTGCCGTGTGCCGTGCGCCATCATCCCCTTGAAGCAAAAGAAAATGCAAAAACTCGAAAAGCAAAAACGCCGTAATGATGTCATGACTCTCGTCCCTCCCTGTGCTCCCCCTTCTCTCTCATTTTGTCGATTAGACCCTCAGTTCTCCTCCTCGTTCGCCGCTGGCTGCGTCCGTGCCGCCTCCTCGGCCAACCGCCGGTCCCGCAGGTACAGCCGGCGCGCCCGCAGCCGCTGCAGCTCGGCATGGATCTCGTCGCGCTCGGTCGGAACGCGGTTGGAGTTCTCGGGCTTGGGCCAGAAGTCGTGGACGGCGAAGCGGTCGTCGAGGTTTGTGCCGAAGTAGTACATGATGCCAATTGGGAATAGGACATACATGCCGAACTGGGAGACAGGGAAACACAGCAGCAGTTAGCGGGGAGGTGCGCATGACGAGGAAGAGGCAAAGAAAAAAAGAGACGAGAAAGGGAACCCACCTTGAAGACTTCCAAATTTAAACCGCCCATGATTGCTGTTGTGATCTGCCGCAGTTCTGCAGCCAAAAAGAATAGAATAAAGATGCGTCCGTGGCGTCGGGTCGAGGCTGCGGCTGCGGTCTGTTCTGTGTCGCGCAACGGTCGTCGTTGGAGAAAAATACTGACGTCGAAGCTTTCAAGAAAAGTCAAAAGGCAATCAGCCCATTGGCGGGTCGTATTTCACCAAAAGCCGATACTGTGTAGCAGATCCCTATCCGTACTGTGTTCTACAGTACATATTAGTGCAGAATTAAAGTCGCCAGAAACAATCCGCACTGTATTATGGAATGCTCCAAAACGCTAATAAATAAGAGAAATAATACGGAGTCCGAACTTGAAAGATGTTGTAAAGAATGACCTAATTTCCCCCCCAACGATATGTCTAAGTTGTTTTCTAACCCGCACGCTCCAATCCAAATAAAAAACCCAAATGGCCAGCCCTGCAAACCTGCAAACCTTCCGTCCAGCCTGTCCGCAGTCCAGGGACGAAGGCCTGTAGAAAAAAAGAAATCCCAAAGTAAATCAAAGCGAAGTGATGAAGATGGAGAAACGGAGAAACGGAGAAACGGAGAAACGAAGAAACGAAGGTGTGAGGAAATATTAAAAGGAATTTAGCAGTTTTCACCGCCGCTGCTTGTCGGGACAGCTCTTGGTCACCCGCCATGCAGCAATGCCACGCCGTCCGACCACCCGCGACAAAGTGTTCCATACACCATCGTCGCCCCAGTCGAGATCGTCGAGGTTCAGGTGTTGGCGGTAGCGCCACACTTCGCGGAAGCGCAAGCCCTCCAGGCCCTTGTTCGGCAGGTACTGGTCAAGCCATGTAGCCGACAGCGGCGCAATCAGGTACGTGCCGTTCTTCTCCTTGAGGTACTCGTTGTTGCGCCGGTCGGCCGGCGTGTCGCATGTCGCCAGCGCGGTGAGCTGCGCCATCAACTCCTCGCCCGGCATGCCCATGACGTCGCGCGTCTGCAGCACCTCGTTTTTGCCGTTAAGCAGCCATATCGGTGGGCTGTATGTCTTCCACCAGATCGCCTGTGTCGCGTCTGGCTGTCGGCTCATGAAGATCTGGGTCGGCACGACGCCGCCCTGGTGGTAGACGCCCATCAGGATGCCCAGGAGCGTGTTGAATGCAATCCACGCCGCCACCCAGGTGTTGAGCAGACGTGGGTTGCGCGGCAGCTGCACCGAAGACAGAATCAGCGGGATCGTAGGCAGCAGGAAGCGCGCCTCTTGGTGCTGGAAAATCGACAGCACAAAAATACCCGACACGGCCGAATAAAGCCGCAGTGACAGGTGTGGTTTGAGGAAGAGAAGCACCGCTGCCGGGCCGATCAGCAGCGGAATGTTGGCCAGCAGGTGCTGGTACCAGGGGTGCAGGCCGTGCTGGGCGAGGTTCGCGGGCTGCATGTTGTAAAGAAGATTATTAAGAGGTGTGATAACGGGGCGGAAAAGCAGGTCTCCCCAGGAGATCTGGTGTGGTGTATAGAAGGCAGTGTCGAAGGCGATAGCGAGGATTGTCGTCAAAAGACCCGACAGGGCCATCGCAGCAAAGGATAGTGGTCTGTCCGGAGAGAGTACGTTAGCTGGGTACTCGGCATTAGCGACACTCAAGAAGGGGAGGAGGTGACGTACCTATTAACAAAGTAGGGTATCAAACGAAGGCCAGGGATGAGCAAAAAGGCAGGGAAGGTGATTCTGTTGAATATGCCAAACACCACGACGATGCCCAGAATCGTGGGAGCCAGAACTGAGGCGCGGTCTTGACGCCCCTCAACAATGCGGTCGATCAGGACGAGACTCCATGCAACCACCAGTGTCTCGACCGAGTTCGAGAACGTGTGTGTCTGGTAGGTCCAGGTCACGTACGACGACGCAACAAGAAGCACCGCCGTCTGCCGGTGGCGCCTGGCCGGCACCAGCTCGTAGATCGCCCAGTCGAGGAGCACAAAGTTCATAATGAACATGAGTATGCGCAGAACCCAGAAGACAACATGCGGGGGGATCTCGCCGTCGCCGCCGTTGCCGATCCATAGCCAGCGCAGGAGGAACATTGGAAGGCCGTAGACCGGCCATAATGGGAAGACGCTTCGGATCGGGTGGTCGCTCGTGAACTCCCAGGTAAGTCGGACTGGGTAGCTGAATACTTCGCCTAAAACAAAGAAAGCAAGGCTGTTAGTATGGCGAGTTCGTCACGCAAAGAAAAAAGGGGGCTCAGGCCTGAAAGCTTCCATCGGGGACAAGCGCCAGAGAGCTTTCGGGGGAAGACATGGGGAGCTCCGTTCTCCCCACGGGCGCAACGCGCAAGGAATGCCGCGTCTGCCGATCCTCCCCAAACCCAGCTACGCCCTTGCCCCAACAAAAACAAATAGGCACCCAAACAGCTGGAAAAGTAAATGAACGGATTTGCGCCTGTCTTACCAGCGATCACTTCCGGGCCTTGGAAGTTCTCGTCCGGGTGCAGGTAGCTTGGCGACATTGCGAACCACAGCCGCACCAGGACGAGGAAAAGGTACGTTCGGCGCCACATTATGGGCGAGAGCTGTGAGAAGAGAAGGAGGGAGAGTATGAGGAAGGAAACGATCGTAAAGGAGAGTCGAGAAGGAGAGAAGAAGTTGAAGAGAGGTAACGAAAGTCCGTCGCAGCCGAGAGAGGCAGATGAGGAGCGCAAACGGGCGTCGCGCGAGGAGGGGTTCGAAGAGAAGAGAACAATTGCGCGCCCAGTATATAAAAAAGTGACGTCGAAGTAAAGTCGGTCGTTCTTAAAGACAGAGATACCGAGTAAACTGTGAGGCCAGAGCCGCAAACAAATCGTGACCGCGCTCGAGCTGCGGCGACAGCAGCAAATGCATCGTTAGATAGATGAGGCCACTGGGAGACGCAACGGTATCATAGTCAGGTGCGCCGGTCGAGTGCGTCGTGCGAAAGAAAGTAGAGTGATTTGCGCGGGCGTCGTTGTGGTGGCAGACAAAAGAGACGAAAAAGTAGTCGTTGGGCGTTGGTGAGAATGGGGAAGAAGGTGAGAACGAGAGAAGGAGAGAGGGGAGTTCGAAACTTTCAGAATGAGAAAGGCGAGGAATGAAATGAAGCAAATCTTGCAGCCCTGGAACGCAGAAGGAGCGACACAGAAGGTGAGTTGACCGCGAAAGATAAAACACGCGATTCGAGCGCCTTCCCTGTCGAGAACCTGAACGAGAGCAGTGCAGCCCCTTGTCGGGCAGGAAAGGGGGGGGGCTCGAAAAGGAGACAGATCAACAAAAACGGAGCTGCAACAAGTCAACGAAAATAATATGCGTAATAAAAAAGGGCATAGTAAATAGACCGCTAGCTTGCTCCGCGAACTTAGTTACGAGCGGTATTAGTGTGGTGTAAGACAACGGCGCACCTTCCGCCTGCCGTCGCGGGAACGCTGGCAGTGGTAGTGGTGGCAGGTGCGTTTTCGCGGTCGCAGCTGCCCTAGCGGCAAACCAAAACAAAAATAGGCCCAGAGCACTCCAACAGCAGGTGCCCATGTTTCCATACAACGCTGTTAAGAGCGCGCATTCCAGCCTACCACACCTTCCCCGTGCCCCCCTGTTTGCGCTGGAACTAAGCCGCAAACGAACAGGCCTGAAAACGGCATAAGGGGGAAAAGAGGCAGGCAGGCAGGCTGCAGGCACAGAAGCCAGACAGAATCCAGACAGCCAGAGAAGGAGCCACCGTCAGTCGACCACATGGCGATGTCAAATGGCCAGCACGCTCGCGTCTGCTCTTGGACGTTCGATTCACGAGGCACACCACTTGCGTATTCCCTTCTGACCAACACTGCTGAGCTTTTCAGCAGTTACGAAAGAGAGTCAAAATAGGTGAGGTCGTTCGTTCTATGTTTCGTGCTGGAGGCGGGCTGGTCGTATGAGCATCGCGCCTTCCTCGCCAAAAATAAACAAAAATAAACCAGTGTTCAAAGAAGGAAGGAAAGAAAGAAAGAAAGTGCTGCTTGGCCTCCTGCCGTTGCAAAACATACCGCACAGACTGCTCTTTCCATGTTTTCGGTTTTGCAGTAAGTATCTTACGATGTAGCCGAACTAATTTACAAGGCAGACTGAGAGCCCGCACGAAAGCCCGTCCACTAGCCTTTACGCGTCTAGTCGCGGCCCGTCGTGTCCCAGGCAGAGGCTCAGATCTCCCCAGAAGGCAGAAGGAGCGAAGAAGGCCCAGCAGACTTCCGCCGGAAGTGGTGCAGCCTGTCTCTCATGCTGTCGCATTGGCAGGGAGCCTCATTCAGAGTCAAAAAGACACGGCAGGACCGCCCCAACAGCACGTCGTTGGTGCCTAAATCCTTTCAGCCACATACGGGGAAGGGAAGCCTTTGTCGGCCTTTGCAACTTTTGTGACTTTTGTAACCTTTCTTTCTCTAGCCTTTTTGTCAACTATTTATTACGTTTCCAGGGTTCAATCCACTGGAAAAGGTGGCCGTGCCTGGCCCACCTCCTGCAGGCGTTCTGCCTTGTCTTATGTGAGGAGTGAGGCCAACAAGGTCGTGGAAGGGACACCCGCAACGCACACAAAATCACAGGACAACTCGGCTTTTCTGTTCGTGATGAGATGAAGCAAGTTTTTTTCTTATAAAGCAGCGCTCCTTCCTCGAAATTATTGTGGTGCGAATTTAATTGATGATAGGAAACAACGAGCCGCTAAACACCAACTACACCTTTATTGAGTTTTAAAACAGCAACCACGGCCAATCAGTACTAAGGCAGCAGCGCCCCGCCCTCTGAGAATCCCTAGCACACCACGCCAAAGAGCAACCTCAGGCTTACCTAATTTTTCCAGCCGTCTTCGCCGCCCCTTCCCTCCACTTCCCCCCTCCATAGCTCACATCATCGTTTCTTTCTCACAGCATCAAAATTCGAGATTCGTCTTCTTTCTTCTATCACAATTTTACGTCCAGTCAACACATTCCCAACTCTACCAGAATCTTTCTTTTTTGCTCCCGATTACAATCTTGTAGGTTTGCCCGCTCCCACAGACGTGACCCGCACGCACCACCACCTCCCGCTCCACCAGAGCCGCTCGTCCACAGCCATCACAGCCTTCGCAGCCTTCTCGACCGCATCGCCGAAACAGTGTCTCGAGTCATTGCGGAGAAGCCGGTTTACTTCGATGCATCAAATCTAGCACCAGGACTTGTTCCACACGACTGATATATTCGCTGCACTTCCTCTGCTCATCCGGCCCGCATCACCGCCTTTTCCCCGCGACACTGTCTTCACTGTCTTCACTCTCTTCACTCTCTTCACTCTCTTCACTCCCTTCGCTCTGTTCACTCTCTTCGGCTGCATTCCATCACATCGAGCTCCATCCCCGCTTTTGTTATATCTAACATATCTCTTCAGAACAAACTTCTCTTATTCAACCAACCCCTCCAAAAAACGACAAAATGCCTGAGGAGAAGTCCTTCGATAAGATCCCGCTGCAGAGCAACGACGGTAGCATCATCACTGTTGACTATGAGGTCGCCATCCGCTCGTCGCTCCTGAGCACGATGCTGGAGGATCTGAAGAGCATGGGTGTCGCCGAGCTTGGCCCCGTTCCTCTGCCCAACGTACGTTTCTACCGCCTGTCTTGACGTCCAAGTTTCCATTTGCTGTGCAATCCAACTAACCTCATGTCCTTACTGCACAGGTCAACGAAGCCGTTCTTCGCAAGGTGATCGAGTACTGCGAACACCACCGCAACGACCCCCTCGGCACCAACGAGGATGAGACCGAGAGCCGCAAGAAGACGACCGATATCGAAGAGTGGGACCAGAAGTTCATGCAGGTCGACCAGGAGATGCTCTTTGAGATCATCCTTGTACGTATTCCCACTTTCGATTACTTTCTGCTTCCTATCTAGCCACGTCGATACTAACACTCTTTTCCCACAGGCCGCCAACTACATGGACATCAAGGCCCTCCTTGATGTTGGCTGCAAGACGGTTGCCAACATGATCAAGGGCAAGTCACCCGAGGAGATCCGCAAGACATTCAACATTACCAATGATTTCACCCCTGAGGAGGAGGAGCAGATTCGGAGAGAGAACGAGTGGGCCGAGGACCGTTAAGGGCAGAAAACCATGTAGATGCGGTCGGGGTCTGGGCAACATGTATCCCGCCGCTTGTTCTGTTTGATGTCTTTCGTTTGGTTGTTATTTTTTACGTTTCATTGCTATACCTTATGTGTCAGGCTCGCTGTTTGGCCGGCCTGTTGGTCGTGTGCTTTTCTTTTTCCGAGTGTATTCTTTACTCTATGCCATAGTGGCTTGCTGGTTTGAAAACGGGTTGTATTCTTCTTTTACTCTGATCAACGTATGGAGTTGTAGTTTCTGTGTGGCGTATGGCGTCCCCGGGTCCATTGTGCACTACGAAGTATTGTGGAAAGAATGAGTACCAAAAAAAAAAAAAAAGGTGTGCACGCCAGCAGCTGGGGTTCCAATCCATTTGCGGACAACCGAACAAGCGTGCAGGTGTGAAAGAGCTCCCATCAAAGACGAAAGCTTGCCTCGCATGTCGGACCGCATCCCTTGATATTCGGAGTTGGACCCGGATCTGGGAACCAAGTATGCTATTTTTGGATCACGCGTACATACTCAGAGTGAAAGACATAAAGAAAGTCGAGTGTAGTATGTGCTTCCAAGAAGACTAAATGGTAAGGCAACGAGGCCGTTTTCAAAATGTATGCAGATAGCCTCTAATACACACATTTCTCCTGCACCGGTCACGGCATGGCAAAGGTGTGGCGAGTCTCGAGTTTTTTTTTTTTTTAATTGTTTTGTTGTTTTTTAATTTCATTTCCTTTTCTGTAAAAAAAAAGCTCTGATGTATCAGAGGGTAAACAAAAAATATACCCGTTTACTCCCATATTTTGTTTTTTGGATGCCGTCAACTCCTCCTTCCTTTTTCTCCATACAAGGAATATAAGGTTTCCGTCCTTCCTCCCGTTTTATTTTTCCGGTTGAGGTTATTCGTAAGAAAAGAAAACACACATCCTTTCGTGAGACTCTCTCGGAGTAGGGTGCAGAAGAAGGGGACCGAGTAGAGGGAGCAGACATAAATGAACAGAATCGCCGATAGGAAACAAAGTTGTGGGCCACAACCCATATTCTCAATCCGCAACGCCAAGTGCTGGTCTCAACGCATCGAGTCGTAAAAGTTGGCATGTCAAGTCGTTGTCGTCGGGGCGCAGCACAAAGAAAGGGAAAACTCGGCCGTCTATGCCAGGCATAGTAGTGGTCGTTGGCTGTTGCAATGTTTTGAAGAGAAATGCTTGACGGGGTCGCAAAAGTCGCTAGTCGTCGTCTTGTCGCAATGAAGTATTGGTTGTGCGTGGCCCGTTTCCCAGGTTGTGATGCTCGTCACTCCTCTGTCTCGGCTTCTTCCCAAGCCCTCACTCCTCGTCACACCCACAACTCTCAGACACAAAATGGGTAAACATTTAGATGCCCAGGCGGGTCTTGCGCCAGTGTCTCCGCTTCGCGTTGTAGCTGGTGATTGTTAGCAATTTGTTCTGCAGTCTGGTCGACGGATCAATGTCAAAAAGACAATAAGATCAGGATATGGCATCGTACCGAATGGTGTTACCGGTCCGGAGACGGATCCACTGGGGGATCGGGCGGTTCTGCTTCTGCGCCTTGGCGAGCTTCTGCTTCGTGCGGAAAGACTTGTGGCTCTGTAATGAGGGAAAGGAACATGTCAGTCAATGTTCGGGCCTGGTCTGTGTCTCTTTATCTTCTTCCATCTTCAATATCCAACAGTCCAGCGTCGTCTCGGTCGGCTCTCTGATTTCGGCTGGCTGGTCGTCGAAATTCTTTGTTCAGGCGGCGCTTTTCATTGCAGGTTCAGTCGTTTGTTCCCAAGTAGATAGATCATGTCCCGGATGCATCATCGTAGATCGAGGTCGTCGTGAGCGTCGATGCCATTTGCGGTCCGTGTCGTCGTCCAAAATATCGATTTGTCGTGCCAGAAAAAGAGAGAGCGTTCCGTTCGTACGTGTCCGTGTCGTCGTCTTCGTCTGTCTTTCTATCAAACACCATCTATACGTACCGGCATCTTGACGGATTGTTGATTCTGTCGTTGATTCCGAAAGAAATTGATGGTAGGTTGCTGGATTGAGTGTCGGAAGAAAATCGTCGGAGAGGGGGGTTCCATACAATCAACGTTTTTTTTTCTCTTGCCCAGTTTTGCCCACAACCCACGCCCCAAACTAATTTTTCGTGCGCGGGTTTTAGAGCTCCACTTTTCGCTTTTTCTCGGAGAAACATTTTTGCCCTTCCATTCTCACCTCTCTCCACCAAGATTAGTCACCCGTGTCGTCTGTTCCTTCACGTGATCATTCTCGACACCATTTTCTTCAGAAGCGCCAAGGCTACGACTTTTGGCTTTCGGACCCGCCGCAATAAGATTTGCAGCACGTGCAGTTTGCCTTCCTATGGAATGAATAGACGGAGAATAGGGGGACATGCTGGCCTTGTCCAAAATACACGTATTTGCTCCCCCTGAGACCCCAAACGGACTGCTGTCGCTTTTCATATTACAGTGCATTCAGCGATGTCCAGCTGTATCCGGTACACTCCAGGTGTCATCTTTACTAATGCAAAAAGGCCTCTGGCCCAGCGGGCCCAAACAAAAGCACAGCGCACTAGCGTACACGCCGCCAGCGCCCCCCATCGGCAGAGGCGTCGCCGCCGATCCCTGTTTCGTGAATCGAGGCTCATTTCTTCGAAATCAGAAACCGCAAAAGCATCGCCAAAATAAAATGTCAACAGTTTAGGCACCACCGTTGTCTTTCCGTGTATCTATTCCATCTCTATTTTCGACATATCCGATACCCCGTCCCGTCCATACCCTGTAGCATCCAAGCTGTCCTTTGACGACTTTTTGACGATCCAAGCTTCACGAAGAATCGGGCCCAGAGCTTCTGTTATCCATCCATATACCTCGACGACCGCACAGCGAGCCAGCTAGTATCTTTGTCGGCGAGATACCTTTAGGCGGACAAACGCGGCAGAAGCGAAGAGAAACAACATCTCGTTTCACTGGAGAATTCCAGAAACAAAACACATCCAAGCCGTACGAGCGGCAGGCGAAGCGAGGACAGTCTCAATAAAGTCATCCCGGGAACGGTGTTCCCTTCTCTCAACTCTCCCGTCAACTAGGGCATCCAAAGCCGCGGCACTCCGCGCACCGAAACCCGCAAGGATGGGTCAGAGCATGTCGAGCAGCATGTCATGGCTGACGAGCCTCCTGTTCTCGAAAAAGGAAATCCGGATCTTGATCCTGGGTTTGGTAAGCAACTCTATCCGTTGAGGCCAGACATATCGCTGTGGTGTAGACAGCAGGAAGAGTCGTATCTGGGACAAGTGCCGGACTGTGGAGGGCAATGCCGCTAACACGATCCTTCTTCTTCCTCATTTTAGGACAACGCCGGCAAGACAACACTCCTGTACCGGCTCAAGATCGGTGAGGTGGTCACTACAATTCCGACGATTGGCTTCAACGTGGAGTCGGTGACGTACAAAAACCTCAACTTCAACGTGTGGGATCTCGGCGGCCAGACGTCTATCCGGCCCTACTGGCGGTGCTACTATGCGAACACCTCGGCCGTTGTGTTTGTGGTCGACTCGACAGACATTGAGCGGCTGCAGACGGCAGCCGACGAGCTGGCGGGCATGCTGAACGAAGAGGAGCTCAAGGACGCTGCGCTGCTAGTGTTTGCCAACAAGCAGGACCAGCCGGGCGCCAAGGGCGCAGCAGACATCTCCGAGGCGCTGCAGCTGGGCCAGCTCCGGGACCGCAACTGGACCATTATAGCCTGTTCCGCGGTCGACGGCACAGGCGTGAACGAGGGCATGGACTGGTTGGTGGTAAGTGAATTCACATAGCGGCAATACTAGAGCTTCTACAACGTTGTGAGCCATATGCTAACCGGCGAAACAGCAAACTGTCCAGCAAGAGTAGAGCACAGTCTTCCCTTTCCCCTTGACGACGATACACGACCAACAAACGGCTCGCCTTTCTCCGACGAACCCTCCAGGCGTCTACATCCCTATACTGCCATCCCACTATGTGAGAAATTGGGCGCCAAAGCTCTTCCCGGTCCTCGGAAGGACGCTCTGATTTGGAATGCATCAATTCTGGGACTGGACGGCCTGCCAGATACCCGCAACTGGGTCTCCGCGGCACACGACGACTAGGAAGGGATCTTCAGGAGCTAAGGAGCTTCATCATTTTATTATTCATTCACAATAGCAATCGTTTTAATACCTTTACTCAGAGGCTATGATTTTCGGGGGGCATACACACTGGACGGGGTTATTGTCCGAGTGTGCTCTACGACTCTCTTTCCGTGCCTCTCTGGATCTTTTTCTTACTCGTCGCCTCATTTTGTTGCGCCTGTTCTCGGGGTGTTTTGGATGAGCTGGGACGGGTTCTCTTCTTCTTCTTTTTGCTCTTTTTTGTTCGTAACATAGACTCGCTACATCATTTGTGTTTGGACAAAGCAATCATCGTTTTCTTCTGTACTTTTTTGTCGGATACTTTCCTTGTGAATGTGTCAAAATTGGCGAACAGGAACAAAGGTCTATCCGAGTTCCAGAACACCTCATCTATTCACGCGGCATATCACGCCACAGGGACAGTCAACATCCGTCTCCGTATGCAGTACAATCAGTCAGCACGTTCCTACGCATATATACGGAGGCAACATGTGTGGCAGTGTGCCAGCGTGGCCGCTTTGTCTCGGCCGAGCTTTGTTGGGGAACTACGAAGTCCGCATGTCAGTCACATTTACCGCCTGCAGCGGCAGTCTGTTTCTGCGAGACATCGGCTCAACATCGGCGTCTGGGTCGGGATCTGGACGGCCAAAGCACGCCCTGCCACAACCGCGTCAACCTCTTATTTTATTAATACAAAGTATACGAATACACATTGTTGAGCCGTCCGGTGACGCGATAAGCAAAAGGAGCCCGCTTTCGGAGCACGTCTCGTACGTTGCCTCACAAGGCAGAGGCAAAGATCCAAGAAGCAAGACGCGTGGTCCTGTGACTTGGTGGATCAATCTCAAGTCTGGGCAGCGGCATCTCGGGATTGGCAATGTTGAATGCAAGGACCTACAGCTGTGTGACTCAAGTGGGCTCTATTTTCATTTTCTCTTCTTTTCACTTCTCTCAGTAAGAATTATTGGTCCGACAAATGCAAATAAAATTTCAAACTAAATCCATAAAAATACAAAAATACATTCAAATCGGAGTTCTCGATTAAATCGAGCATAATACAGTAATCAATCCAGAATGGTTGGCCAGGACCTAAAGTCCAGTCCCGTTACGGGCGTTTGTTTTGTGCCTGACAAAGCCGCCTCCCTGAGAGCCAAGTCAGAATCAATGATGTAGTCCATTCCCCGATGCCTCATGCATGCCGGCAGCGTGTATGCTAGTCCAACCACCAAAGTCCACTCCTCGCAGGCCGGCTCCTGTCCCTTTGTCGCCCATCCCTGGACTTCCGAATGTACTTTCAGGCTTTCGAGGCCTTGTTTCAAAATCTCATCCTCCCTTTTCGAAATCGCAAAGCCGCCATTGGCTCAAGACAAAGCCCGTCCACAGAACGTATGTTTGCTTGGCTGTTGCACTCGCCGTTGTCACATTTCCCCTTTGTCCTTTTTCGTACTTTTTTTTGTCTTTTTCTCCTGCACAAGGTCGTACAGCTGTACTTCGTATGTTTTTTGCTTGTCAGCGTAGGTCGGGGTAGGTAGCTTTGATACTTCTTCTGGCCGTATTGTTTGCAGCTCTTGCCCGTTTGTTGCGGTTCCTAAGCAAGCGCGGCGACTATTGAAAAGGATACAGTGGGGCCGCCCGACTTACTTGGATGTTATGTCGTCACCGGTGTCTGGTGTAAGTCGCCCAAATACTAAACATACTCGCTAGGAAGGAGGTATCCTTTGTCTGCGATGCGTGCTGAGGCGACTTTTGCTTCTGCGGCGGGCAGGTGCAATTGAGCGTGTATACTTTCTCGAGGGAGGAAAGAGCGATACAAAGTCGATAGCAGATGCCGCGTTTGCACCGAAGCCCCGGGAGCAAGATCGAGGCAGGTGCGATGGACCACAAAACAGCAGCAATAACAAAGCACCACAGCGTAGTCAGAAATGACGAAAGAAGAAAGGGCTTGCCACCGCTGGTCGATGCACCTTCCTCGGGTTCCTCAGGGACAATATATATAGTCCTTCCTCTCGTAGCAAGCTACTGGTTCCTCCCACTATTCCTTTCCTCCTCTTTACATCACCATTGGATTTGAAAGGCTGTATCAAACGAGATCCAGCTACATCACACCCAAAACCACGATACTAAGTCAACACACACGCAAACCAAACTATCAACTATTCACATCGTTCACCATGGCTCACCCAGCAGTAGCAGCCGGTGGCGAGCGCGGCGCCGCCTACAAGCACGTCGAGTCGACGTACCATTACGACGAGAAGCCGACGTACACAACGACGAGCGGCTACCCCATTGACGACCCCAAGAAGTACCAGCGTGTCGGCCAGGGCCCGCTGCTGCTGCAGGACTTCCACCTGATTGACCTGCTGGCCAGCTTTGACCGCGAGCGCATACCCGAGCGCGTGGTTCACGCCAAGGGTGCCGGTGCCTATGGCGAGTTTGAGCTGACGCACGACATCAGCGACCTGACGACGATTGACATGCTCACGGGCCCCATTGGCAAGAAGACGCCGCTGCTGACTCGCTTCTCGACGGTCGGTGGTGAGAAGGGTTCAGCTGACACGGCTCGCGACCCTCGTGGCTTTGCTATCAAGTTCTACACCGAGGAGGGCAACTGGGACTGGGTGTTCAACAACACGCCCGTTTTCTTCCTTCGGGACCCGACCAACTTCCCGACGTTCATCCACACGCAAAAGCGCAACCCGCAGACGAACCTCAAGGATGCGACCATGTTCTGGGACTACCTGTCGACGCACCAGGAGTCGGTGCACCAGGTGATGACGCTGTTCTCGGACCGCGGCACGCCCGCATCGTTCCGCAAGATGCACGGCTACTCGGGCCACACGTACAAGTTCGTCAAGAAGGACGGCTCGTTTGTTTACGTGCAGATCCACCTCCGGTCGGACCAGGGCATCGCGACCTTCACCAACGAAGAGGCCGCCGAGAAGGACGGATCCAACCCGGATTTCTTGACGCAGGATCTCTTCGAGGCCATTGATCGCGGTGACAACCCGTCGTGGACGGCGTACCTGCAGGTGATGACGCCCGAGCAGGCCGAGAAGTTCCGCTACAACGTCTTTGATCTCACCAAGGTGTGGCCCCAGGGCGAGTTCCCGCTGCGGCCGTTTGGCAAGATGACGCTCAACCGCAACGTGCAAAACTACTTTGCCGAGATTGAGCAGGCTGCGTTTGCCCCCTCCAACCTGGTGCCGGGCGCTGAGCCGTCGGCCGACCCCGTGCTGCAGAGCCGTCTGTTCTCGTACGCGGACACACACCGCCACCGTCTGGGCGGCAACTTCCACCAGATCCCCGTCAACACGCCGATCCGGTCATTCAACCCGGCTGTGCGCGACGGCGTGATGAACGTCAACGGCAACCTGGGCGCCAACCCCGGCTACCACAGTTCGTACCGCCAGCTGACGTACAAGCCGAACGGCCTGGGCACTGCGTCGCACGAGAAGTGGACGGGTGAGGCGACGTGGGCTGTGTTTGGCGAGGTGACGGACCTGGACTTTGAGCAGCCGGCGCAGCTGTGGAAGGTACTGGGCAAGCAGCCCGGCCAGCAGGACAACTTTGTGCACAACGTGGCGGGCCACCTGTCGGGCGCGAAGAAGGACACGCGCGAGCGGACGTACGGCATGTTTTCGCGCGTCGATGCGGACCTGGGTAAGCGCATCAAGGAGGCGACGGAGAAGGAGGCTGGTGGGAACTAAATGGGAAGAGAGACTGTGTTTTTACCATGTTATGACAGTCATCGGTATCTCCCGTATTGATCGCAATAATTGCAAATGAAACAGATTGGACTTTAATGTACGACGTACTACGGAGTATTGTGCACATACACTGCATTACTCGGAAGGATGCAGATCAAATGCTTGGCAAAGACAAAACGGCCGTTGCGCTGTGGGGGAGATATTGTTTAATGACCGATGGTGACATTTCTGATTCTGTTGCGACACACGCGAAAATGTGCGACCAAACGAGGCACATCCGCGTGCGCGCGAGTCATGCAGCGTCTAGTTTTGGGTGGGTAAAGGGCGGCGATAGACGCCGTATTGCTTTGATCACTTATCACTTGTACGGAGTAGAATCATGTGAAAAGTCAAGAAGTACGACGTATAGTTTCCGAAGAATAAAAAAGGCTTGATTTTCTGCAGCAAAAAGCGCAGGATCGCAGCATGTGGTATATTCATCCCCCAAAACATCCGTCATTTGTTGGTATCTGGTATCTAGATTGCCGCCATTATCCCCCATTCCCCTAAATTCTTTCGTAGTCACTACCGTGTGCGCATTTAACAGCAGCACTTGCAGCACTCGAAGCAGGCAAAGGCAGCGCAGAGACCGCAGCAGACCTCCTCGGCCTCGTCACCGCCACGCATGTTGGCCTCAACGGACATGGGCTCAACTCGGGTCTAGAAAGCAAAGAAGAAGAAAACGTTAGTAATGTTCGTTCAATCGTAGGTAAGTTGTGTTTGTGGTTCAAGTCGAGCGCAATTGCAGTCGCATCGCAATGATGTTTTTTTTCTTTTTTTGCCAAGGAGCCAGGGCCAAAAATAAGGGTTGTTCAGGGTCGTAGGCTCGTGGCTCGTGGCTCGTAGGGCAGGAAAAGGGGGAGAAAGAACACAAAAAGAACGTACAGGCTGCTCCACGGCGGGCTCGGCGTTCTTGGCAGGCACGGCCATGTCGATGGTCTTGGTAGGGGCGTCCATTGTTGGAGATTGTGAGAGGATTTAGGAAGAAAAAAATTGTAAAGATAAGAAAAGACTGGTATTATTGAAAATGGTGATGAAAAGGAAAGAAAACGAAGAGAAAAACAGGAACGAAGCAAAGGCGGGGGGAACGGGTTTTAAGTAAAGCAAGACGCCCAAAAAGGTAGAAAGCCAGAGGGAGGGAGAGAGACAGAGAGCGAACCCAAGAAGAGACAACCAGTCAACGTGTGCCGACAACAGCTCAAAACAGACGCCAGGACGACGAGTAGGGAGCAGGACAGGGAAATTTGGCTGGCTGGGACCGCGAACTGGGTGCAGGGGTGGCCGGTCGAGGGTGACGAAGGGTGTGTGTTTGCGCGTATTTGTGGGCAGCTCGTGTTTTTGTGTCCGTGTGTGTGTGGGCAAAGTTATTATTACGGAGCTGCAGCGAATGGCGTCTCAAAGGGAGGGAGCCCAGCTGCAGGAGCTGCAGGAGACAGACGACGACGAGCAGGCGTTTGTTCCCAAAACGGCACATTAAAATGGGTGCAGAATGGTGGCCAGCAGCTGGCAGCAGCAGTACTACTCCGTAGTAAGGTCGTAGGGCCAATGCACAACAAAGAACGACGAAACGGAAAGCAGGGAACGCAGATTGGATCTGACGTACAGGAGGAGAGCGCATGCGAAGGAAAGCGAGGCGGGGAGCAAGGGCACAGGCGAGGGCCGAGCTATTCTTCTCGATGGTGAGGGTCTGGTGGAGATAAGACCCTGTTTGCGTTATGTTGTTGCTGGGACGAGACGGAAGACGAAGTTTTTGTGCTTCGTTCTTTTGCATATTCTTTTTGTTGATTTTCCATTGCTGACCTGGCCCGTTCGCTTTTGATTTTGATTTTAATTTTGCTCTTGATCTTGCTTTTGAACTTGATCTTGATTTTCCTTTTCATACCTTGAATGCCGATGCTACTGTGACAGCAAAGAAGTGCCGGCCTGCAGTCTTCTGCAGTTGTTTTGACTCGGCCATACTTTGCTGATGTTCTCCGTTGTCTGTTTCTCTTCCTGTGCTCGGATTCTGCTTGTGTTTCTGTTTTCGGTGCCGTTGGTTAGTTTGTTGGCTCCTGGTACGGAGACTTTGCTATTTTTAACGTGGCGACTGGCTACGCTGTGAGGTAAGAAAAACGGTCAACTTGCGATGAATACGTGGACAAAGGAGTCCACTTGGACCCATTCTCCAGGCACAGGTACGAAGTACACAGTATATGTAAAGTTTTAGTACTCTGTATATGCACTTGTACATCGCAACAAGGCGAACGAACGAGGCGAGCAAGGCCAGTCAGGTACATATACGGAGTATATCCGTCTGACATCATGCAGCTTTGCATGACGACGACTCCCGGGTGTGCCCCGAAATACAGAAAGGGCAGACAGCGGCAGTCATGAGTGGATAGAAACAAGAAACAGAGGAGGAAATAAGAAAATACACAGTAAGGAAAGTAAAAGAGGAAGTAAGAAAATAAGAAAATAAGGATAATCGGCGGGAAGGCAAAGGGGGAGCACAAAAACCGACGCCGAAGACGGTGTGTTGCTCCACTTGACACAGACCCTGAGATATCAAAGGCACAGCGATGATGCTTGTTCTGGGCTTGTTCTCTGCCACACACGAATACGTGCAGATTTTGTGAGGACAAGCCCGCGTGGAAAGAAACGGTCCAGGCAGGACGGGGGACAGCTGAAAACCCAGAGAACAGACCAGACGAACCGGTGTTTGTTGAGCGTTGACCCATCGAGCTGCTCCATCGTACGCTATGCTTGTTTCAAAAGTAGACAAAATGCGGGCTAGGGAGCACTGGAGAAATGGAAGGATCGAGAACCGTTATGGAGTATATACTGAGTACGGAGTACGGAGTACTTTGGAGAGCGGTGAAATGAAGGCAGTCGGTGCCAATGTGAGGGCAGCAGTCGAAGAGCCAGAAAATCAAAGGGTCGGAGCAGAAGAATCAGTGTCGCAAAGATAGGACCGCATCGACGACGATTCATTCGAAAACGTGCCCGGCCGCCTGGCTGGACAGCGACTTTGGTCTGGCCTAGCCGCCGTTGTGGCTATGCCGCTGTTTCGTTGTTTTGTCGCTTTGTCGTTTGGTGGGTTGGTTTTTGTTGGTCTTTACCTCCGTAATTTGGTTGGCGACGAGATGAAGCCGGAAAGAGAATGGACGTGGAGGAACAGCAAAGGGTAACAACGGATAGGGGTTGAGACGACGATGGTCGCGGTCTGCTCCTTCCTCCCACGCCCTCTCTTGCCTATTCTTTACGGCTCTTGCGACAACTGCTCTCAGTCTCAATTCGGAAGGCACGCATCGACTCAACTCCGAGCCAGTCCTGCATAGAGAGACGTGTTGTCTCTACAATTCAATGTTTACTCCGCCTCTTGAAACCGTTTGGCGGCTTTGTGGCGCTTTCACGGCCGCGTCCGCTGCCTGTCCGTTCATCGGCAGACATATCGTCTCGACACTCTCCAGCAGTCTCAAGATAGCGACAAAGGGGCGGACGAGCTGGAGAGTGTCCCAGCAAGTTAGTGTCAGAATGCTCCTTCCTGTTCTTCAGCCCTGAATGGGACGTCATTTGGCATCGCTAGCGACGTCGCAGTTTCCTTCCCAGACGACAAGCGAGCGACTGCCAGAACTGCCAGCCAAGTAACACCAAAAGTGTCCACCCGGCTCTGTATGGCTGCTCCTTCCCTCCATTTTTTTACTGGCTCTGGCTCCTTCCTCCTGAGAATCGCTCTCACACCCAATTGTGATCGTCCAAGCCCCAATGCACTAGCCGGGTCAGGCCAGCGCCATTGCGCTCTTGCCTAGTCCACTCATGCCAGCAGCTGCACATACGCATATAAAAAAAAACGACCTATCAGGACAGAAGCTCGAAAAGGTTGTCCCAGGACGTTCTCGTGACCGCTCTTTTCTTTTGGTGTACTATCGGAACGAGGGATGGATGCAAGGATACGGGAATGGGCTGACGGGCATGTCTGCTTCCGATTGCCGGTATTTTGTGCATTTTGTACTCCGTAGTTTGAGCTAGGAATAAAACGGGGAATAAAGGGTCCAGGCCACAATACGTCGTACAGCTTGCGGTAGCTGCGTCCGTCTGGCCCTCCGCAGACGGAAGTGGCCTGCACCTTGACCAGTTCCCCAGGGCGCGAAGATAGTCGAGATAGTGTCCGTCGTCCGCTAAAATATGAAGCCTTAAAAGTCGGCAGCTCTTTCCGCACGTGAGGACGCTTCCCCGTGATCGCGACTTCCTCATCGGCACAGTGGGCTTCCATGCTCTTGCCGTTTCGGGGCCGGCGTCTCACCTGCACCAGAAGTACAACTACGAAGTACATCGTACACCCTTGACCTTATCTCAGTCGGCCTTCAGTCGTGCCGTATCGCAATCATTTCTTACTTTCCAGTGTCGCCCTGTTGATGTACGCATAATTCGTCCAGCAGCCAGCGTACCAATTGCCCAGCCCACTATGATGTCCACTGCCAAAACTGGCCTGCCACTTTACCCACTGCCGTCTGATGCGAGAGCCAGTTTAGGCCCCACTTGCCGCTTTCCTCTTTCCTTCTTTTCCTCCTCGGGCGCTCTTTGGGGGCAATGATGGCCAATGGCAGGCGCTGTCAGCGCTCGTTCGGACTTGCCCGCTGTGCGCCACGGCCAAGCCTTTCCCCTCCTCCACCCATCTCCACACTTTTGTTCGACAGAGCTTCCCTTGACATCATCGCTGCAGTCCCCAAGCCGATACCAAACGGGGTTTTACATGCAGGCTTCAACATGAGGGCATCAACTTCGGAGATGTTGCTCTCAAGTACATCGTATGTCCTCTTGACCAGCCTCGCGCATTGGCAAAGAGGAGCCTGATAGACGATCGATTATATCGCGTTCTTTTACGCGGCTAATGTTTCTTTTTTGGCGATGCTAATGCATCAACGTTGAACCGAATCCTGCGCGGGCCTTGTGCCCCTTTCCAGACAATAGACAACCTGACATAAACAACATACATTGCCGGTTGGAGTCCTTTCTGTTGTCGGCAAACGGTATCATATGTAGATATACAGCAAATGCCTCGCGCCCAGAGAGTCGAGACTTGGCGGAACGGAGCCGAAAACGAAGTCGAAACAACTACTGAGTACGTCGTAAATGACACGATGTTGTCAAGTTCGAGGTCGTAGTCCTGATAATTCCAATCAGGAAGGTCCCTTGTCGGTGCCTGTGCCTGTCCCTGCGCCGCATCGGCGCCCTGGAAAGGTTGCACTTTGGCGAGGCTCGTGTGGGCTACTCCGTATATTGCCTCGAGTTTGCGAGGAGGATAAGTCGGGAAGACGAAGGACATTGTTTTGGATAAATCGGCTTGAGGCCGGCATGGGGGAAAACCGCGGGGAACCGGACAGGCAAGCCTCTCATGTCCCAAGCTTTCCAATTGCAAGCCTCGCAGTTGTTAAGAATACCACCCCACGAAGATATCTCGCTTCTGGTGTTCCTCGATCTTCCGCGTAGACCGTGCTCGTGTGCTCGTATGCATGTTTGTGCAATACGATGTGCTCCTATTCGATCAACTGTGTGTCTCCAGAACTGCCTTCACCGGACGGCAATGGCAGCCTTGCCAAAAAAAAAAAAAAAAAAAAAAAAAAAAAAAAAAAGAGCCCGGTAATGAACAGGGGTTGCCAGGGTGCGAGTGGTGATAAAGATGTCAACAATGCCAAGCCGGCTCAGACGGCTTCGAGTTGTCAATATTAGAATCATATCCTTGCCAAAAGATGCGAAAAAGATACGAGTCAAATGTCCAGCCTTTGCCTGCCGAGCCTGCCTAGATGCGAATGCGAGCCTGCCAACTCAAAAGTCCGCTGTGGATCGCCAAGCTTTCTCATCGGACAGTCGGCGTTTGGCAGTGACGGCCAGGCCAATATGGTAATGGCACAAATTACATGACTACATGACTACACAGTAGAATTGTTAGCCAGTCTTGGCTGCTCAAATGCTCTTGTCGAGATATGGGCTGTCCTATTAAAGTGTGGCGTCGTAACGAGATGCTCGGTGATCTGTGCCTTGTCCGTTGAAAAGTCCACAATTGTCCTCGCTTTTTGCCTCCCCCGAAATCCTTTTGGGAAGAGCTGTGCATATGATGTGCTCGTTTGGACGCTTTGGGCACTGTGTACTTCGTATGCATCACTGCCGTCAGCATCAGGAAGCCACTGAAGAATATACAACGACGACATCATCGTTTAATCTGGACATCCTGAGCCAACAGCCGCCTCGTTCGTCCATCTCCGTGCCTCAAACATCATCCTCAGTGACTATCCATCCCGTCGAATTCTCGTCATCTCATGACAGCGCCCTGTCTTTGGCCCTATTTGGACACATTGGGGCGTGGTATATCGTCAACTGCCAGTCCTGAATAGAGTCATCAGGTCAGCCCCCTTAATAAGGCCTCATTGTCGGCCGGACTATCTGCTCCGTATACTATTCATCTTGACTGCCACTGGCAGATTTTGAGGCCAAGCAACGAGCATGATGAAAGACTGCAACGGAGAGATACCGGGCTGCACAACGCTTCTTCGTATTCCGCATTTGCCCATGCTTCTTTCGTCCAGCGATCTTCTGTAGCCCGGTCTGTTGACCGAGTCGATGACTGACTGACTGGGTACAGAGGTACTCAGGGAAACTTGTTTCACGATGTTCTTTTGTTCTTTTGTTCTTTTTCGCTCTTCTAGGACACCCTGTGCCTGGCTAGGCCATTGGTCCTTGCAGCCTGCAGCAGCCTGCCGCTTGTGAATGTCTCGCAGAAACGAGGTGCCTTGTTGCTTTGTTATCGCAGTACTCACAGGTTCCGACCGCAGTCTTCCACGAGTCACTTTCTCCAAACTGTTAGCCAACAGGCGTTGTTCCAACAGACACAATCCGCCCCAAATGGCTGTAAACCATCCCGCACTTACCCGTTAGACCGTGCACTACCCTGCCTTGGAGAGCCAGTATCGCCCTTTGCCTTTGTCAGGGCGATCTTCCGTTATTGTCTTTCGGTGTACACGAACAGTACTCCGTACTTGGAGGCTGTCTGAACGTTGTCCTGTGGTGTCAGATGGTGTCTGGTGGGGCTAAACAACTCCCCCAAGAAGCAAAAGCAGGGTGACTTGGGCAGGTGGAGATTTCTGTACCCACTTTCTGCCAGTGAACACAAAGGTGAACACTGACTGGATTGGAAAGAGCCAGGGAGCTGCTCCCCAAAATTCTCTGCGGCACGCTGGGTGCCGGCTGGGCGCACTTGCCTTGCGAACTTGAGGCTGGCTGGCCTTGCTTCCCCACAAGCCCCTGGTTCTTGCGCTACGCAGTAGCGTAGAGAATGGGCAACAACACCACGGACACTGACGAGAAGGGAAAGAACGAAGAGACAACACCTTCCTGTACATCGTACAGCCCCCAAGAACAAAGTAAAGAAGCTCAAATGCACAGAGATAACAAAACAACAACAAAAAAGCCATCGACAATGCTAACCAGAAAACGCCACAGACGATTACCACAACCACCACAACGCCCTAGCCTGACCGATGCCGTCACAGGCCAACGCCGTGAGGCTCGATCACAGCCTCGTTCCGCCCTTGCTAGAGAGCACGCTTACCAAACAATAGTCGACGACGATTGGCAGCTTTCTCTTTCTTCCGCTCGACCTTTTTGGTCTTTTTGACCTTTCTGGTCATTCAGTCTTATCAGAGCTCTAAAGCTCCCCGAAATGTCCCTTGTGTACATTGCTCGTTTGGGTCACAGGACTGCGATGACTCCACCGCCCAGAGTCCTAGAGCCTTGGGTCGTCTCCGGTCTCTCGTCTGTCTACGAACGTACATACCTCTCTGAATACACGACAAATGGTGTGCATCCAAGAAGCTTTGTTGTTTTGCTTGGCTTTTCCTGACGACCTCCACGATTCGCTCGCGGGACAACCAAAAGAAACACCAGCACCAGGACACGTAGCGGTCTGCTGCACGCTCGCTGCACAATGGCTGGACTTCCGCCTTCTGACTTGGCTTGCCTGCGTCCGCTTTTCGTCCGCCTTTTCGCCCTCCTTTTCGACCTCTTCTGCTATCTGTTTGGCCAGCCCTACAGAAGTGGGCGGTGTCACCAATTTGTGCGTCCCTCAGTGTCTTCTAAAGGCTTTTTTAGTGTGCCTCTGTCTATCCGGGTGACCTAGATGTCCTCATGTCTCTTGCATCTTTGTGGGTGCCTTCGAGGGTATCTCTGACTCCTCGACCGGCAGGGATGCCATCCAAGAAAATCTGCCTCTCCTTCCATTCGCCTTCTGGCGCCCTTCTAGCGCGCTTGGCATTGCCTGCCTTCTGGCTATCGCGAGTCAATCTCCCATCTTATTCCCCCATGTCTGGCCTGGCCTTGTCTGCTTGTCGAGCTTGTTTCCTCCCCACCCACCTTCTCGCTTGCAGTGCCCCCCTCCTTAGACTCCGTATCTCGGTCGTCCAGTTCGTTTGACCCATCCCATCCTCTTGGCTGGCAGTCTAGTGCTCCAGCTTGAAGAGAACAAGCAACCAGAGGGAGGTTCATATCGTTGCTGCCTTACACGCCTGCATGCCCTAGCACACCCTTTTTCCCGTCTCGGTAGCTGTATCTGTTCGTTGTCAGTGCCTCTTGTATGTGTGCCTGTCCGTGTTCAATGACTGCTGTTCGTTTCCTTCTTTCCCCGGAATGTTCTCGGCTCGCCCCTCCGTCCTCTTTGATTGTACTCGTCATTGCTAGCTTCCTCTATTGACCAACTCGTGCTCTTCTTTCTGGTTACTGTCCGCTTTTTCCTCTTCCTACTTTTCCTTTTTTTTTCGTATTCGTCCCCAGTAGGCAAGCAAATCGAGCAAACCGAGCAAGTCGAGCAATCAAAGAAGCCAAACACCGCACTCAGGCCATCCACCCGATAGGAAAACAGGCAAGCAAACAGGGCCAAAAATACCGCTCACCTTGACCGAAAATCATTTGTCCTGTCCATCGATCACCCTAAACACCCTAGGCCTCGATCACTCCCCATCTCGCCAAGTCCTCCGTCCAACGTCCTCTTGTACACATACTCTGTACGTATATTCGTTCCCTACACTAAAAGTAGAGTAACTTTAGCTTGCCCCATCCCTTGTCGTCCCTGCATCCTCTCGTCCTTGTGATCAGCCTTCCACCCCCCTTCGTTCCAATTGACCTGTTCGCACACATTTTATTTTGTTTTCCATCTGCCTTCGCATGTGTCGTTGCATTTGTATTTAGCCGCGTCGTTTCCTCTCATTTTTTTTTTGCTTTCTGCCCGGCCTCGTTTCCCCTTCACTCTCCCTCTTCTTTCGTCTTACTCCATTACACTCTTGCACCCTCGCAACACTTTCAAATTCAACTTCAACTGCTACACTTTCTTCAACATTATTGTATCGTCCCTTCGTCTTCTCACTCCAACTTACACATCCCACACTCACAGGATCGTCTTGACTGCCCCGGCTACCAACCTTGCCGCTGTGCTCTCACGCACGCTACCTGACTTGCAACCTGCAATTTGAACAACCACCTGCAGCCTGAGCTTCTACTTGCAACCTGCAGCTTCTGAGAGAAAGACCTACGTCTCGCCTGTAACTACTACTGCTACCTACGGCAAAACAATCCGCTACATCACCGACTATTTGTATTTCTGTCTACCTCTTCTATCTTCCTCATTAAGACTGCTTGATTCCTAAATTCAAAAGAAGAGCACAAAAATCCACAAAGCAAAAACAACAGCCAAAGAGTTGGTCAATAGGCCAATTCTCTCCCACCAAAAAAAGAAAGAAAAAAAAGAAAAAGGAACTCTCCCGTAGGGACAACCCCTCCAACCCAACCTTGTTTTGATTTCATATCTATCGTCGTCCGCACGGAGGGCGAAATAAACACTTTCGGCTTTTTGACTCAACTCGAGAAATCCCTGGACTGCAACACTTCCCTCCTTCATTCTCTCTCTCTCCACTCTACCTCATCCCCATCCTCCTTCCAACAAAATGTCTGGCCGCAACAACAGCTACTACCCTTCCTCCTCCTCGTCCCACACCCCCGCGTCGGCACCGCTCTACCAGACGCCCTCGCGCTCCAGCACCATGACATCTAGCTCGGTAAGAACCCGCGTCGAGCCTCAGGACAAACTTGTCTCTTCTTCTTCTTCTTCTTCCATCGCCACTGCTAACAACCTTCCTCAGACGCACACACAGCTTGCCGAGTCCTACGACATGCCCGCGTACGACTACTCCACCCGGTCGGCTAGTGACCCGCTGTACCGCACCAGCACGGGCGCCGCCGGCCCCTCATCGTCGTCTTTCTCGTCGTCTTCGTCCACTAGGACGTACGGCTCTACCGACGCAGCCGCTGCTCGCGCGGGTGTCTACCGCACCACATCGAGCTCGACCTACGCTTCGTCGGTGTTGTACGCTTCGTCGTACGCGTCGTCGCAAGCCTCGTCGACATCACTGCCGTCGTCCATGGTCTCGCCAACGCTCCGCTCGTCGTCGGGCCGCTCCTACGCCGGCAGCACGACTGGCAGCACGGTCGGTGGCAGCTCCAAGAAGAACAATGTCAACGTCTACACTACCTGTGGCCGTCACAGCAACGAGTGGCTTTTCAGCGGCTGGCCTTCGCCGTTCCGCCGGCGGGATGGTAACTAAGAATGAACTAGATGTTCCATGGTCACCCCGCCCGCCCACCATTCTTGTCTTCTCGCTGCTGGCGGCTACGACTTATGACACGACACGAACACGACCTTGAGATATCCCCAAATGCCCGTTAGAATAGATTTCATGCTTTGCATCCTTTGACATATTTGTTTTCATGTTTTCATTTTTCATTTTTGGAATTATTATATTGTAATGGGCATCGATGTTTCTTTTTGGAATTAACTCACGAATTCTGCTTTCTTTTTTATCCATACTGTTTTATTTCATTACAGTTTTAGTTGTGTAAACAAACAAAAATCACAAAAAAAATCACCATATCCATCTTAAAAGACAATGGGTGCGAGAAATGCCTCCAGTGTTCAATATCGCTTCCTTTTTCTTTCCTTCATCTGTCTTGGTTGCAGACATCACACCCAAATATCCTCTCCCCTTCCTCCCAAAAGAGGAAGGGACCCACACGAGCTCTTCAGTTGAGCGATTTCCCGCCAAGACTTTGCCAAGACTTTTTGGGCTGGCCGTCACCAGAAGGATGGGATTTTGGCAAGAGGAAGAGAAGAGCTGGACGTAGAATAATGCAATTTACGGGTAAAGCTGGCTCGAAAATAAACTAAAAATTGCTCCTGTCGCTCTTACCCTTTCTTACGAGGTGCCCCTTTTCGCTCAAACGCGCCTGCCCTCCCGCGCTTTGCTCCAGCATAGCTCTTTCCCAGCTCTCCCACGTGAAAATCCACACAGCAGTTCTTTCCCCCAACGGTTGACAACAGCCAGCGTCCCTTCCTTAGGTCACCTTTTCGACATCAGTCATCACCATCCATCTTTTGGACAACAACAACAACAACAGCAACAACCTACGGCCTGTATTAAAACGGCACCGCCTTGAACCTATACTCAATCGCCAATTGAATTCCTCCTTCACACTCCCCTTCTCACCCACCCACCATGGCCAAGTCCAAGGAGATCCCTGGCACCGGCCGCGTGGAGCAGTCGCAGGTCAAGCTCCTGTATTTGACCGCCTACAACTTTGCCTCGGCCGTCCTCTGGGCCACCGTCTTGGGCCGCACGGCCGGTGCCGCCTATCTGCGCGGTGCCGAGTTCGTGCCCATTGCCGTCAGCTACTTTGTGCGCTGGACGCAGACCCTGGCTCTGCTTGAGGTCGCCCACTCGATCCTGGGTGTCGTCCGCGCTCCCGTTTTTACTACCGCCATGCAGGTTGCCAGCCGCCTGCTGCTCGTCTGGGCCGTCGTCTACCCGTTCCCTAACGCCACGACGTCGAGCATCTTTTACACGTCCATGCTCCTCGCCTGGAGCACGACCGAGGTCATTCGCTACTTTTACTTTGCCCTGAGCCTCGCTCGTAGCGCGAGCAGCTCTGGCACCGGTGCCAACCCGCCCGTCCCCGACTGGTTTACGATCCTGCGCTACAGCACGTTCTTGATACTCTACCCCATTGGCATCTCGTCCGAGGTGCGCCTCGTGTACCTGGCAGCCGCGACACCCGGTGCTGCCGAGAGCCTGCACCCCTACTACCCGTACGTGCTGTACGCGGTGCTGGCCATCTACGTGCCTGGGTCGTACATTCTGTACACATACATGCTGGCGCAGCGGCGCAAGGTGCTCCGCCGGCTCAAGGCCGACTCGAGCAAGGCGCAGTAAGGGGAGACGGAACGGTGCAAACGAGACGTTGAACAACAACAACAACAGCAGCAGCAGCAGTGTGGGGGAGTGACGGGCGGAGTTGCAGAGCTGAAGAGGAAGGGAGAGCATCCCAGTGACAGAAGAAGATATGTGTTTTGGAGTGGAAGTCATTTTACGGAGTACTACAACGGTTGTCGGGTTCGAAAGACATGGTCTTCAAGGATATCGGTATCAAAACTAGTGGCGAGCTACAAGCTGTAGCCTCTCGGGTTTAATTAGAACAGGAGGCGTACAAAACGGCGATAATAATATCAATACGAACAGAATAAAGTTATATTGAATTCGTAAATTTGTCTGTGCTTATCATTTCATCATGAGTGGGATCTGTTCTATGGTGCGGCAGCTGCGCCCGTCGTGACATGGCTGCCGGCGTACCAGGCGCTGCCTTCGGTCCACTGCGCAATCAAGGCGCTTGCATCTCGCAGCAGCGAGCTGTAGTTGGGGTTCTGTGAAGGGTCGAACATGCTCATATGCGCCCGCGTCTCGTCCGTCGCTGCGTCGTTGAGCGCCGGTCGCCAGACACCTGATGGTGTTTGGCCCGAAGGCAGGTTGCAGAACGTCCGCTCGCCTGCCGGTAAAAGTCCGCTGAATGGTGAGTTGCGTCCACCATTGCTGCTGTTGCCACTTGCGGCAGCCTTCCTTTGCGCATCTTGAGCCGCCTTGCCCAGCTGTGTGTACAAGTTGCCGAACCCGACGCCTAGCTGCCGGTTTACCTCGGCCATCCGCGCCATGCGCGCGCGCAGCACTTCACCCCGCGCCAGGCAGTTGACAAACTCGAGATGTGACGTTGCCCACGTCCAGCCCTCAGTCAGCTGATCTCTTCGCTTGTAGGCGGCAGAGGCTGCTACTGCTGCGGCACCGCTGGCAATGGCACCGGCGCCTGCGTACATGGCAATCTTGCCCCAGCCCCATGATGATGAGGCTGCACTGGCGGCCGCGGCAGCCCCTCCAACGGCCGCTGCTTCTGTCTTGCTCGTTCTCGCTGCGTTGTTTGAGGAGGAGGAGGAGGAGGAGGAGGAGGAAGCTGCTGGTAGGGCTCGTGAAGAGTTCAGTGGCTGTTTGCTGCTGTCAGCCTTTTTGCCCCATAATGCGTCCGTGATGCCCGTGATTTGTGCCAGAGCAGCCGATGCCGCGGCATATTGCCCCTCGGCACCGTGCGCCACCACGCCCGGTGCAATTCCCAGGTACGGTGTGTCAAACCCGAGCACGCCCTGCACATAGGGAAACATCATCGCGTTCAGCTCGTCGCCCAGCTTCTCTTCCTCGTCGCCTACCCGCTTGTCGCCCGCCAGACCCAGCAGCGCATCCGCCGCCACGATTCCGCCCATCGAGTGTCCAATCAGAATACAGTGCACCGACGGGTCGACTGTCGGCGACGGTGTGCGTGCCGCCACTTCAATGTCAATGACCTGCTCGAGCAGCCACTCGCTGAAGCGCGCAACGCAGGCGGCAAGGTCGCCGCGGGTATCGTAGGTCGGGTAGACGGCGACGCGGACGTCGACTTTGGGCAGCGCCTGAGCGACACGCTGCCTCAGGTCCTGGGAGAATTGGGAACGGGCGCCAAACGTGTCGTCGCCGCCCTTGAAGCCGTGCACAAAGCACAGCAGCAGTGTGCGGCGCATTGGAAGAGATGGGGAGGAGAGGAGGTGGTCGAGGTCGAGGTCGAGATAGAAAGGGATTGATGTGGTCAATATGGACCTGTCGGAAGGGCGGGAAATGGTTGAATGAGCGTCGGGGGGCTGCAAGAGTTTGCGGGCTCAAGTCGGAGCGCAACTGCTGCGACAAAAAGGTCGTAAAAGACAAAACTCGAATTGTCCGATAACACGTTGTAGCCTGTCGTTGAAAGAAGGCTGTGGCAAGGCCGAGAGTGCGGCGTAATACTACTGTGTATTAGTGGAGGAAGGAGTGCGGGGCATTTAGCGTACTTAGCGGCAGCTACAGAGGCCCTGGACAAGGCTCTCATATTGAAAGTCACGACTACGGTAGCGTGATAGACAAGAATACAAGTAGCTAAGTTTTGCTTAATTTCTAGTTGGATTCTAGGCATGTATTTCTGTGCAAAAAAGTATAAAATCAACGATAGTAACGACGGCTGGGTATACCTCGCATTTCTGCCCGTGTAAGTCAACGTCACCGCGAAAGTCAAGAGCACGAACAACGACAACATAACGACTGCAAGGGCGCACAAAACTGCAAAAATCACAAAAGAAGCAAAGGCAAAAGGCCACAAAACAAAACGTGTAATAAAAGTATAATATTGGAATTCCCAAACCCAAACGCCATCCTGTTCATCGCCCCTTCCGCGCCTCCAAGAAGCATCGTTCGCTCCTGCCTTGTAGAGAGGCCGGCCAACCGGTTCAAAAAATAGATAAATAAATAAGAAAAATCCCGTTTCTTTCTGCAAGTGGCATGTGCAAGTCGCAGTTGCCCTTGTTATTTTGTTTCCCAACGCTCCTTCCTGCTCTCTGTGTCTCTCTGTTTCTTCCCCCGTCTCTCTTGTATTTATTTCCATTTAAATAAAAAACAAAAACCAGAAGATCGAATATTTCGCCTGAATTTTTTGGTGTTGATCCTCCAAAGCCGTACCCGTGTAAAATAAAAGACAAACATGATAGAAAGCAAAAAAAGAAGGAAAAAAGAAGAAGGCGGGTAGCTCAATGAGTCCACACACCGCTTTGTAGAAGAAGGTAAAAACAAAAACAATAGAAAGTACCTTTGAAAGGTATTGATGACGCATATAAAGGGGGAAAAGTATTGTCAAAGGAATAATAAATAGTGAATAAAAGTGTGTGATAAAAACCGAGGAAGAGGGGCCAAATCGAAAGCCACAAAGGAAGCCGAGTCCTTCGCGACGACCCATTCCCCCATGAAGCAAATGCCGTATCGATTGGGTATTATTGGTAGACAAATCGTTGTTGATGCTGAAAAAAAAACTCTCCCTTCCAGCATCGTCAGGTATATTCAAGCAGTGAGTAACAGGTGTGTGCGCGCATCGGTGAGTGAGTGAGCGAGCGTATGTGTGTGTGGGTGCCACGCATATAGTTCTCGTCGTAATTGTACAATAGAAAGCCGATCGAGTTCAGTTCTAGGTCTGCGTATCGGCATCTGAAGAGTCTGCCACCTTAGTCGCAGTCGTCGTCATCTTGCCGTCCGCTTTGGCGACCATCGACGCCCCTGTCGGTCCAGCACTGACACTAGGTGGGTTGGAGCTCTCGGGGGTGTTGGGCGCATCCGTCAGCGGCGGCGTCGCCTCGGCATTGGCGTTCAAATGGGGTGACACAGGCGCAACCGAGGCGGCGTATGACGTGGTAGCCGGCGGCAAGCCCACGCTGATGAGGCCAGACTTAGCTAACTCGTCGAAAAGACGGTCGACGGCAGCGTTGTGCCGTCCGGTGTTAGTCCGCTTGAGGACAGCGAGCTGGGCCTCCATGTTCTCGATAAACAGGCGGCGCTCCTCGCCTTCGAGCAGCTTCAAGAGTTTCTCTGTGAAATGATTAGCGGCCGTAAATGTGGAATAGTCAAAAAATTAAACATGGGAGGGTTGACACTTACGAATAACGTAGTTGCCATACTGGTCCTTGATCATTTGGTGCAGAACGGGCACGCCGTCACTGCCAACCTTCTCCAGCTCCTTGCGGGCGCGGATGCGGTCGTCCAGTGTGCCGTGCTGCATGCACTTCTCGACAACGTTGGACGCAAACTTGTGCCGCGACATGGGGACAAAATCGTCAAGCACCAGCTTGATAATCTTGGCGCGGTCTTCCGGGTCGCCGAATTCAATGACATGCTGCGTAACGTAGTTGCCATACTGGTCCAAAATAAGTTCCCGGGCGTTCTCGTGCAGCTCCGCCAGTATGACCGCCTTGTCCTCTGCCGTACCGTGCTCGAGCATGCGCTGGATAACGCGGCATCCGTAGTTGTGTGCTGACAGCTCCTTGACCTTGCCGCGGAAGGCATCCATGACGAAGCCAATGTGCTCGCGCGGGACCACCTCAATGACCTTCTGCACGACGTGATTGCCGCTCGCATCCTTAACGACACGCATGACGTCGGCTTCGAGCTCCTTGACCAGGTAGACCTGCTGGTCCACCAAGATGTGCTCGAGGGCCTTCTGGACCACACGGCAGGCGTACGGCTGTGTAGACAATTCGACCATCTTGCCCCGCATCTGCTCGGCTAGGTATTTCTTTTGGACTTGGCTGCCGTGCTCAAAGAACTTCTGAACCACGTAGTTGCCAAACACGTCACGCATGAGGACGAGCGCGTTGGCTGAGATTTCGCGGAAGATGTGCTCCTTGTCGTCGCTGTTGGCAGTCTCGAGCTTGCTTTGGATGAAGCGCGAGCCGTGCTGATCGCCGCTGAACTCAACAATGTAGCCGTAAATATCTTTGAGCTCGAACCGCCGGTTGGTTCTGGACGTCCGGAAATCGTCCAGCACAGGGCTGCGCATCGACCGGACGAGATCCCGGTCGCGAGGAGCTTGCAATTGCGGGCCAGATAGTAGGCCATTGCCCATCGGGGTGCCCAATGGAACGGCGAGAGGCGACATCTGCATAGGTGCTCTAAAGTTGTTGATGAACGGGAACGAGGGAATGTTGCCCGGGATGTAGTTGGAATTGCCGTTGAACGAAGCGGCGGCGGCGGCTACTGCCGACAGCTGCTGGTCGTGCAGGAAGTTCTGAAGAGGCTGGCGCTGGAGCAGGTTGCCTGTGCCGTTGATGCTGCCCTCCGACAAGCCTGATGTCCGCGGGTCGCGCGACTGTGGCCGGCTCCAGGGCCCGGCACTGTTTGCTGGTGTCCCAAAGCCACGCGGGCTGCCACCCTGCTGGAAGACACCACCAGTCGGAGTGTTGCCCCGCTCAGCAGATCCAAAATGCCCGCGAGCAGAAGAAAAGGCAGACGCCGCTGCAGGATCCCTGCTCTGGCCGTACATGTCGAATCCACGGACACCTGCATCCCAAGGCTCTGATATGGGGTTAAACTGGAATGAGGCTTGGGCCTGGGCCTGGGCCTGCGCTTGGGCCTGTGCGAATGCCGCCATGGCGTTGTAGTTGGCTCCGAGGCCGTTCATGCCAGAGCTGGCACCAGCTCGTTCGTCAAGGGCCTGTGCCTGACGGAGCATCTGTGCCATCGCCAGAGAGTTGGCATCTTCAGGCTGAGAGTTGCGGTGGTAGGGGAGAGCGTGTACAGGTGCGGCCGGAGAGGAGTAGGATGTGGAGGCTTGAAGCGAGGTGCGGTGTGAGTGGCCGTGGCTGGAGTTTGCAATGGGGCCAAAGGAGCCAAAGGATAGCAGGCCCGATCCGTTGGTGCCGTTGGCGTTGTTCACCGTGCCATTTGCTGGCCCGGGCGCGGCAGATGTCGAAGCGGTTGATCCTGCCACGGAGACGGCTGCAGACGACGTTTGGAAGGCGTTGGAGGAGCCGTGGGCAGCTCGTGTCCGAAATGGGGGAGCCTCGCTGTCGAAGCCAAGGTTGGAGAGAGCCTCCGTGATGGTGTTGGAGTCGCCAGAGTCTTCACCGACACCGTCGCGCAGCGACGAAGTGTACCGGAACGCGCCCGCATTGGCCTCGGAGGCAGTGCCGTTTGTCGCTTTGGAGCGGTTGTTGGAATAGGCACTCGTCTGGCCGATGGGGTAGAGAGACGGGTTCGATGCTAGGCCATTCGACATGTCGCCAACGGTATCTCTCTGGCGTGCAGGCGAGGGGCTTGACGACGTTCTCCGTATCGCAGCGTTGCTCTCGGGGTTGTTCCATGGCCCGGACTGGTTTGTCCATACGTTGCCGGACGCGGCTGAGCTTGTCGGAAAGGTGTTGGAGGCCTGGTGGCCGTTTGTGAAGGGTTCGTCCTGGCCTAGACAGAAAAGCAAATGTTAGCATAGGTCTGCGATAAGAGATATCTTGGCAAAGCGAAGCCAGAAAAACAGTCTGCCCCCAACAACAATGCACACAATGCATCCCCCAGTTGTTCGTCCGATCTAGCATGTTCTGTCCTGCGCCTTTGGTAGATAAAGGTCGCATCTTGGTCCCCTATTATGTAACGTACCTCGTAGTTTGGATGGCTCGCGGTTGGTGACTGAAGAGGGCACATTCCCCCACACAGAGGTTGCCTGCCACGACGTGATAGGCTGTGACGACGATTCCCTAGAGTTGGTAGTCCCATAAGGGAAGCGGTTCGATGGGCTCTATATCGGGGACAGAGATATTAGCAATGTGAGACTGGGTTGAGTGCAAAGTGACTGATAACGGCAATGTTTGCGCAAGAACAAAGTGAAGCGCGAGACGCGGATTCCAAAAGAACGCCAAGTTGAGGCGGACAAAGCGAAGACGAAAAAAAAAATAAAAAGCAAAATGAAGAGATGCAGAAGTACATACCGCCATCGCAGTCAACGATAGACTGAAGAGAGCAAGGTGAGGAGGGATAGACGAAGCGAAAGAAGTCGATGTTGGCGATGGAGATCGATCAAAGCAAGCGGCGAGATGGATGTGCTGGTGGTGGAGGGTGCTTGGCGACTGAATATTTCGTCAACAGGATGGAGAGAAGGGAAGGAAATAAGACGATGCCGAGAAGAAGCCAAGAAAAAGGGAGCAACAAAAGAGGAGGGAAAGAAGATAATTAGAAGCGAGAGTGAGGATGATGTTGGAGGAGAAGGTAAGCTGGCAAAAAGAAGGGTCGTCTGTCGTCCACGCAGTGGATGACTGGAGATGGAGGCGGAGACGATAGCGGCCAACGAGCGAAGAGAGGCTCTGCCAACGATGGAAGAGGAAAAAAATAAGAGAAAACTATCATCAAAAGAGAATCGAATTGCGAGCAAAGGGCGTTGTCGACGGGATGTAGCCGTGGACGAAAGCGAGTAAAGGGCGTTGATCGCGTGCAAGCAAGAGAGTCTTGCTGCAGCGAAGGGGCGTGAGAGCAAGCGAGACGAGGCTCCCTTTCGTTGCGATTGTGACGGCGAAGTGTATTAAGATGTGATTTTTTTTCTTACCAGGGAAAACTGGGTGGACTATCTTATTCTTAATGGGGTGGAGAAGGTGGCAGTCGAGAAAAGAGCGGGTGGGTATTGATTGTTGCGAGGCGAGGGAGGGCGATTTGCTGACAGGCTGGTTGGTTGGACGGCGGCCCTACTGCCTAAGAAGGTGCGAAGGGCCTGGGCGGTGGGGGAAAGAAGGTGCGAGCCAGGTGCGAACAGGCCAACAAGATGCGAACAGAAGGTGCGAACGGCGCCCTTCAACACTGCGTTCGGGAGAGGGAAGGAGCGAGCGAAGCGATGAACGGCAGTGGCATAGCGCGGTGGGGAGCACCTAACAGTAGTGGAGTGCCCAGCGGTTGGGTGCTCCGTATTCCGTAGCGCACAGGGGTGGCGGCCTGTGTCCAGCCCGTCCAGAGCGGCGGCAGATGGAGAGAATGCGTCGTAGTGTGGTGGGATAGCGCAGATTTCGAGAGGCCAGGGTGCGTGTAGCGCGGAAAGCGAAGAGACTACGGAGTAGCTCGAGATGGGCTGAGATGCTGTAAGATGCACGTAAAGTTACAGAGGGATGGTCCCCAAGCGGTAAGGCTGAGCGGTAGAACTGCAAGGAAAGAGCGGCCGTCGTCGTAGACGACGAGGATGAGCACAGCAAGGCAAGAGCAAAGGACAGGACTGTCTGGGGAGGGGAGGAGCGAAGCAGGCATACAACGCGAAAGGTGGGATGAAAAAAGGAAAGAGCGTCCAGCAGGGCAAGTACGAAGTAATACACAATTACTGTACCACGTATAGAGCACTCATACATACTCCGTACCGACGCATTATTACTCCTTACACAGTGCAGAACAAGCAATACTCGTGTCAACCAACGCGACAAACAGAGCAAACGATACAGTGTCCACAAGCGACGAATACGAACTCGTCAGCACGCTACAAGAACAGAAAGCAGAAACAGAAAACAGAAAAAGAAGGGAACCGGAAAACGTCCCTTCAAATTTCGTGAAATTGGCGACCACGCTTTGTCTCGCGGCTGCCAACCCCGTCAGGAACGGCAAAGGGCATGGCGGGGCGAGGGGACAAGGGAGACGCAGCTGAAGCCAGGGTGGCCAACAGCGATGCCAATCGAGGATCGGGCTACGGAAAGAAAAGTGAATTATGAGTGTAGAATGACACGTTCCAGCCGGTAGCTACTTAGGCCGATAACTCAAAAGCTTTTCTTGAGGTTATTTTGTTACTTCTTCCACGGCTGCGGCTGCAAGATTTCTCACAGGTGCTCCGTACTTGTATTGTCGCAGTTTCAAGGGTGCCTTCCTGAGGCTGGGCAAAATAAGGTTTTTTGTGGGTGGGGAAGCAGCAAACGACGAGAAGCGCGAGATGGAGGGCGGCCAGGCTAGGCTTTCGCGAAAGACGGGGAAAGCACGAATGACAATCCGGGTCGCTCTTCCCTGCGCGTCAGGCCACAACACTGACAGAAGGCAATGCCAGACGGAAGACGGAAGACGGATGACGGAAGACGGAAAGAGGGGAAGGAGCGAATGACAATACCCACGCGCAAGGAACAAGCACGTCTGCCGTCCAGGCTTCAAATACAAACTACTGTGGTAAAGTGATAGGACGAAACAGGAGCCAAAAGGCTTGCAAGAAAAGAAGCTTTTAGCAGGGCACATCTGCCAAACTTAATAATTGAGATCGGCCCAGCGACCTGGGTTGCAGGACGGGATGCTAAAAAACCGAAGCCAGCTGGCGCGACGATCAGGGGGGTGTCTCCTTCTGCCAAGCGAGTAAAATACTCGTAGAGCAAAAAGGGTACGGTACGGAAGGAGCGGTATTAGGATCGCGTGAAAACTAGGCGACGCTGAGGAAGGAGCAGGCGAACGGAAATCGTGCTAAAAGGGCAACAACGCACAGGGGTAAAGAATCAAAATGAAAGGCAGTCGCGAGGCCCTTTCTTGACCTTGTTGTCACCTCTCCTCTCCTTCTCAAGAATTAAGACTCTCACAGCCCTCAAGTTGTCAACCCACAACCGCAGCGCACATTATCGTCAAGCCTGAGTCGTCGCATATGCACAGAACCTTTTGTTACAGAGACCTACCCGCTTTTACACCGCTTGCGTTCTAGAACACGCGCTAGCGAGTCCAACGACACGCACCCTGACCTTTGAAGAAGACAGAAATGCGAGCGAGGAGGGCCGGGAACGAAACATGAGTTCCGTCTTGCCCTCCTACTTAATACGGAGCAAACAAAGCCGAAGGGTGCACTGACAGGGGGCACAGGAGACACAAGAAACACAAAGACAGCCGCCATTGGCGGATGCCAACGACAAACTGCCATCCAAGAGGAGTTGGCGACAGTCTATCTCGATACCGCAACGGCTGCAGAATCTGTGCCCAGAAACCGCGGAGAAAGCATGCTGGCGAGAACTGCACGCAGCAAGGACGGGGCTAAACGGCAACATCTCGTGCAAACACGTGCCCTTGCAACGAAAAAGAAGAAAAAAAAACAACAGGGCACGAAATGAGGAGGCGCCTGCAACCTCTGCTTCTCAGCTGCAGCAAATCCCTTCTTGTGAACAAAAAGGAACAGCGAAAACGACTAGAGGTGAGGGCTGAGAAGCATCGAAAGCAGCACCGAAGCAAGGGAGATATAGGCTTTGAAGGCCTCGAAAAGACAATGTAGCTACCTTCCATTGTCAGCTTGATCGATGAGGCTTTCCAAGAATCATTTTCTGTCATGATTGCCCTGCCCCGGCTTGCCTAAATATCCCCTCTGTCCTGTACGAGCGTACACCCGTGGATTCTATTGTTTACCAGCAGCCGATAGGATCACTGACGGGCCGATGCCCTGTTTTTACGGTTGGCCGAGAGGCTGGTCAGTTCCTCACAGACGGATTTTCTGAAACGAAACGTTTCCCCCCTCCCCCCGATCACGAGCCGGGTGTTGCATGCTTGTTGTCTTTGACTCGCTCCTGGGGTGGCACAAAGGCAGGTCGCCAGCCAGACCAGTCTGCTAACCCCTTCTTTCCCCCCCCCAGCCGTCATTCTTCAGCAGATCCATCTCTGTTTTTTGGGCGTTTGGTGTCGTACAATGAGCAACACATCGTTTGCAGTTGCCGCTACGTGCGACAGCAGTTGTGTTATTCAACAGATATTGTCTCCCAGTTTTGTTTGCTTGACTGCCTGTTTGCCCCGTCTGTTTAGTCGGTGCTACGTGAGCAGTCGAGTTGAGTTGAGACAGTTCGCGTCATGTGCAGGGCAAAGGGACGAAGGACGAGGAGGGTGCCATCTTGCGCGAATCGGGCTATTAGGTTAAGAGGCTATACTCCAAGGACCGCCTGTTCGGGGCTCTTTGTCATCTACCTCTGTCCACGCTGCCCCTGCCTGTTATGCTCGAAGATGCCCAAGCAGGTTGAGCCATGCCGGCAGCGGGGAAAGCAACAATGGCCTTTTCTCTCGGTCGTCCGACGAAAGAGAAGAGAAGCACGGCGATGAAAGGCTGCGGGTAATGAGCAGCGAGTGTTGCTTGTCTATCAACGCCGACCTTCTTTCGTCTTTGGGATTTGGCTTCTGTCTCGCAGAACTATCATCATTGTGCGCAAAGGGATGTCGCAAGACGCGAAGCCGCACAGTGTGCGATACACCGCCTCCCATAGATAGAGCCAAGAGCGTCCTGGGGGCGACGTTGTACGTCCTTCTGAGCACCATCTTCCCCTCAACTTCGTGTCCATGGCTCACAGTGTGAACCTCGTGTGTCTGTGTCTCATGGGAGACAGAACGGGCAAGACAAGATAAATACAATGCAGAGCTTGCCTGTGTCACTTGCCAGAAAGAGATCGGATGCGTTTTTGCAGCTTGCAAAACATGGTACGATTGCTGTCTTCTGCCCTGGTGCTTTCGCATGGGCAGACTGTCGCGTGAGATGCTGAGGAGAACGCATACCGGCCGAATAACCTCTCGATCCTGCAAGCTGGATCCTCAACCTAGATGCGGCTGGTGTCACGACACCAATACGCCCTCAAATGTTCAAGCGTATTCTCTGAAGACTTGCTGGCCTGGCCTCTTATTTTTCTTCCTTTTTTGTTTGCTCTCATTGTCTTTTGCTTCTCCGGTCAGCCCGTTCCACTCGGAGCAGGAGAGATCTCCGCCGAGATAGAGAAGAATGACGCAGTGTTTTCTTCTTCTTTTTTTTTTCTTTCGGAAAACGCAGGATGGAGAAACAACCTAAGGGTACGAACTGAGAACTGACAGGTCACGTTCAGCCAGGAGGATGGACGCAAGCGCGTGTGAGTCTTACACTTCCGCACGGAAGCAAAGATGAAGCACGGGAGGCGATGGAAGGGAAGGACATGGAAGCACGAGAGGACGATCACGGGCAAAAAACCAAGCCATCGGCCAGTCTCTGTCTCCAAACCATGCGGATAGCCGCCTATACGACACACGCGGGTGTCTCTGCAGACGACCTCTTTTGATGGCTTTATGTGGATCCTGAGGCCAGTCATCTATTCCGTACACCGTGGCGGGCGATGCGAGTCACCAGTCTCGACAAGCTGGCCAAGTCGACGCTCGACAGTCTTGTGGAGAGCGAGCTGTCAATGTGCAAGCTATGATCGCTTTGCAGATGGTGCAGAAGCGCGCGCTTTCACTTGAATGCGGGCTCGATACGGTGCGACTACCGTATGCACTGGGCAAGCTTATTCACCAGCTCTCAACGTCGAAATTCTCCTATTTACTCAGCGAGCGAATCCGTTTTTTTTTTAGGATTATGGTCGATATACTGGTCCACGAACTCACAGTGCACAAAGGAGATGCTGCGATACGCCTCGTTTGACGTCTAACCAGTCGCCGGGGGGCTGTGGCCCTTTGTGAGCTGTTTGAGATATATTGTAGACGAAAAGGAAAACTGTTTTTGGAGGCGACGGAAATAGTTAAAATAATGACAGCTCAGCCGTTAGAGGGAACACAGAGAAGAAAGGAGAGAGAAGACGGAAAAAGAAAAGTAGCGATGGACATATTGGACGAACTCGGCTCAACATACTGGACAGGGAGGGTGGGATATTGGCCTGAATTAATATGAGAAAGCATGGAAAACCGTGCAGCGGCGGCAGTGCTTTTGACTTTGACAGGAATGGAGGGGCGAAGGGACGTGGACATGGGGATGGGTCTGTCAACGGTTTCCCCTGCCTTTTCTTCTTCGTGTCTATGCGGCCGGATATACGACGTAATACGCCGTACAAGGTGAAGGCTTTTTCTCCGTACAACACAGTCTTCGACCTTCTCTTCACCTACATATTTCCCAGCCGTTTCTCTCCCTTCAAAGACTCTACCCGGGACAAACGTCGAGCGGGAAGAATGCATTCTTTCCAGGTTTTTGAGACAAGGGAGGGTGGAAACATGGGACGGGATCATGAGATTGCTGGCATAAATTGGCGGCTGGCGGGTTAATCAATCGGCATCAGTGCCCTCAATTAAAAGCCCAAAATCAATCAGAGATCCGCCAATCCACTCAATTTGGTGGAGGATCTTGGACGTCCAAAAAGGCCCAGAAGCGTGGTGCAGGACAAGCACGCGAGAATGACGGGGTCGTTAAAGGTCGATTTACGCAAAAGGAGCGAAGATAAAAGACCAAATGTCACAGTCGCTTTCATCCCTTGCGTCCCTGAGTCGAGGTGCAAGAGAGACAAAAAAATCAGACCTCCGTCGCTCTATCCACGTCTCCCACATCTCCTTGGGACCCCTGCGTCAGTCACTGCCACCACCCACGTCGCAATTACTGGGTGCAACGGCACACACTCGGCGAGTGGCAGTCGCGGGTGGCAGTTGGCAAGTGGCGGGCGTCGCGCCTTCTTCTTCTTTTTCTTCTCTTCTTCTTCTTCTTCTTCTTCTTTTCTGCTCACACGCACGGGCCACAAGTCATCTTAGTCGCTCTTTCCTGGACAGGCCATCGTCTGTCGTCTGCCTCTCTGCTCCTGCCTGTCCAAAGTCTCGCCCAAGTTGAACCAAAGTGCCCATGCGATGTCCATCTACACAGTACTTGTACTCCGTAGAGTCCCATCAGACGGACCCCAAAGGCCCACTGCCCACGATTTCGCGTGTGACGGCTGTTGTTCATTGGCTGGCAGGTGTCTAGAACGTTTAAATCACAGGTCTTCGGCCACTACCCCTGGCGCCGGCCAGTGGGGCACAGCCTGTTGGACAGCGGGCATTTTTGGCCGCTCAGAGGGCTTGGAGGGCCAGCCAATCGCAGTGGGGTATGCGCCCATTTTGGTTAAGGGCGACGTCGAGTGTAATTTCCTTTTTGAAGTGTTTTTCTTGCCCATGGTGGGCTGCTCCTTCCGTCATCTGCATTCTCGGTGCTGTATTTTCCCCTGGCTAGCGCTGGTAGTGTGCCTTCCTTCCCTCCTTCACGGTCGTACCTGGCGTATTTGGTGGTTCTTCTCACCACTTTGCTAGGCGCTTGGCTGGCCGCTCGCACCTTCCTGCCTCTGTGGCTCTGTGCACTGCCCACCCACCCGGGTGGTGTTTACCTCGCTCCTCCCCTTTCGCCAGTCTTTCCATCTCGTACCTAGTCCGGCCGTCCCTATTATCTCGTAATTTCGTTTTCCTCTCTTTTTTCCCTCACTCTCGCTTTTCTTTTCTTTTCTCCCCTTCATCCACCACCGAGAGTTTTCACTCCTTTCAAACTCTCTCACGTTCTTTTCCCCCCCTTACACCCCTCGCGCCGCTTGTTTTCGTTTTCTCAACAAACGAACAGCATCACATTCATTTTTTGTTTATTTTTGTGTGGTAATTTTCGTTTGGTTTCTATCTTCACGCTCTCTTTTCGAAGTCGAATACCGTCCAATCTTTTTTAATTGATTTACCACACATTACGTTCTTTACAATACCCTAGTTGGGGAAAAGACGACATAACCGACTGTTTACTTTTGATCAGCACTTGTTTCCGCCTGTTTACAACCTCTCTCGACACTACCCGACGAAGCCGACCTTTCCGAATCAACTCGTTTGTTCTGTACGTCTATCCGGAAAACGAAGAGCTGGTCGGCCGTGGTCGGCCATGTGGTGGATGATGAATGGCTGTCGCGAACTCGAATGTTGTGGCCGGCCCGGGTCGTGACAACAGAGGCCGACCTTCCAGTGGCCATGGCCCTCTTTCACCAGGGCCGGGCAGGCGGCCGAGAAGAAAGCGGCCGGCTGAGGATCACAAGACGCCATCTCACCGCTGGGCGAGGGGCACAATGGTTTTTGGGAACGGCTTGCTAACCTGCTGCTCATATAGTTGTCGACTTTTTTATAACATTTACACGACTCGCCCCACGATCCTCCGTTACCCTTTTTACCCTTTACAACCACCACGATGTCTTCCTTCGCGCACTTCTTCTCCCGCGGCCAGCTGGCTGCCCGTTCCGACGACACCAACGGCAACAAGGACACGATGACCGCCATGATCATCCTGCTCGCCATTGTTCTCTCCGGCCTGCTCCTGACCTCTACCCTCGTCATGCTCCGCCGCATCAAGAGACGCCAGCAGATGCTCGCCATGGGCCTCCCCCAGTACAACGACAAGACCGGTGCCGGCAACAACAACCCCCACGGTCTCACCATCCAGACGACCAACGCCAACGGCCGCTCGTCTGTTCTCGTCTTCGGCCGCGATGGCCAGCCCATGCTTGCCAACCCCCAGTCGCCGCCATACTCGCCCGACAACGTCCCCGAGATCCGCATTACCTTCCCTGATGAGCACGACGAGATGGGCCGCCGCAAGAGCGGCCGTGTTGTCGTCGTCCGCGTTGGCGAGCACAACGCTGTCGGCATGGAGCCCGTTTCCGAGCAGGAGGAGCAGCTGCCGGCATACGAGAAGGACAGCAAGAGCCAGTTCTACTCGATCGACATGGACCAGATTGGTGGCCTGAAGGAGAAGCAGTACCGGGACTACAACTAAAGGGTGCATCTCAAAATAATCCGAACTTTTGAGACGCTCTCCTTGTTGTTTCCTTTTGCTGCCCTTCTTGTTGCCTCTTAATCTTTCGTTTCTTACACTCTTTTGCTCACACATTTATACCATAATCCGTTTTCCCTCCTACGTCTTTCACATATTCTCATTTCACACATTTATTTTTACTGGGTACCATTTTTCTCTATTTTACGGCGCAGACGTGTTTTTGGGGGACGACAACGACGTGGTACTTTTTAACCGCAAACCGACCAAGCAGGAAGGGGCATTCGCAGCAGGTCGACAAAAGAAAAGAACCGACGGCGAGGCGCCAGGATATGCGTGGAAACAGTGGATGAATTTGGCAGACGAGCACAGCCGGCCAATCCTTTGCTCGTCTCCATGATTCTTCTCCATCTTTGGGGACAGTATGCTGTAAGTTGGACAAGGACGCAAGGATACATGCTGATGCTCCTGGCCGCTTCCTGCATGTTCGACCTTTTCTGTATAGTTTCATGTACATATTGTATTATTACTACTGCATCTATTGCATCGTTTACTGCATCTCATTATGCACTTTTTTCATATTCATTGCTTTTGACCTTGGCGCTTCCTACTGTAGCCTATTCTTGCTCCTCTCCTACTGAAGAATCCTCACAAGGGAAACGTGACCATCGTGATCAAGGCAGTATATCAAGAATGGATTGCTGCTGACGAGCGAATCAGATGTGTTGTCGTTGGCACGCAGGGCGTCTATTTTTGTTTGTTGATCGCCTTCTTCCCTGTTGCATAATATGGCTTTGCGTCATAAATAGTATGTGTCGTACACACAATCATAGAAATAGCCCGATGCTCACATATGCTAGAAATTGCTGGTCGTTCTTTCCCTGCCGTCCGATCTTGCGCTGCGTCGTTGTTTTGGAAGGACGCCACAGCAGTGCTTCTTTGGTGGGGCCGCCGCTCCCGGGCGTCTGGTGCCTTCTTGTCTCTTGCTAATATGAACACGTTGGCGGCGCGCAGCGAGGGAAAATAACGCGAATTGTGGGAAAGAAAAGCTGCGGGCGTCGCAGGGTCCCTCCTACCAATGACGGCCAACGGAAAGCTTATAATTTAATACGGAGTCAAGAAGGAGGAAAGAGAGATCGTCGAGACGTGTTTGTGGCCAAAAAGCTCACCATAAGAATAAACCCCGTTTTAGTAGCTACGACCGGCGCGAAACGATGCCGGCAGGGAAAGCGCGAACGTCGACTTTTTTTTCTGTGCTTGCTTAGTCCGTGGTAATTTTTTGGTCTCCAGACCTCATCTCGGTCCATCCCTCTCTCTTCTCTCTCCTTTTCTCCTCTCCCAACGCACCGACCTTGGTGATCGACAGCACAGCGTCCTTGTGCCCCGTTTCCTTTGTGTGCTTTTTTTTTTCTCTCTTTTTCGTTCTTTCTTTTTTTGACTTTTCTTTTGTTGCACTTTCCTCGTCGACTGCATCGCCGGCAGCAAACCCATCTCCGAATCCCCTCGAAACATGGCCATGCGCCACTTGTTGATGCTCTCTTTTGCCTCGCGAGGCACCTTTTGAATACACCCTTTCCTTCTCCTGAACCCTTATTCTCTAATAAAACGCGCCTTTTCTCTTTAACCGCATAATTACTACGACCTCATCCACCCATCGACTCTTCCACAATGGCGCCCCCGAGCTCCCGAAAAAAGGCGACAGCGCCCTCCCAATCGTCGACATCAAACTCCGAATACCAGACCATTGCCAAGCAATTTGCTGCCGCCAACCGCATCAAACAGATTGAGGATGCCGCGCGGGCGGGCCGGGCAGACGCACATGCCGAGCACAGCCGCGCCACGGCCCTGGAGCGGCGGCGAGCTCTTCGCGAAGCTGCCCGCAAATCTGCCTACGAACGCCGCTGGCTTTGGACCGTCGGCTTCTGGTTCTGGCTGCTCGCCGTGCACGCCGTGGGCATCTTCTACTTTACATCCGGCTTCCTGCTGACCCGGCTGGTCCTGGACGAGCAGTCAAGCTGTGCCGTGAACCCGCTGGACGATGCCAGCAGCAGCAGCAGCAGCAACAGCCATGTTTCTGACCCTGCCAAGGGCTGCTGGCACCCCAAGACTTTTGACCGTGCCGTCATTGTCCTCATCGACGCGCTCCGCTACGACTTTACGGTGCCCGTCGGCAGCGGCAGCATCAACGACTCCCAGGCCGAGCTCTTCCACAACTCGTTTCCCTTCCTCTACGAAACCGCCGTCTCCGACCCGACCCACGCGTTCCTGCGTCCTTTCATCGCCGACCCTCCGACCACGACTCTGCAACGCCTCAAGGGCCTCACGACGGGCACCCTGCCCACGTTCATGGACATGGGCAACAACTTTGCCGGTACTGCGGTCGAGGAGGACAACCTGCTGTTGCAGATGCGCAGCCTCAACAAGACGATTGTGCACCTGGGCGACGATACCTGGACTGCCCTCTTCCCTGGATACTTTGCACCCAACGTCAGCCACGCCTATGACAGCTTCAACGTTTGGGACCTGCACACTGTCGACAACGGCGTGCTTGAGCACATTTTCCCCCTTATGGAGCCGCAGGTCCAAAAGGAGCAGCCCTGGGACGTGCTCATCGGCCACTGCCTAGGCGTCGACCACGCCGGCCACCGCTATGGCCCTAGCCACCCGGCGATGCGCGAGAAGTTGCAGCAGATGGACGACTTTATACGGCGCTTGACAGCTAAAATCGACGACGACACTGTGCTTGTTGTGATGGGCGACCACGGCATGGACAGCAAGGGAGACCACGGTGGCGAAAGCGATGACGAGGTTGAAGCTGCGTTGTGGATGTACGCGCGCCGTCCGCTGTTCGGCCGCACCGATCCGGCTTTTGTGGCACCGCCTGCCACGGCCAAGGAACGCCCTGTCAACCAGATCGACCTTGTGCCGACGCTGGCTCTGCTCCTAGGTCTCCCTATTCCCTACAACAACCTAGGCTGGCCGATCGAGGAGGCTTTTGTGGGCCCACACGGCAACGACTGGTCCAACTTGGCCACCGTGGGCGAGCTTACGGCCGCCGGCATTGATCGTTACCAAGCATCGTACGCGGAGGCCCAGGGCTTTGAAAATGTTCGTGCGCCTGTGCGGCCGGCGCCTGTCGCATCCTCTGGAAAGAAGCAGGCCATGGTCGAGGCCTACGCAGCGCTTTCGGTGTATCAGGCGGATACACTGCGCACCTGCAAAGAGCTGTGGGCCAACTTTGACGTCGGCAGCATGATTCTAGGCATCGCTATCATGGTTTCTGGCGTTCTGTCTCTGCTTCTGTACGCCTCGCGCCGTGGCGATGCGGGCGATGACGACGACGAGGGCATTGCGCTGATTGAGGATGCCGAGCTCGATCATGCGGAGATGCTGCTTGAGCTCCAGGGCGAGCTGGTTGAAGGCGAGGACCTGACCAGCAAGAACAAGCACGACGACTCGGACCTGCAGAACCAGCAGAACCAGCACGCATGGCTTGTTGTCGGCGGCCTGGCAGGCGCTGTCCCTGTCTTGTCTGCCGGCATCGCCTGGGCTTCTGTTGTCAAGGGCGGCTCCGAGCCATGGTACGCATTCGCAGGCTACGCTGCTCTGTCAAGTACCCTTGTTGTCTCGGCGCAGCTGCTCGGCCGTGTTGGTCGTCGCCGCCTGTGGCGTCTGCTGCCCAACAGCATCTGGGGCTGGATGGCCTTTGTGTTCACGGTCGCCCAATCGGCCGGTTTTGCGTCCAACTCGTTTACGATCTGGGAAGACAAGATTCTGCTCTTCTTCCTGGCCACTTTTGGTTTTGTCTCTGCCCTGGCCTCGCTGCGCCTCGTTAAGCCTGGCGACCGTGCCCTGGGTATCTACCACTCCGTTATGTTTGTGCTGCTGGGCCGCATTGCGTCCCTGTCCAAGCTTTGCCGCGAGGAGCAGATGCCATACTGCACCTCGACGTACTATGCTTCGGCCAACTCGTCTACATCGGCCATCTGGCAGCTGGCCATCCCATTTGCCGTATTCCTCATTATGCCCACAATCGTGCGCTCCTTCTTCGAGCCCACACGGTCCTACGAGGGCCTGGCCCCGACGTGGATCGGCTACGTGTTCCGTGGCGGTCTCTTCATGGCCGCCGTGTACTGGACGCTCGACGCCGCCGACAGCGGCAACTGGTGGGCTGATACTCTGCCCGCAGGCACGATCAAGACCGCCTCCGTGTACGTTGCTCAGACGGTGCTGGGACTGGCGCTTGTTGCGGGTACGGTTGCCTTTGTCTGGGCCGGCCCCTGTGTCTCCTTCTCGGCGCGCGCAGCCCCTGGCTCCAATCGTGCCCAGGTGGCTGTCCTCGGCTACGCAAACGCACACGGTGCGCGCTACCTGCTGCTGGTTGTCAACCTGCTTGTTGCGGGCGTGCAGCTGTCGAAGCCCATGGGTGGCGGTGCTCTGGCCCTGATGCTGTGGCAGATTTTGTCGCTCCTCGAGCTGCTCGACCTTCTCAAGTCGGGCACCCCCGAGGTTCCTGATGCAGAAGAGTCGGCCACCAGCGGTGATCGCGGCACCAATGTGAGTACGGGCAATCGCAGCCTGCTGGCATCGATCGAGGAGGAAGAAGAGGCCGGCTCGACTGCGACCATCAACGGCGTTTCCGTCGCCACGGCTACCGATGCTGCCTCCGCCAATGCCGCAGCTGCAGCCTCTACCGCAACACCGTCGTCCGTCGCTGTCATTGGCCCCGTCATCCTCGCCATGCTTGCCAACTTCCACTATTTTACAACTGGCCACCAGGCGACGCTTGCCAGCATGCAGTGGGACAGCGCCTTCATCCCGCTCTTTACCGTGCGCTACCCCTGGAGCCCGCTGGTCATTGCCGCCAACACCTTCCCCGGCCACCTGATTGCCGTCGCCGCCGTCCCTCTTCTCGTCCTCTGGAAGACGGGCCCTCGTCGTCGCGGTGGTCTGCTGTCGCCGACAAGCCGTGCTCTTGCCGGCTTTGCGGCGTACTTTGCCGTCGAGGCTCTGGCCACCATGGCTTGGGCCGGCCACCTGCGCCGCCACCTGATGCTCTACCGGGTGTTCAACCCGCGCTTCATGATGGCGGCCGCCGCGTTGCTCGTCGTGGATATTGCCGGCATTGTGCTGGCGCTGATTGGCCTGCGGTCGAACACGCTGGCAGTGAGCGAGGTGTTTGGCTGGGTGGACGATTATTAGATGATGTGAGGTTGGAGCGAAAGGGAGTATGGGACTAGAAGAGCATCCATCGAGATTGGAAAGCACAGCATACGAGTAATGTCCACATATAGGACACACTCATAATTCAATGGAAGGAAAGCGACTGTCGTAGTGGGGCTCTCTTCATGGCCAATTTTGTTTGTATAAAAATATATATAATGTGTACAATGTTCATTTGTAGAACTTTCATAGACTAGACCTACCGGTTATAAAAATTAAAATCAAAATAATTAACATATCGAATGGTTCAACAGGCGTGAGTGAGTTTGTCGTGATCTGTTTTCGATTACTATTTATGTCAGAAATGCACAGTGTACATTGTACTCAGAAGTTCTTGCACACTGTACGTCAATAGCCCAAAAACACGTGCCGGCACTGGCCGATGAAAGCCTTTAGGCCTATGCCAAAACAAGAAACTGCAACCCGTCCCAGTAGGGCGACCCACCCTCTTGCCTTGGACGTTTGAGTGAGCACCTTCCGCACCTATCCACCTATCCACCTTCGTGAGTCTTTAGCAGAGAAGGTGCCTCCTGAGAGTCCTGACTGCCGAGACGCCCTTAACTCTTGCCCCTTCTTGCCCAACTTCGCACGTTCACATTTCAGACGCGCAAACGAAGTGAAACAAAACTCTATCAACGACCATGCATTGCTACTAGCTCTCACGACAAACCCTCTCCCCTCCCTTCTTCTTCCCTCGCAAAACAAAATGCCCGCGGTCAGGCTGCTCGCGCTGGCACCCGCACCAGGCCAGCAGCTCCAGCTTCTGCGCAGCGCCGGAAGTGCAAGCAGCAGCAGCACAACGAGAACGACAACAGCCAGAGATGGCAGCTATTCCAAGGACAGCAATGGATGCCCATCTATGAAGCCGCCTCCGTCGTCTTCCAGTGCCATGTCGACGACAGCCACCGCCTCCGCCGGCCCGCACCACCCGCCCGCTCAACCGAGCTGGTGCCGAGGCGCGTCGCCCGCCGTGTCTCTCTTCCATACGCGGGCACAACGGCCGATCGCGGCCTCTGGAGCCAATGCGAGCTCCGAACGCGTTCGGATGCACCAGCAACAGCCTCGAGTGACCTCTAGAGCGTTTGGATCCGCGACGATGCCGAAGCAGGTCGCCTTTCCCCGGCACGGCAAGGCAGTGGCCCCACAAGAGACAATCACCCCCACCACCGAAACGACAGAAAAGGAGGCTTCCACAACGACCGAGGAAGCCACAAAGACACCAGTAGAAGGAGTAAAAAGTGCGTCGGCAGTCTCATCAGAAGAGGCACCGGTAGCAACAGAAGAGAAGAAACCGGCAAAGAAGAATGGCAAACGGACCAGGGCAGCAGCTGCAGTCGAGGCGAAGGGTAAGGAGGACGCTGCAGCAACACCGGCAGAGCAAACCACTGCATCTGCAGCATCTGTCAAACCTGCCTCATCGACCGAGCCGGCAAATTCCACAAAGGCGCACACAACACCAGGGCCATCCGCTGCAGCCGTCGATGCACAGAAAATCCTCGGTCGCACAGACGGGGCAGACCCAAGCACTATTCCCAGCGACCCGACAGGCGTCATCGCCGAGGCAGCCGCAGCAGCAACGACGGCAGCGGAGACGGCCAGTGTTGCTGCCGGTATTCTCGGTGGCGCTTCACCAGTGATTGAGCTGGGCCCGCCAAAGGTCGCAATCGGCGCAATCCTCGAGCCAGGACAGAAAGAGCAAGGCCAGTTCGGCCAGCAGCAGCAGCAGCAGCAACAACAACAAAAACAGCAGCAACAAGAATCAAGAGACCAAGCCACCTCGCCATCCCAACATCAATCTCTGTCGCAGAACAAGCTCCTGCCACCACATCTCGCTCCGCCACCCTACGTACATCACTTTGACAGCTACTCGCTCGTGAAGCAGCTCGAAGCCGGCGGCTACAAGCAGGAGCAGGCCATCACGGCCATGAAGGCCGTGCGATCGCTGCTCGCACAAAACTTGGATGTTGCCCAGGCCGGTCTCGTCAGTAAGAGTGACGTTGAGAACGAGGCGTACCTGTTCAAGGCAGCGTGCGCCGAGCTCAGCATCGAGGTGCGCAACAACCGGCGCCGCGCTGATGAGCTTGTGCGCCAGCAGCGCACCCTATTGCAGCACGAAGTGGACATTGCTGCCCAGTCTGTCAACCAGGAGCTAGTGACGCTTGCAGACGTGGTCAAGGAGCTGTTCAACGACCGCAAGATGGCTGTTCGCGAAGAGCAAAAGGCACTCGAGAGTGCCATCCAGCAGCTCAGCTATAAGATCACCATTATGCTCAATAGCGAGATGCGGTCCGAGATCGAGGGTCTGCGTTGGGTGCTGATCCGGCGGTCGGCGCTGGGCATCATCTTCATGGCCATCCTGACACTGGGTACGCTGCGGTACGCAAGCTACTTGAGCCACGAGAAGAAGAATGCAGCGGAACGTGCACTGCGTGAAGCGCATGAGGCCGAGATGCAGCGGTTTGCCGACACCAAGTTCGATACGAGCGCACCACCAGACGCTGCCGAGATTCTGGCGGCGAACTGAGGAGGCAGGATCTAACGAGAGTTTTTGAGGAGTTATCGGGGCTTGGTAAGATACAGTTTCAACACGGACAAAATGGGATACGGAGTAGTTATGGCAGGGATGGGCGAACACGACTTTGGAAACAAACAAAAGAAAGGGACATTAGGAGATACCCAAAAATATAGACTCAACACATCATCATATGGCATATAGCAATCACATATCTCAATCTCTGGCTCGTGGCCAAAAAAAGAAAACAATCAAATATAAACACCAACATCTCAAAAAGTAAATATAGTAAATTATTTGCATGTCATGTCTTCGTTTCGAGTAATCAAAATAGTACGTAAGCAAATATACAAGAAAAAAATGATAAAACAAAAGCACCCAGACTTGGTGAGTTAAAGTACAGGGCAGGGAAAGGCTATCCAAAAGTCGCTCTGTTTTCTCAGTGTCTCTCGCGATGCACATATACATCTCGCCAATTTGTGATTTTGTGTTTTGAGTTGGACGGTCGGGGTAAGAAAAGAAAACGGTATAGTTTGCAGTCTTTTTAAACCACCTGGACTACTTGTTCAGGTTCAGCGAGTTGATGGCGCTGGCCAGTGTGCCGCCGGCAAGAGTGCCGCCGTCGGCCGCCTGGCTCGGCTCTTCGTCCCAGCCCCAGACCTTGGACAGGAAGCGGGCCATGTTGACACGCTTGGCGCTCATCTCCTTGACCCATGGGTGGTCAAGCATACGCCATGGCGTGGCTCTGCGGTTCGGGTCCTTCTCGAGACTGTCGAAATGTTAGCAAAAAATATAAAGAGAGTAACAGTACGAATCAAAGGGAGCGAGGAGGAAGACATACCAGCACTCGATAAAGTATTTAAAGTTCTCACTCCAGACAATGTTGGCATCGGGCTCGTCCTTGAGCTTCGGAATAGGCTGCCGAACAATATACGTCAACAGGTCGATCAGACCGGCACGCGGCTGTATCTCCGTGCCGTCCGCCGGGAAGGGGAAGCGGTGCTGAGCGACCTCCAGCAGCGTGACGCCAGTTGACCACACATCCGAGGTAATCGTGTAGGTCTGGCCCGTGATACGCTCGGGTGCCATGTAGTAGCTGGTGCCGATAAAGGTGTTGGCCTCGCCCTTGGTTCCAAAGTCGCCAGACACACCAAAATCGCACAGCTTGACCTCGCCCGTGCGGCACAACAGAATGTTTGACGGCTTGATGTCACGGTGGATAATCTTCTTGGAGTGCAGGTAGGTCAGGCCGTGCAAAACGCCCTCGGCGATCTTGCCCAGAACCTTCTCGCCCGTACGGCCGCCCAGGCGCTTGACCTCGCGGTAGATGCTGTCGAGCGAGCCGCCCTCACAAAACTCCATGGCAATGGAGATGGTCGCTGTGGCCGGGTCGACAAAGGCACCGTAGTATCTGCAAATGTGCTCCGATGCGCACTCCTTGTTGAAACCAAGCTCGCGCACAATCTGCTTCTTGACGTCGGGGTCCGGGTTGGTCGTAATCACCTTGAGCGCAAAGATGGATTTGCCGCCCTTGAGCTGTGCTCGCGTGACGGCACCACCAGCGCCCTCACCAAGACTGCCGAGCTCGACGATGCGCTTCTCCATACTCGCAATACGCCAGCCCTCGTCGTCAAGGTCCTCCACATCCAGTGTGCGCGCCTTTTCCAGGGCCTGCTGGTCAAATGCCTCCAGGCCCGACATGCTACCCTCCCGCTCCATACCCACGCCGCCTTCGCTAATCTCCGAGTAGATGGAGCCCACGGCCGACACGGGGTCGGGCGTGCCATGTGGGCGGCCGGAGCCAATGCCGTACTGGCTGGCAAAGGAAAGAGCCGAGTATTGGGAGCCTGCGGATGTCGGGTTGCTTGCACGGCCGTCGAGAGGACCAAAGCTACCAGACCGACTGTGTGCTGCACTGCTCTCGCTGCCGCCGGAAGCACTCTGGAGAGACTGGCCGCGGCCAGGCGGTTGCTCGTGCGGGATGCCCTGACTGCCCATTGGTGTTGCCAGGTGCAGCACAGGCAGTTGGGGCCGGCCGACGGGCTGGAGTTGTGGGAGAGGTGCGCCAACGGGCTTAACGGTGTTTGAGGAAGGAATGGCGAGGCCGAGACGGGGCGGGCGTGCGCCGGCATTCGGCCGTGGCCCCAAGGCCGGTCGGAGAAGTGGTGGTGCTGGAGAGGAGTTTGGTGGGAGGATCTGGAGGGGAGGAGGGGCCGAAGCATTGTCGTGGTTTGGCGTTGCCAGTGAGAGCTGTCAAGATATCAAAGTTAGGCATTGGTCATCAGGTCTTGGGAGGCGGCATTGAAAGCCAGAAGCACTTACGCGAGGCCGTCCCTCAGCAACGGGACCGGTTGACCCTTGATCAGCCATTGTGTGTGTATAAAGAAGGTTGCGAGTAAAGCTAGAAAGAACAAAACAGGGTCGAAGAGAGACCAAGAACCAGAGTATCGCGGCCCAATGTGAGAGGCACGAGACTCTAATAGAGGTCACTGTCTTATGTGGCCCAAGCTGTTGTTCACGTTCGGATGGTTGCAAGAAGTTTGAAAATTGTTTCCGTGTAGTTGGGAACAAGTTAGGAGCTGATTTACTTTGGTATCGCGGTAAGTTGTGTCGCAGCAGGCGGAACAGACGTGGAGAATAAGGCGGAAGTGGGATGTTGATGATATCGTCGAATACGAGAGGGGAATCGAAAGTAAAGAGGTGGAAGCTGCTAGATCGTATATCCGAAAAGTCGAGTAGTCAAAAAGCAAAAGAATGCAATATAGTGTATCCAAAAAATATAGCTCAGGAAAGTGAAAAACGAGAGGAAAACGTAAAGTCGCTCGAGTGAGTCGAAGTTGAGAAACCGGAGGTAGAAAATAAGGCCACGAAAGGACAGGATAAACAGGCAAGCAAATGGATACGCAAACGAGAGTAGATGCGAGTCGTCGACGAGGACCGAGATTCCCAAGCAATGCGGCGAGGTTGGAGGGAGAAGAGAACGGAAAGGGACGACAAAATATCGAGGACGGGAAGAGAGGAAGAGGCAGAGAAGGGAAAGAAATGGACGGGTCGAGGGTCGTAGTTGTGAGATGCGCCGCCCGCGCAGGCTTTAGTGCGTTTTAGGAGAGGGGCAGGCTGCCCGAAACCAAAGGGGGCAAGAGGCACTTTTACTTTTCAGGAGGGAAGGCGGGCTCGAGGGGACACAGAGACAGGGCACAAGGACACTGGACACTGGACACGCTGTAAATAAAAGTGGGCGAGTCCTACGAACATTGCCCAAAGCGGTCTGGTGTGGGGAAGCCGTTGGCGGTTGGTTGTTGGTAGGGCAGAGGGGAAAGGAGCGAGCCCAAAGCAGCCGGTTTCCCTATTTTCCCTGTTGAATGCACTTTTTGTAGGGAAGAAACGAGGAAGGAACGAGGAAGGAACGAGGAAGGAATAAAGGGCTGGTAGAGATGAGAAAGGCATGAGCAGCAGCGACGAAAGGGAGAGGAAAGAGCAGGACGCGGGAAAGAACGAGGCAGGACAATAGCAGAGAACTTTACAAGAAATGGCAGGCTCGGTGTGCCGCTGCTGGGCTGGACCCTTGGCGGGCCAGACGGGCATCGAGGCAGGAAATGGCAGGGGCCGTTGGATCCAATACGACAGCCAACTAATTCACATGGAGCACATGGAGGGAGGATGGGACAGTAAACATAAAGTGAAAGGAGCGTTGCTTTTCTTGACTCTGCCTCGCTTTACCTTTTTGTCACGGGTGATTGCAGTTTCGATTGGTGGAGCGCGGGAAGGGGCGAATGGCATTGCTTGCCCTGGCCCTTTCCTTCACGTGGACTCGGTCGACAACAGGGGCAAAGAAAGGAAGAAGGAAGGGAAGGAGCATTGGACAGACGAGCAGCACAAGCAGCACAAGCAGGAGCAGCCGCCGTTCGTCAGCGGTCTCGTCACCAGTCTCCACCACCCCCAAGAAAAAGCGGTCTCCACCACGCCCACCAAGCCTTTTTCTCTCTCCACCAGAACACGGGCCAGCAAGCCAAAGCCAGCGAGCCAGCTGTTGCAGATCCACGTTACCCTTCCGAGAGGATCATCTGCGACAGGCGATCACTGCTGTGGAGGGCCAGGCCACTGCATCAGTTGCCGCCAGGGACAAATTGGAAGTGGACCGGTTTACGCGGCAAAACAAAAGAGAACAAAACAAAACAAGCGGCTTCACCGCCAGGGCACGACTGTCAGCTGCAACAAGGAGTCGTCGACACGGATCGAACGGCGCATCTGCGAGGTGCGGTACAGATACAGACACCTTCCACAGCAGGTGGTGCCCTCGCCGGCGGTGGTACTCAACAGGGCTGACATCAAAGCGTGGCCAGGCCAAAAGACCAGGCTCTACATTTCGTACTCCGTACGACGATCGACCAGGGACTGGCCAACGGCTTTGAATTTCAAAGTGGAATTGCATCCGACTGGGACTCGCACATCAACACGGACACAGAAATTAAACAATCAGGGTCACACATTGCAGACACGCAGAATCCGAAGCGATACACGCGTATGTGTAAAACTCGCGAGCCTTGCTGCATTCTTTATTCGCCTTGTTCTCCTGTCCTCTTTTCCCCTTGGATCTGCCCCGCTTGCTGTACCGGACCCTCGACTCGTCTCGATGGCTGCAGATGGTTGCAGCCCTCATCGCAGCTCGGCGGCTACATTTTCACTTGAAAGCACCACCAACAATTGCACAATTACGACGTATTATTACAACCAAGTTTTCCAGGCACTGTCAACAGCGAGATGAAGGGGTAAAAATGCCACGCCACGTCTGCAAGGTGTCAACCAATCAGAAAGCTCACAGCTAGGAAGGCACGGCATGGCCCAATCCCAACAATGCCATGTCTGCAGGATTTGCAAAATAGCTGTTAAAGCATTTCTGAGTAGTATTTTTACTAATATTTGCTATGGTCCTCCTAAAGATGTGCACGTTTGCATACTTTAAATCTTATCGTCCTGGAAGCTGGCTCGCCTTGTCACAAATAAGACGGAAGGGAGACGCAACTCTCTTCCGTCTCATATACAACTACTGAAATCCCAGCACTCCCTGAAATACGGACGCTACATTCTGAGCACATGAACTTCATAGATGGCATCGTGACGATATCTCGCAGCTGTTTGCTCTTTAAGCGCCGCTGCAAGCCAGGGCTGTCTTCTCATACATATACATATACTCCGTACAAATAAATTATGTGATGGCTACCACTTTGGCTGTTGCTTCCGTTCAATGCATGACAGCTCCCACCTTCCTTTCCGCAAATGGTCACCTCGCGTCCCAGCGATCATCAACGTCTGGTTTTGCGCAGGAGTCAGGAGATCCGTCGTTTCGATTTTCGTCAAAACTTCTTGAATCTCGAAAACCTGCATTCCCCTGTGTCACATTGCGCTTGTAATTTGATATTTCTCCATCTTTTCGACTCCCCGGGAAGAGCACTGCAATCTCGTGTCAAGACTTTTGTGCTGCCATTGGACGTTGCAATCAAGACTTTCTCTTCCTTTTTCTCCTCTCTCAAGCGCGCGCTTCGTGATGAAAGCTGTGGAGTGGAGGTTGCCGTATTAGTGCGCTTTCCTTACAGGGGCTTTAGTCCTGTCCTGGCTTGGTACTTGGTGCTGGCTGGCCCTCGTGCCTGGCCTGGCCTAAGCCTGTCTGTCGCGGGCGGAGAGCGGTCCATTCCCCGCCCAGCGGCAGCCATAGTAATATGAAGTGGTCCACTTATTTCTTAAAGGTCGACCCTGACGCGCTGCTCACCGCCTAAATTTTTCTGTCCCACATGGGAATTTTTGATGGCAGAAAACGTGAAAATACTGGGAAAGTGCGATGCAAAGCGCCTTTGGCCTTCGATCGTACCTTCCCAGCTCCCACAGGACGGCGTTCGAAATCACTTCCTTCCAAATTCGCGTTAAGCAACCATACTGCCACGCCCCCTTTTGGTCAACCCCCCTTTTTTACGATTGACAAAATACACGCCATGCCTGCATCGACACTACCAAAACCGGACGGCAAGGTGGTCCGGAGGAGCGACCTGCTAAGCGCCAACTCGCCGGCAAGCGCCTCAGACGACAACGAGTCCGACTACCTCGACAGCGATGAGCCGCGCAAGAAGCGCCGCATGAGAACAGACGCGTCTGACGAGGGCAGCTCTGAAGACTTAGACGGCGAGGAGGAGGAGGAGGATGACAATGACGACGAGAAGGATGGGGACGACGAGGACAAGGAGGAGAAGCCACAACCTATCAGCATCGCACCGGCGCCGTCCATGTTCAGGGCTCCCTCGCGTATTCGTTCCCGAGTGGCTACCGACGACAAGGCTGCTTCTGCTGCCCAGAAGAAGGCAATCGACGAGGCCGTCAAGGCCCTTGCTGCTGAGGGCAACGACGATAATGGTGCTGCACCCGAGGATCCGGCTGCTGCAGCCGCAGCCAATGTCCTCGCGGCACCGACCGACCCCAACACTACTTTCAATGCCATCTCCGTGAAGCCCTGGCTCGTCCGGTCTCTGTCCAACATGGCCATTCGCCGGCCGACAGCCATTCAGAAGGGCTGTATCCCGGCCATCCTCCGAGGCCATGACTGTATTGGTGGCAGCCGAACTGGTTCCGGTAAAACAGTGGCTTTTGCTGTGCCCATCCTGCAAGCATGGTCAGTCGACCCGAGTGCCATTTTCGCCCTGGTTCTGACGCCGACACGCGAGCTTGCCCTCCAGATCTACGAGCAGTTCATGGCCATCTCGGCGCCCCAACCGCTCAAGGCGCTGCTCGTCACAGGCGGTGCCGACATGCGGCCCCAGGCCATTGCCTTGGCCAAGAACCCACACATTGTCATTGCAACTCCGGGCCGTCTGGCCGACCACATCCGCACGTCGGGTGAGGACACCATTGGCGGTCTGAAGCGTGTGCGCTACGTCGTGCTCGATGAGGCCGATCGTCTGCTTACAGCAGCCACGACGCTGCCGGACAATGGTGGTGGTGGTGGCAAGAAGAAGAAGGGCAAGGGTGCCGACAAGAGCGGTGCAGCCTCGGGCAGCATGCTTCCCGACGTCGAGACGTGCCTGGGTGCCCTGCCGCCACCAAACAAGCGCCAGACGCTGCTGTTCACGGCCACAGTGACGCCCGAGGTGCGTGCACTCAAAACGATGCCTCGCAGCGAGGACCGGCTGCCCGTGTTTGTGTGCGAGGTCGAGACACATGCACCGGCCATCCCGGCCACACTGACACAGTCGCACTTGACGGTCCCCGTCACCCACCGCGAGCACTACCTGCACGCGTTCCTGAGCACAGCACACAATGCCGCACTACCCGCTGTAATTGTCTTTGTCAACCGCACATCTACAGCCGCGTACCTGCACCACCTGCTGCGACTGCTTGGACACCGTGTGACCGCCCTACACGCCGCTCTTCCGCAGCGCCAGCGTACTGACAATCTCGGCCGCTTCCGCGCAGCAGCAGCACGCATCCTGGTGGCAACCGACGTGGCTGCTCGTGGTCTCGATATCCCCGAGGTGGCCCTGGTCGTCAACTACGACGTCCCCCGCCTGGCCGATGACTACATCCACCGTGTCGGTCGTACAGCGCGTGCGGGCCGTAGCGGTGAGGCCGTGACGTTTGTCGGCCAGCGGGATGTGGACCTGATTCTGTCGATTGAAGAGCGTGTCGGCCGTTCCCTCGAGGCATGGTCGGAGGAGGGTGTCAACCTAGAGACACGTGTGACCAAGGAGGCGCTGAAGCTGGTGGGTGAGAAGAAGCGCGAGGCGCTGCTGGAGATTGAGGAGAACCGCGAGGTGGGCGGCAAGCGGAAGCGGGGCATGCAGAAGCTGCGGGCGACGTAATCCAATGCGAGGCGAAGCCGAACATGACGTGCCCTTGTCAGATACAGCCGGGCAGGGTGAGGCGGGTGGCGTTCGGAGACGACGTCCACCGAAGTACTGGCAAGCGAGAGACGTGGGGGTTGCTGCCGAGAACTTCTTTGGTTTTCAATTTTTTGTTCTCATTTCTTCATCACATTTGCATACACATTGCGTCCCTGCCTTTTACCACTTCACTCGACAGCAGATAGATCATAGACAGAGCCACTTTTTTGCATGGAGGCGTTATATTGACATATATTATCATCACCATCCCTGAACTTGAACTCGGTGACAAGCGAGACATGTTTGATACAGAAACGTTGGCCTTGGAGAAAACGGAGGGCAGAGATCGGTAGATACCATGACAACGGGCGGTGTGTAGCGAGTGGCTGTCCGGTGTCGACGAATAGCCTGGATGAGGTGTGTCGATTCGGATGAACGATGGTCATGCCCGATGGTAGTACACGATTCGGCACCTATTCAGGAGAACGTTGCACGGATCGGGGGCATGTAGAACAAAAAAAATCATTAAGAGCTGGTCTTCGACATGCCGTAGCCGAGCCAGCGGGACTGCCGAGTCCCCAAGGTATGAGCCGAGCAGTCGGTATTGTTGTGCAATTTATCTGGGTCAACATCGACGGTTGGTGGTGCGGTTGGTATCTAGTATCAAGCCGGTACACCTCTCTTTCTCCCTTCCTTTGGCTTTTATCTTCCTGTAAAGATATCACTTTACTTTGGCAAGCTGTATCTTTGTTTGTATTTTAGAAACCACCATCTTATTCCTATGTTTTGTTTTTCATTATATATTGTTTTTTTTTTAAAAAAAAAAAAAAAGAGAGAGAGAGAGAGAGTAAGAAGTGAAAAAAAAAATCTCGACAATTTATTTCATTTTCACCTCTACCATTTTTTTTCTCTTTAAAGCAATAAAAATGTACACTAACCACTATGAACTACACCATAGATCACACCATAAAGACACAGTATCTTATATATAGATTGCTTATTCACGAATATTATTCACTTTCAAAACTTTCTTTTTTCGTTCGCCTTTAGAGCTAGAGGCAGCATCGTGCGATTGTTGATGGATTGCGCCGATACCCCTGCATCCCCTCGACTCTCATACTTGGGTTGTAGTCTCTTCTGAACCTCCATACGTAGTCTCATATGAAATTGCCAAATAGGGGCATGTCTTACTTGGGCTGAAAGCGACAAACGAGCGAGAAGGAGCCCAACCCCGTATCTTTCTCTCCTTTTCCAAGGCTGGCAACCCAGCTGTTCGGGTCGATAGATTACCATTGTACGATTATAAAAGCAGGGCTATGTATGAAGCAGGGGTCCTATTATTGGTGCATTATGGGAGCTGAGAGAAAGGAGGGATGGCCAGGCTTTGTTCGGACTCTCATTTCACGATGGAAGCTGGGGTCAATGGGCTGGCAGCAGGGGCTAGGAGGAGGAAAAGGGAGACTGCATGTTCGGTAGACAAAACAACGTGAAATACGGAGCGGGATACGATGTGTGGTTCAGCCTCAAAAAAACAAAGATAGAAAAAAGAAAAGAAAAAGAAAAAGAAAGCGCATTGACGCCTGGAACACAGTTCACAGTCCGGGGACCACGAGAAACCCATGCTTCTTTTTGTTGATCTTTTACCTTTTCACCTTTTCAGAGTTTTACACCGTAATTTTCTTTATTTTCTCTTCCTTTCTCTCCCTTCCTTTATCCTTTCATCTGCCGGCGGGCCGCTACTTTTGCCTGAGACATGGAGACTCGATCAAAGAAGGGGAAGAAAGGGAAGAGAGACAGAAAGAAAGAAGAAGAAGAAGAAAAAAAACCTCATTCATTCACCTGTGCTCTTTGTGGACGGTGAACCCCGTGACGGCCTCTTTGCTCTCGGTTCGCTGTTCTCTTTCTCTCATCTCGTTTTCCCTTTGTTGGTGGCTCGTTCTCGGCCTTTCCCCTGACGGCTTGCTGTCCGAATTGGGAAATATCGTGTCTCACTTCTGGCTCCCGCCTTGTCTTTGCGTTGTTCCGTTTCTTTTTGGTCTCAATTTTCCACTTTGCTTCCTCCCTTGTGCCTCAGCTTTTCAGCCCCAACTACCGAGTGAATGGTTCCCTGTGTCCAGACGGGCCAGGCACAGGCTCCGGAAGCCTCCCAGTCCGGCCCACAACCCAGGATTCCAGGCCGATCACCAATTTTTCTCAAATCTCATTCATCCCTTTGTTTCCTTTTGTTTCTGGTCTCGGGTACGGAGTATCCATTCACGCTTTCATTCACGCATGCACTTGGCATCCCAGCTCGGCTGGCGGCCTTGCCTACTTCTGAAAATTCGTGGGGATCATCGCCTTGTGAGCTCCATGTTTGCCTTGTGTACCTTTGTGATTTGTTGTCTTTTTGGTGGTGGTTCATGTGTCTGACGTGGTCTGTGGCCAGCCCATCAAGCTCACCGCCGTTCACACGCCCCTTCTCACCTCTCACATCCCTCCCCACGTCGCCGTTTCTCCCCCTGGACACGTATGTTTACGAGGCCACCGTTTTGACGGCCTTGGGGCGGCCTTCTTGCGCACCGACCAGGCGATTGGGCCTGGAGAAGGAGTGGGTTGTGAAGTGTTGAGGCTGAGTGTTGAGTTGAGTTGAGCCTTTTGCCGTGTCTCATTGGTCTCTCATTTTTCTGTTGCTTTTTTTCTTTTTTTCTTCTCTCTTTTTTTTCTTGGTTGCCCACAAAAAGAACATACTGAAAAGCCGCAGAAACTACACAGGACAAATGAAAAGAAATCATAAGATGTCGTCAACAAAATACGCAAGTAAACACGCGGAAGCCACCTGTAAGATCCGCCGGTGTGTTTCAACATGTGCCAAAAGTGCCCAGAGATATGCCTAGAAGTTAGAGCATGAAAACACAGCTGCCTAGCTGTTGATCTCTCTTGGCCTGGCAAATCATGCACGGAGTACTTTTTGCTGTCCGTCTTCCCCACAATCTTCAGGGCACTTTTTTTGTCCGTGGTCATACCTGCACAGCCTCGACTGCCCACGGTGATTATTGACCGGTGTTCTGGCTTCTTTCTTACTACCGTATACGTCGTACTTCGTACCCAACTTGCTCTTTCTGCTCAGCATTCTGTAGTGGATGTATGCTTAATGTTTTGCGTGTTTGTCTTGCGTTGTATGTCGTAATCAGCTGCCAAATATTCTCCGTCCGACTTTGCCTCCTCTGTACACACACAGTTTTCAGGCGGTACTTTTTGGTAGCGTCGGCTCAGAGTCCTTAACGGCGCCGGAGACTTTTCTGTGTACGGAATATGAGTCGTGTATGTATAAGTCGTGCGTGGTGTATGGAGTAATACTCAGTTGATGGTGTTCTGGCCCTTTGGTCTGGCTCTTTGGTCTGGCTCTTTTTTTTTTTTTTTTTTTTTTTTTTTTTGGTGTGTTCGCTGGACCGGCCAGAATGGGTCAACAGCGCGTGCGACCCAGCAGGCTGGAACGAGCTTCACTAGGAAGGGACGAAGGGGGTGTGTGCAAATGGAAGATGGGCAGGCACGACCGACTTTTACGGCTTTACGGTGGTCAGAGACGGACGGGAGTTAAGAGCGACCCGTGATTGGCTAAAGACCGACGGAATCCCCATAATTTCCCACGGTGCACTCTTTGCTGGTCTCTCTCGTTTACTCTTTCCTCTCTCTCGCTCTCGCTTACTACCAGCCATCAACGGCGCCTGGGGAAAAGGCGACGCCGACAGGGCGAGCCGAGTCCGTTTTATGAATTGAGAAAGGGATCGACGAATCAAACAAAGGACAGTGACAAGGCAGAGGCGGAAGAAACCACACCAAACAAAGGAATAGATTGCGAGAATCGAGAAATGCGAAACGATCAATTGACAACCGATCTTACAAAAATGCGATGACGACAAGACCCTGAAGGATTCACTATCGGTGAATGCGGCAGTTCTGGGCTCCGTTTCAAGGTTTCTTTGTTGAAGAGGAGCCACGGCACTTTGTCGATATTCCATTTCCTCGGAGACCCGAGTGTGTGGTCTCGTGAACATGTTTTTGAGGATCAACGAAACCTCAAAACAAGCAGCAAACAACAAGTAAGAAACAAGACATAAACAACGCATCGCAAGGGTTTGAGCAACCCGACTCTTTCTCTTTATCATTTGCGGGGGACGAGAATTAGACGAGAGCGAGAAAAGACCGCATCGAATAGGCGGAGATCACGGAGCACGGAAGAAACGGGTTCTGAGGTCACAGGGCCACGGAAGCTTGAAGAACGAAAACCATCAGGAAAAGCATCACGAAAAGCAGATGGAGTTTGGGTGGGCAAGTATGGGGATTGTGAAACGGGCATCTACGGAGTTGGAAGTCTGGACTGATAAGATAGACAACAAGCCGGCCGTTACAGCGTTTACGGGTTTACGAGCAGACTCAAAAGAGCAGTTCAGAAGAGTAATCAGCGGCGGTCGTCCACAATATGGACTGCGTTATGCTGACTTAACCAAAGCGGCTCGTTTTCGCGAGGCGCAAAAGCAAGCCCTAGAGCCAGAGCGAATGGGTGTACTGAGTACGTCGTAATTACGGCACGCAAAAGTAAGACGTAAACACGGAAACTCGCATTCTCGCAGTGCGAAACGGTGGACTGCCTGACAAAGAGAAACGGAGCCCTGACCAAACACCGCCGTGCCACGCATCGTTTTCTATCCCAAACGCTGTCTTGCCTGTTTGTGAGTTGGTAAGCCAGCCAAATCTTGGAAAGACGAGCCGCAAAAGACGGACGGGGTCAACATGGTAATCCCGAATCCCATCTATTCACCCCCCCCCCCTCTTTTGTCCTGCATAACCCTATTTTGGTGGTCTAGACAGTCTCGACAGCATATGTACGTTTAATCAGTCACGACAAATACAGCAGAGTGCCATGCAGACGACACACAAGGGCGCATCCTTCTCGTATATGTCGGCGTTTGAGTCGTAAAGCCCGTCTATTTCACGGTCCTGCACGGCAGCGCTCGCGCTTCGGACATGACCGCGTTTAAAGAGGCCCGCTGGTAGAAAGGTTAATTGACAGCAGTACGAAACTGACAATTCAGAATGTCGTATCGCGTGTTGACTCAACTTGTCCGTCGTAAAGTCAGTAAAGTATGTACTCGGAATGTGATGCAGGGACTACTTATAGTTCATCCACAGCAATCCACACTCGATTGAAAGTTTGTTTAACGGTATCGTGGCTGTGCTACGTTACGGTGCTTTTTGTACCGTTCATTCACAGCAACATGTAAACAAAGCTAGGCAAATCTTACTTTTCGCTTTATCTGAACCGATTTGGATGATAATTCACCTATTCACCCATTTATTCTTTCCTTCTTTAATTTGATTCATTGAGGCACAGCCTCTTTAGAAACTGGGGAAGGATCAAAGAAGAAAGAAAGAAGCTGAGTAGGAAAGAACGATCGTCTGGACTATGTAGCTGGAAACAATATATGGTTGTTGGCTGTGATTTCCCCTTTGGGTATGATTGCGCGAGTTGTGCTCTGTATCTTGAGAGCTGCCATTGTGAATTATTGAGAGAGTTACGCCGTATTGATATTAGTTATTGCTTTTGCTGTGTACGTCGTAATATGCGTAATGCAAAAATGCAAAGACCCCGGTCCAAGACTCTCGCTTCTTTTTCGCTCTTTTTCAGCCTCTTTCCCTTTTCAAGTGTTTTGCGGCGCTGTGCGCGCTCTTGCCCTTGGGAGAGAAGGGCGGGAAAAGGAGATTACGGAGCCCGGCGTTTGTGAGAAGGGAGCAAAAAGACAGCGCTACAAGGGTAAGTCAGCATTGGAGTCATAGGGGGAAGGAAGGGTCTGGGTGTAGCGAGAGTGGGGCAAGGAAAGAACGTCCAGGTGCGAAGGGGGGCGTGTACGGAAGGCGGGTCAGAGATCGCTCCAGCCCTACGACACACTGCTCTTTCCGTTTTCTCAGGGCCAGAGCAAAAACGGAGTCGGTGCAATCGGGCGAATTCGAACGGAATTCGAACCCGCACTAAAACACAGCAACCACAAAACACCACGTCAAACGACTCTCTTTGATACCAAAGCACATCTCGGGGAATTGGGTTCCGCCAGCTTTGCGACAGGCCGACCATTGAATTGACCCGTGTCAAACCAAGGGTGCGAGACCGTACGACATCCTGAGTATTATGTGCGACAACTTGGCGACAAGCTTGAATTTCGCTGCCTATGCCATTTGCGGCATACGATGCAATTGAAGACAACGGGACTTGAATGGAAGACGGAAGCTTAAATTGATTGTGTCGTGTGCGAAGAGAATACGAGTGGAGCCCTGTGCCTCGTCTCAGCGCGACAAGGCCACGCAAGGCTGGCGTGGCTCGTGGACAGGCAACGGCAAATTGAAAGCGAAACAAGAGAGGGCTGCAAGGCATCCAGGCAGGCAGAATATATAAACGGCAAAGCGAGATACGAGGAGATGGGACAGTATCAGAGGGTTGAAAGTACGCAAAGTACCCAAAGGGGTCAATTGAAGCGACATCGAGGCGCCATGATGCGACGCAAGCCACCACCGCAACCACAACATCTGCCACGTCTGCCACATCTCGCGTATTGCGTACTTTACAGCACAAGGCCCGTCCATGAGTGATTGATGGACACTCTCAAATCGCTTCGCTTGTTGTCCAAGCCACGTTTTGCGCCCAGTTATATCCAGTTGCCCAGTTGTACCCGCCGTTACGAGCATACAGAAAATAGAAGGTGATCAGCCGTCGGCATAAATATACTCAGTGTTGACAGTCATCACCCTCTGACGCCGTACAATGCTGTTGACACTCTCCACATTGTTCAAAACTCGCTTAATACAGCCTCGTTGAGGAAATGATGGCCAGCAGGTCAACAACCCTTTGCCCTGCCCAGCCCTGCTCTGCCCCCAGCCAGATTTACGATATACGAGGTGAGATTCAAAGATCGTCTTTCGTAATCAATCGACCATCCTTTCCGCTTTGGGTGCACCGTTTTCTTGTCGGTCGGGGTTTTCGCTTCGGCCGATGGAAAGGACCGAAGTGGGGGAGACAACCTTTTCTCTCTCTCTTTTTTTTCACTATTATGTGATCAACCTCTGAGTTGGCGCCCTTGGGTCTCTCGTATTACGAGGCCAGCGTGGCGTTGTGCTGAGCCAGCATGGGCAGATTAAGTAACTTTGGAGTCCAAGTCCTGACTAAACTGGCCTCGCACTCGGCAAGTTTTTTGCTCGTCTCGAAGGAGCGCTAACAAAACGAGAACGAGCAAAATGAGTAAAACGGTCGACGGAAATATCTGCCTGTCAGGCACCGACATTTTGGCAAACGAGGGCACGTAAAGACAGTGGCTTGGGCCGCGTTAGTTGATGTTGATTTTTTTTTTTTTTTTTGATTCTTTGTCTTCACCATAATGATGATCGTTATGACTGTGCATATGGTACGAGATGAGAAAATAAGAAAATGTTTACAGCCTCACGCTGGCTGTAGCTATAGCGCTAACTGAGTTAAACGGAGAAAAATTGATGTGAAGAAATTTCCATGGAGAATACGCATCATCCCAAGTCATTAGGAATCAGATCATCGCCAACAAGGCGGTCACTGATAGTAAACTCCGCGTTTCGGTATTCCGGGCTATGAGTGATGTGTAGCATAGTATGGTACGATGCGAGGATGCATATGTATCCATCGAATGAGACATGCAACGTATCTCTCCAAGCTTCACTTTTTTTTTGGTGTTATCTTCTCCATCTTCCGTGTAGGCGCCGTAAGTTTGTGAGGTCAATACGCCGACTGCAGGAAGAAACAGCAAAATCAGCACTTGAAAATCCCATTCTATGTTAAGAGCAATTTATCTCCTAATCAGGTAATCATTCTTTCAAATCACCAGAAAGGATGCACATTTTTCACGGCAAGACGGGCTTGGGACTCTTAGTCGCGGAGAGTCGCGCAGAAAATACCGGGTCAGGGGTTGTGCTGTCAGTCAGTCAGTCAGTCGAGAAAAGGGCCGCCGGGCTCGGGTCCTCGACACGACAACCTGCATACGGAAAGCGCCCGTTCGTCATGATACGGGTTTTACGACAGACCAGATGAAATACGGATATCGTAACGGAGGAACATGCCGTTTCAACCAGAAGGGGGAATAGGATGCCAATTTGCCAATTTGGCCGTTCGAAATGGGTGGAAGGTGCTGGGCCTAGATGGAATCAGCAGAATAACATAAGCCACGAAAGGATTAGAAATTTCATTCACGCTCGGTTTGTCAGACACCCAAGGGACGGGGGTAGTTTGACTTGCTCACTCTTACTCCGTAGAGATAATCCCTATTAGTACGACGTAGGGAACAGCTACTCTAATGGCGCCAGCCGCGTATTCGCAGTCACTCACGTTCATTTCTAAACGTACTCAGATAGATCGACACCCTGTGCATTCATTCATCTGAAACGGAGCACGGAATTACGGCGCAGAGCCACTTCTGCCATATCATCGACGTCAAAAGGCTTCCATAGGCATGCCGCGTTTTTGCTGATGCCAGCGCTGAGCGCAAGAAGGCACCAAATCCCTGACACGGCTTAGGAATTGCAAATAGGACAAATAAGTGAGAAACGAGGGTCTCGAAGCTTTTGAACGATGCCAACAAGCCAAAAAAAAAAAAAAAAAAAACGTTCGTAGCCAGTATTTATGGAGAACGATCCACAGAAATGGCCCGTATTCTGTCATCAAGTCCACCGGCCGTCTGTCAACCCATCGAGGCCGAGCACCGATGCAGGCATCGATACCGATCTCTGAGGACGCGTATCGTACGTTTGACGTCGACGACAAATGAGTTGTATCCCAGCTTTGAGACTTGAGTCTTGACAACTCAAAGTAAGGTGCGTATAATTGCCACATTCCTCAAAGGGTCCGACTCATCGTCTAGATCTATTCGGATACTGCCAAGAATGCGAACAGCTAAATGACGAAAAGAAAAAACCACAAAACACAAAGCACATGGAAAGCATACATATGATGCTTCAAGTCTGGTGAGAGACGTCACATCCAAATTAGAAAATATAGCGAGAGCAAGCTCATAATGGAAGAAAGAAAGTGCTGGCCAAGACCAAACAGGCTGGCCGGAGATATGCGCTCCTGTCACTTTGCTTGACGTCGTTGATTGACAAGTGACTTTTCCCGAGTTTTTGTTGGAGTTGTGGGTGGGAAGAGGCTTCGGCAGCATGTGAAGTAAGTAGTCTTTGCTGGCGCAATGCGTTAGGTAGAGAAATTAGGGAGCAAGTCAAAACGGAAAGAATAGCAAAACGGACGGGGCCAGGGAGAGAGCGACTCCCGAGAAATGCGAATTGGGCTCGATGGGGAAAGAGCACAAATGTCGAAGCCTGGAAGGAGCGATTTGCTGGCGTTGGCTTTGCTGGTGCGCGTCGCTTTCGCTTGGCTTCGCTTTTTGCTCGGCGACGGGCAAGGGACAATTGCTTGGGAGCACTTGAGAGGCGAAGAGGCAGGCATTCTGTACGCATATTACTCATTCTGAGTGCGAAAGCCGCAGCACAAGTGGAGCCAGTTACGAGAGCAAACGAGACGAACCAATACGTAGTATTACGACGTACGTCGTAGACGGACCAGGGATCCTATTGAGGTTCACCGCCGCCGGGCTGGGATTGCTGACGGCAGTCAATACGTCGTAATAGAGATACGTCGTAAAGAGACGACACAAAAAACGGTGACTGACGAAACAGACCAGAGAGACACGCGGTGTTTGGGTTATGACCGGGCTTCGGAGAAAAGAAGGCATTCTGTCCTGAAACGGTGGGACTAGTTTTTGCTAGCAAAACGGTCTGCCAGTCTTACCCCTGCCACGTTTCCTTAGCGCCGTTTGGCAGAGTATATTTTGTCAGCCGTGTCGCTTGGACGCTTGGCAGGGTGGGGCACCCTTGGTCGCTCCTGCTCGTTCTCGCTGTCGGTGTCATCCAACGGATGACAGATCCGTTCTGTGTGCTTGGGAATACGGAAGTACGGAGTACAGTTTTCCCCTTTTTGCTGGTTGCACACCCACGCCCTGTGAGTCGTGCCTGAACGAGGCAGCAGCGAAACCTCCTTCTCCGATTTTCCGCTCTTTCCTCGCTCGTTTCTTTTTTGTAAGCCACGCCCTTTCCCGCCCTTACCTACCCCATAATGTCCATAATGCCCAAACCAGTCCAATGTGCCTCCGTTTTCGTTAATTCCACCCCCTCTCCCTTCGTTTGTTCCTTCCTGCCATGGGCCTCCGGCCTTACTCATATGCTTGGTAAACCCCGGCCGACGGAGACAATGGACTCGACTGGCAAGGGCGGCCCACGTTCTTTTGGCTCGAAAATACGGTGAAATCGGGGTGCGGCAAGACTGCGAGCCCAGAACTTGGGTCGTCAGGGGGGTGTGCAACGGAGGAAACGAAGAGTGACGAACTGGGCTGAGTCTCGCCTCGCAAATAATCGCTTTCGCTTTCTCTTCACGGCCGTTGCTCTTATGGGCTTATGGATGATGGATTGCAAACCGTTTCTTCCAGTTCTACACCTTTTGTCTCTTTCCTCCGTGCAATCCATTTCGTAGTTAATAATGACCTGCTCGCCCCTTCCTCGAGTCGTCTTTTTTTTCTTGATCTTTCCTTCCATTCTCAATCCAACTCAACTTGACAACTTGCACCTTCCTTAGCAACTTCAAACACATAAGACAACTCTGCTTGACCTGATCTTTGCATCACCAAATTTTCTCTTTACAACTTTTCAAGCCTTTCCCCAGTCCATGACCACCACACCTCTATTACATAACTCTGCAATCCTAGCCAGATTGCCCAGTCACAGTCAATCCGCCTCCGCCATTGTTCGCACGCAAAACTCGTTCGCCCAGAGCCACAGCAAACTAAGCACGAAAAACCCGAGAGCCGCCCCACCGCCAGTAGCCGCCGTTCCGCAATCGGGTCTTCTCTTTCACCATTTTCTTTGAGTCACAGGCCCTTTGAACCCGTTTTGGACCCAATCCCAGTATCTATCCATCCATACATAATCTATCCACACCCGCACACACAGTCTGGATACTTTTTCTTCCTTCACAATGTCTACAACAACAACCACATACTCGTCTACCAAGACCTCATCCTTTGCTCCTTCTTCCTTCTCCGCCCCCCAGCGCAAGACCATGAGCATCACACAAACCTACTTCCTGGCCCACAAGGCCCGGGCCAAGCTTTCTTCGCAGGCTGCCCGCCCCGACCACAACCTGCGCCTGCTGGTTGGCCACGCCAACCTTTTGGACACTCTGATGCTGGAGCTGGCTGATGCCGAGCGCGAGCAGGAGTCGTGGTTCAACCAGTCGGTGCGCGGGGCCAACAAGGCCCAGCAATCACAACAGTCCTCACCCAAGGCCGACCGCCATGTGCAGTGGGCCGACACCGTCATCGAGGAGCCCGAGGAGGAGTCCTACGCCGACAATGACGACGACTCCGATGCCAGCTCCGACTCCAGCTCCGACTACAGCGAGTCAGACGACGACGAATTTGACGACGACTTTGAGCAGCAGTCGCCCGCCTCTTCCATTGACGACGAGGACATCCTCATGGCCGACGCCGCGCCTCTGCGCCGCGTGGCTTCCAACAAGGCCACCATCGAGACTGTCGACGAGGACGAGTACAGCACAGAAGATGAGGAGGAGGATGCCGAGGAGGATGACGAGGCTACTCACGCACACCTCACCCTCACCCGCTCTCCTTCCCACTCTGCCTCTTCTCTCTCTTCCTCGCCCTCCACCTCTCTCTCCCACCTCTCCTCACCACCCGAGCTGGTGATCGAGGAGGACTCGGACATCTCTTCCGAAGACGACGAGTCCTCGATGCCGCCATCACCGCCCGCCGTGACCCTGCAGTCTTTCGATAAGAAGACGGCAGCGGCTCTTGGCACGGCGGCTGCGACCACGGCCATCAAGGCCATCGCCTCTCCACAAGAAGACGACCACGAAGCTTTCGACGACGACAGCACAGCACATTACTACCTGCCGCCTCGCAACCCTGCGAGGTTGATCCCGGCGCTGCCTGTCTACTAGACAAAACCCTATCCACTTTTGTCTTTTTATCCCAACGTCACACTCACGAAAGCGGCTTGTTTCTTCATCTTGCATAGCGAATACCTTTTCTTTTTCATTGTCACTTCATTTCTCGGATACCATTTTCGGCGGCGTGTTTTTTAGAATCACACAAAAAGCGATTTATCTATTTCATTTGTCTGGGCGTATTGGGAATACTTTAGAATACAAAAGTGTCACCACTTCTTCATGATGGGACACTTTTCACAAACACATATTAGACTAGCTACAACATCTCCTACTTGATAGGCATCGCACTCCCTCGAAAAACAGAGGTTGAGCGTAATCGCCTTCGAATACAAATCATTCAAAACAAAAACACTTCTCTACTGCAAAGTGATCATGCGAGCATCCAACAACCAAACTGCTCCTTTTGACTGACAATTTCAAAGTAACATAACATGAAAAGCCCAGAGCCCGCCTCGTATCGGGGGCAGGCAGAAGTTGACACGACATACGGCAAACGATGCACAGCATCCAATATTTTCTTTTCTGTTTTCTTTTTCTCTCCTTTTTTCCTTGTATCTTTCCGCGCTTTCTTTACTTTTTCCCTCCCCTCATTGGGCTTCAAAAAAAAAAAAGGGTTGGGGAGAATGTCGGTGTAAAAAGATAGGTGAAATAAGTTAACTGGCTGGACTTTTCAGCTGTGATTGATCCTTGTCGGAGCGAATCACAATCTATGATCGACCCTCTGCAGGCTGCATGGGCGGTCTCGGGAGAAGGCAGAGAGGCAGAGAGGGGGCGTGTACTCCGTACTAGGCAGCGCTGTTTCAGACGACAGCAGGAGGCACGACGACAAACGACAACAACAGAGTGTCCTGTTTTATTTTCTATCTTTTAATGTAGTTTCTACAATCGCGATCACTCGTGTCTGGTATGATGCTATCGATTTAAATCCATAATCTAATCGATGGGGTGTGGTGGTGGGGTTGATCGGACTGATTGACACAGGGCAAAAATCGATTGCGAAATACGCCCCAGATAAGAGGCATCGAGAACCATCAGGAAGATAAAAGATTAAAAGTAGAGTTAAAGAAAAAAAGTTAGGACAGATAGGCAGATAAGGAATCTTAGTGCCATTGACTGCCGTAACGATAAGAAATGGAATACGGAGGTACATCTCAGAAGGAAAGGGCCAGACCAGATCAAAGGTTAAAGAGCGAGGCCGAGACGGAGGGACCCACCCTGCACCTTCCTGCACCTTCCTGCACCATAGAGGGGGAGCACATAAAGTGGTACCCTAGTTTCTTGGGAAAGAGTCACGGGCGACGGCGCGCGTGAACATTGGTGGGACATTGGGAAGGTGCGACACAGTGGGCCGTTTTGGCCGAGGGTGGATGTCGGCTTTGTCACTCGCCTTGTCTCCTCTCTGTGCCATTACTCCCTTTTGACTCATCTGCTCGTCGCCTCGTCGTTCTCGGCCCATGCAGCCCGTAATTACAGCCCACACGCCCGCGTCCAATCCCCGACTGTACGTCGTATCTCAGTCTCCAATGGCCACAAGGCCAGGCCTAATTCCTCTGAGCCTCTCAGAGCCCTTCTTTGACCCTTTACCTTTTGGCCTTTGACCTCCCTTGCCCCCTTGGTCTGGACCGCTCTGTCTCTAAGAGTCTTTGACGACACTATTTCTTTGATTCGGCTCGTCACCGGTAAAGTGTAAAGAAGCCCTTTCTCAGCTGACAATGGCTTTTAGTTGTTTGTTAGGGTCGTCTTTGATATCAGCCATTCAATAGCCTTCATGGCATTTGAGACAACCGAGGATTTGAATATGCTATGGCAACACTGTCGCCCTTTGAACCCACAGCTGCTTTGTTACCGAACAGACCCCATACAAGACATCGGGCCATGTGATCAAAATATGACAGTTTCAAGAGAAAGAGGGGTCAAACCAGACACAGTAACTGGCAGCCGTGGCTGATGTATATTTTTATGGTGGAGGGTGGAACGTCCTACTCTCAAGTTTTCCTGCTGATATTTCCTGCTATTGCTGATCCGACAGCACCAGTGCTGATTCTGCTTATGATAGACCACAGTCGTAGTCTGCAAGTCCTATCAAGAAGCAATCGCCGAAAGAGGCTGACCAATGTGAGCAGGCGTGAGCACTGCTGGCAATGTTGCAATTAACGCCGTCAATAAACACACATCATGCGCTTCTACTCCTTACACAGTACATATACAGGGTCGATATACTAATCACGACCATGACCCTTTGCCCATTTGGGGTCGTGGCACCGAGACAAACCACCCTTTTACTGTGTATACTGGGCTTCACTAGATTTCAACGATTTGAACCGATCTGGCAGCGGGAGAGCTTAAAAAGCAAATCTGGACAAAGGCCCAGCACGCCATCGCAAAGTCCATGATGAGCACTCGTGAGGTGGTAGGTGGCAGGATCATGCATTTGAAATCCGGGGGTGGACCTCGGCAGGGTTTCTTTAGCTTGCTGTGAGCTCATCGACAAAGAGCCAAACTTAATCAGCAAAATAACCACCCAAGACGAGCCGCCTGGTGTTGCGGAAATCCAGCCAATTTGTCCAATAACTATAGAAGTCTTTGGATAGACAGGGAGATAGGGACGGCTCCGGATTTACTGAATATGGCATTGGCATAATGCCAAAACACAACATAACCACGAAACGGTCGGACAGCTTCCAGAAGTAGCCAATGAAAGCTGTCCTCAGCCCACCTCGGCTCACCTCACCATCGATTCCAAAGCTGATATGACAAATGCACACAAACCGCGGAGAAACGACAAACCAAAAAAGGACACACCATACCATACAAAACAACAAATCGAGATGAGATGCGGGGGGAAAGCTCGTAGGAACTTGGTCAACCTCACATTTCCCATTTCCCAATTCGGGTTCCGTTTTGTTCGTACATGTGGACGTTTTGACCTCCTTGACAATTTGCGATCTGGACACCCCTTTTGTCATGTGGGCAAAGTGCGGCATCGACAAATTGCAGCCTCGCAGCTATCTTGACGCGGCCCTATCTAGGCGACTGCAAAACGAAGCTGAGCAACAAGGCGTACACCCTGTCCATGTGTCCTATTTATGGAAGAGATCCAAACTCCGCTATTGTTCATTGTCCATCGTACGTCGAACTCCGTTCTCGTATCAAACTATCCGCTTGCAGGGCATGGTTGCCCCAGAAATTGAAATACACAGGGCGAGGCTTTGGTGTGCAAGGACGCGTATGAGACCATGGCGGACAGGTTCGTTTCGTTGCAGAATTAAAAGGGTGGCATATGAGACGAGACGGACTTTGCTGCAGGGAAGTCTCCGAACCCGTAGCCCGTAATCCGTAGAGAAGGAGCAATAGGGAGCACTATGGGGCCCGTTCTCAGCAGTCCTTAAATAGTATGTGCCTTTTGTAGTTCGTATCTTACAATGTAAAAATAGTAGCCAAGAACCAGGCTACGTATGTTTACTCCACGCAACGCGGAGACGTGGATACCCACTCTGCCACAATTGCCAGAATGTGAGAGCCTGGAAACAATCGAAAGGGGTGGAAGGGGGCAGAAAAGAGATGGGACGAGGAGGAAGATTGAGGGGAATGGGATATCTCGTTTTCGCTTTGACCTTCTCGCACCAGAAGCAATTAAACATTAATCTCGCTGGGCAACAGGCAGTCATATTGTTTCTGCGAGGAAGGAGCTCTTTGCATGGCCCGCGCGCCTTCCCAATACGGTGCTCAAATGTAATGCGCCGTATTCAATCAACCCTTCGACGTATGCGCTTGAGAGACGGCAGAGAAGCAAGCGATCTACGGAGACTGCGTGTTAATTACAAAATTCTAATAATCCTTCAGTGCCAATGGGAGTAGAATGCCAGACGAGAAAAATTGCAATTGATATCGAAAGGCTGCTCGTGTCTCCGTAACCGGGCTGGGAAGGTGCGATGTAGCACGCCTGTTTTTAGTGTCCGTTACCGCTTTCCGTTCCCGGACCACACGACACATCTGTGAGCGGAAAGCGGACGTCTAATTGAGACAAAATAGGAAAGAGCGAGGGGTGTAACGGAATATAGTTGAAGGGCGACAACACTTGTAAAGGATACGCTGCTCTGAAGTATGGTGCAGTTCTGTGTATGTCTCGGAGTTGTTATCTGATCGACCGCATGATGCTGTTTTGGAAAGGGCTGTCGTGATGCTAGAAACGGAGCAGGAGCGCGACTCACTGCGGCAATCGGACCGTAACCTATCTGAAAGACACTTGGAGGCCATTTGTCGGCATCATCCCATTCCTTTACTATAACTTGAGTATCTTTTACTTTCTCTTTTATAATAGTCCAAAGACGGGGAAAGCTGCACGAGGCCTCGCCTTCTTGTTTCGCCCGGATTCTGTACAGCCAGCATTGGCCGGCTGTTTTGGTATCGTGCTATGATTTACGGAGTTCTGGTAGCCCATCTGTCCGCCAGGCATGATTTTTCTTTATTTATTTTGCTCGGCCCTCGGTCTCTTTGTGATCGTCGACTTCAATCGTGTTCCAGCAGAGCTTTCCCCAGGAAATGCACAATCCGCCTCGACTTTACAGACCGAAGAAGCGAGCATGTTTGGAGCTACTGTGTGTATTTTGACAGCATTTTATGGAGACTTACTGCAGGATAAACGTCATGTGCCCCCAATGTGGTGCGGGTCCTGTCCTTTTCACTTGCCTTACCCCATCTTCACCTTCGCACTTTAACCCGGCAGCCGGATTTACAGCCGACCGCCGTTATTGCGACATGACTTGTGTGAGTATATGTGTGCATATGTGTATGTAATCCACGCCACATGACAAAACGCTGTACTGAGGACGCTCTATTTTCCCCAGACTCGCGTTGCCGTATCGTGTTTGAGTGAGTCCGGGACAGGAGTAAGAGAAGTGACAAAACACCTCCACTGGGCTGGGCGCCTTTTCATTTGTTTGTTGTGTCATTTGCTTTCCCCGCATCCTGGGATCAACATATGACGTTTAACGCCTCGGGAATTTAGAGGTGCCGCCTCGTACGAGTACGGATAGGCAATCCCCGGGGCTTGCATTCTCAGTGTATTTGTGCTTTTGCCAGTAAGACACGTTGTACGGCGAACGGGACGGAAATCAATGCATAAATCTGTTGAGCCTCAAGCTTTCGTACTTGGCACCATTATTCGTATTGGTACGCAGCGCATTTTTGAGAAAGCCCGATGTGTTACCAACATGAGGACTACGGCGTAAACATTATGCTGTTGGAGCAGATACGGCTTCTGCGGAATATTTTGTTTCATGCCGTGCTTGTCACGAGAAATATCTTCTGTATCTGTGATACCGTAGACAGTGGATAAAAAGGCAACGCGCCTTCGGTACCAGGCACGCGGACTCGCGTTGATGATATGAAGACACGAGAATGCGAGTCTGCGCATTTGTGACTTGTGACAAGGCTCGCCGGATGAGACGGATTTGTGTCTTTTGAGATAAAGACAAGGGTAAAACGGTTGAGCGAGTTTTGCTTGGAGACTCTGGACTATTGTGACCAAACGAAACGGTTTGAAGCCTCAACGTCTCACACCCCCTCCAGCTCTCTCGTCTCTGCCTGTGAGACGGTACCCGTCTGGCAGTTCTGTGGCGAGCGTACCGTTCTCCTGGAAACTACTTCTAGGTAAGGTCGTGAAGAGAGGGGTGTGGGCACATGAGAAAGGGCGAAAAAGAAGCGAATGGACAGGTGTGAGGGAGTTTGTTAGGAAGAGACGGACACGGAGAGTTGTTTGAAAACGGGATGACAGGGCAGTTCGTCCGAGGCTCACGACGAACTAACGGGGCAGCGGGGATACGACAGAATAACAAAAAACGGTAGCTCGCACCAGTTCATGCCACATGGCGATCTGCCGTTATGGTCCGTTAAAGACGTTTTTCATTGTTGTGTTTGTCATCTAGGTTGATGTGTGTGCGTGCGTGTGTGTGTGGAGAGGTGTGTCATTTGACACAGAGTAAAGGCACACGCGCAGTTGTAAACTACATGTTTTGTCGTGGCGAGCTGTTTTCAATCAGATCACCAAGTTACGACTTCTGTTTTTTTTTTACCGTTTCAAGTCTTCTTTCACAGTCTTCGGACTCTCGTGCCCGTTGAATGGCGCCGAGGCGAGGCTCTTGGGGTTTGCACACCCCTCCATTCGCATTGGTGGTGTCGTTGGTTGGCAAGGGGCCTTGTTTTGTGGCCTCGTGCCTCTTCTCTCCGTCCGGGAGCGGCGGAAGAGAACTACAAGGAAGCGGACGACTGGGAAAACGGTGCCTAGCGTTTTGGCACGCTCTAAACAACCGTTTTGTTTTGTTTTACACGTTGCCCACTCTTCCTAATGCCTCGCTGTAAGAGAGTCATGTTGTTTGCATTTCTTGTTTTGTGCACGATCTTTTTCGCTTCTTCGTTCTTTAGTTATGGGCCATCTGAGGTCATTCCGTCTCTTCCATAAGCCTTTTTTGTGCCGTTTCCCGTTTTCTGTGGTCTCTCATCCCTGAGTTTCTAACACTCCACCTTTTGTAAGCAAAGCAAAGAAAAAAAACTCCTCGAGGGTCCAGACCAGAGAAGGCAGCTGAAATTGTGACAAGGGGGCCACAGAAAGAGTGGAAAGTATTGAAAAATTCAGAGCCAAAAAAGTGAAGAAAAAAAAAGAGAGGACCCGCCGGAGCTCGGATCTCGTCTACCACCGACATGAACCGAGCAATGGCAATGGGCAATGCCAAGCAAATCCAGGTACGCCACACAGTAAAAAGTGCAGAAGGTTGGGTGGCGCGCTAGAAGGCTGCAAGGAAGCGCTAGAAAACCATGTGCCTTGTGACTGTTTTTTCTTACTTGCGTACTTTTTCTCCTGGCTCGTCTCGGAGCCCTTAGCATCCACAAATAAGGAAAACGGAAGGCGGAAGGCGGGACGGAAGATCGTGAAGGAAGTAAAAATTTTATGAAGAAAAGAGGAGCCCCGAAGAAAACTCAAAGTCATGAAAAGAGGGGCCAATGGAAGAAAAAGGGACGATAAAAGGGCCGCCATAAACGGAGGGCAAACTTTTGCGACGAGAAAATAAAAACATACATTTTGGCCGAGTCCATGCGGTCGAGCTTCGTCCGTTTTCGTCCTGAAGGGCTGTTGTCCATTACTTTCTTCAACATCGTCAATTTCACCCCCCTAGACAGACGGATGAGTCGGTCTCAACAACAGGAGTGATCATAGGTTCAAGATTGAGTCCGAAGAAGGCAGTTCTAGATCGAATCAATTGACGCTGGCCGAACACGGAGACGAAGCACATGCACGTACAAAACAAAATTTCAAAATCCATCGTAGAACCACAAAGGCCTTGTCTCCGTAGTATTGTGAGCTCCGAGAAAAAAAGCCAAAGCCGAGACGGCCCAGAAAGCACAACCCAATTCTCTTTTGGTGTGTATGCTGTGGAGACATTCCGAACAAACGCCGGGCCGCATCGGCATCTTTTTCAGCTGTATGTTTTAACTCAAGCCGTTTTCAACTCAAAACGTTCCATCACAACAAGACCGATGCCGTTTTTGTTTAGAAAGTGAGATACGTCGACGACGATAGCTTGGTTTTCGAATTTGTAAAGGCCGATTATCCAGTAAACAGTTGATGGGCTGATCTATCGGCGTTGCATTTAGATGAGTGAAGTGAGTCGAGAGTTGTAAACTGACCAATGACGCAATGGCTGCTGTAGTCTGAGGGTGCAATCATACTCCATTTTAATTTTATCCTCACAACTAGAAAATTTGCTCTTTCGTTCATTTTGGCTCTTTCCTTTGTGGCATGTCACGAGGCTGGCCTTGTTTGAGGAAGGCAAGCGCGAAGGGAAGGCGCAAAGGAGAGCAACTGTGGCCAACACCTGCCCCTAGACTGGCTCTCATTGGCTGCCCTTTCCCCGAACAGTTGTAAGAGTGCACGGGCCAACCCCGCACCTGACTGCGTTGTCAGTCGCGCCTGCTCAACGCCTGGCTGCCTGTAAATGGCTGCATCGCCGCGTGTTTTTGTTGGGATATATCCTTTATCCTTATCGTCTCGTCATCCTCTCCGTAAACACAACACACTTCTCCTGTTTCCGCAATTTGTTAACGCCCGCATGGCCGCCTAGACGGAAACAGTTGGTGGCGACATCATTTCGACCAGCCTCGACAGTCTTATCTTACTGCACCAACAACTCTTCACGATGCGTCACACATCACTCCTTGCGGCCCCATCTTGGCTGTTGGTGATCGGTGGACTAGGACCAGCCCAGGCGGCCGTCCTTCCAGCTGCCGTCACAGACGCCTGGCAGACACCACAGAAACTGCTGTCGTGGTTCGGTGGTGTCACGCAGAAAGCGCTGGGTGACAACGATCGCGATGACGATCAACACGATCCCGTGCGCGGTGGTACCGGTCTTCGATGGACCAGTAAGGGCTTCGCATCTCTCGGTGACTCGTACAGTGCAGGCATCGGCACACACCTTGACGGCGGCAAGGAGGAGAGCTGCCGCCTCGGTTTCGGCGCATATCCAGCCTTGCTGCACGTTGATCTAGGCATCGACGGTGGCGTCACTTTTGAGAAAAGCAAAGACAAGAAGGGGAAGAAGGAGAAGAAGGGCAAGGGCGACAGGGGCAAAGTACCTGATATCACGGCCTTCCAGTGGCTGTCGTGTACCGGTGCGACAACCGCCGACGTCCTGGGCTCGCCAGCGTCCTCTTCTGATATTGGCTCGTCATCAAGTACTGGCCAAATCAACGCTCTTCTCACCGACCCGACCACGGCCGCTCTCGACTACATTACGCTTTCTATCGGCGGCAACGACCTTGGCTTCTTTGATGTGATCAACGCCTGTGTCTTCCGCTTCTATGGGTACTACTCGGGCACTTGTGAGGCTGCTATGCGCGCCTCTGAGCTTCTGCTGGCCGAAGACGACGCTTCCACTGACCCGGCCTCGTTCTCGGCTCGCCTTACCATGATTCTTCTGCAACTGCTCGAGCGCGTGAAGTGGGAGAAGCACCCGCAGTTCCGCATTGTCGTCACTGGCTACGCTCGCTTCTTCAACGCCGAGACCGACCTGTGCGACAGTGTTTCGATGAGCATTTGGTGGCACTATGGCAATGCGACTGGCGTGCCCGACAATGCCACCGACACCACCTACCTCACCAAAGGTCTGCGGCGCCGCATGAACGGACTGGTGGCTGGTACGAACCGCAAACTGAAGGCGGTTGTCGACCTTGTTAACGCACGCTATGGCAACACTTCGCAGATCCTGTTTGTCGACTACGATGATGCCTTTGAAGGCCACCGTTTCTGCGAGCCAGACGTTGTTGAGCCCGACTACACACGCGATGCCACTTGGTTTTTCCTTGTGGGTGGCACGGACAATGATATTGAGGGCATTCCAGACGATGGCAAGCCGGGCAAGGACAAAGACAAGGATGAAAAGAAGGGCAAGAAGGGCAGGAAAAGCGCCCTCTTTGCGCCAACTGTCGACCCAACCTCCTACCTTGTCGATCCAATCCGCTGCCGCAAAATGGCCGATGCTCGCGGCGACTGGGGCGAGCGGGCTCTCTGCGACATGGTCCAGGCACAAGCAGCCAACCCGGGACTGCTGCTCGCAGTTGGTCCTGTTGAGGCCGACGACGACGTTGCCTCCGTGTACGGCGATGGCCGCCTAGTCTCACCAGAGAGCTCCATGTGGTACGTGCCGACCTACTACGGCAAGACTTTTCATCCAGTAAGTTTCGTCCATTATCTTCTTTTTCTTCCTTTCTTTCTTCCTTTCTTTCTTTACCACCACTAACTTTTCTTTCAGCGCTCCAACGGCCACATGGCAATGCGGGATGCCATCTACCACACGTGGGAAGAGAATGGCATCTGAGCCCTGAGGGGTTGATCTATGTTCACGATAGGCTGTATTTTTATTCTATTTTCGCTGTCATCCTTTTCGTTTTTGCTTTTGAATACCCGCATCCACACCCAAGATACCCTTTATATACCTTTCCTATATTCCTTTCCTATGTTCCTTTCCTGTCCTGTTTGAATCACCACACGCACACTTGCACGAAATCGATGCGCACATTTTGCTTATATAGATGGAGATTTCCTTTTTACAATAAAGTACATTATCTTTATCGGCAATTATAAGGGGGTATACCTCTTCAAGCAGACAGTAGACAGTAGAGTGCCGCCCTATGCAATCAATCTCCCACCCCAGCACCATCCAGTTCCGACGTCCGATTTCCTATGCAATATACCTTTTCCCTGGCCCTGAACATCCCTGATATCGAAACATTGTGTAGATCATGCAGAGTTTCATGATGCAAACAGTTGAATAGATGTTGGTGAGTATTATCACCCCACAGTCAAGACTATGATACATATTATGTCGAGGTGCTGCATAGTATCTCGAGATTTCTTTCTCTTCTCGTATGAGGCACACGCTCATGCCGACGGAGAGCCCTGGCGACTTGCAGCACGGCTGGCAGCACTAGTCTGCATGTTCGCTGTAAGCGAGCCCGTCATCATCTCGCGCATGCACATCGTCGCATAATTACTCGACGACAGACGGAAGTTGAGTGCCACAGCGATTTCCATGTCGTCATGCTCGACAAAGCCGCGTGCACTCTGGCGCCAGGCGGCAGTGCGGTTGATTGCCGGCGTGAAGTTTTCGGCTGAAGCTGAGCGCGAGTGGCCGTTGCTGGGTGTCTTGAAAGTTTCTGGGTAAGGCTTAAAAAGGTTCTTGTAGTACTTGGCCTCCGAGGCTGCGGTTGCACTGGCAGCAGTAGACTTGTCGGCAGGCGTATCGACGGCCATGGGCGAGCCATGCGTTTCTTCTTTTGTGGCCGGGATGGACACCCCAGGCTCAGTGGAAGTGACAGGGATATTCTCAACGCTGCTATCCGAGGCAATCTTAACTCGCTTGCTTCCACCGTCCGCTGTGTCCTCGATCCCGTCCGACACCGACAAGGGGCGTTTGGATCCCTCTTTGCTGTCGGCGCTCACCTCTGCCTCCTTGGCATCCTCTTTGGCGCTCTCTTTCTCCTTCCGCTTCGCATCCTGGGCGGCTTTGACGTCGTCGAGGTCGGTAGGGTGCATCTGTTCCGAGCCGTTGTCATAGGGCCGGACATAGAATTGGGGCACGGCCGTGAAGCGGGCCATGATCTTACGGTAGTGGCCACTCAGACTAAACTCTTTCTGCGGGCGGCGCATGTTGTAAGGGTTGAGACCGCCATTCTCGGGTCGGCCCATGAACTCATTATAAAACTCGCCAATGTCGTTGTCCGGGTAGAGAACGTCAAAGCCAGGCACGGGCAGGACAATGTCAAAGATCGTGTAGTCGCCGCTAGCAGCCTCATCGGCGCTCAGAGCGCGTGCCTCCTGGTAAAACTGCTCCTCTTCCTGGCCCAGGTCCTCGGACATGTCGTGGCCGCCCTCCGGGAGCAGTCGGGTCGGGTTGGCTTCGGACTCGACGAGAACCAGATCGCCTGCGATGACTCTGTCGCCGTAGCGGGACCAGCGCTGGCTGGTGGCCCAGTTCCACACAAGCGACTGGTAGGCATGGATGTATAGGTTGCGCAAGCCGCGAGTGATGCGGCAGAGGGCACCGACAAAGTCGCGGCGCGTGCCGTTTGTGCGTCCCAGGTGCTGAATGATGGAGCTCTCTGCACTGAATCGTCTCGGCAGTATACCGATCGCTGCGTTCGCGTCGCCGGTTGACTTGTATCTAAGGATGCCTCGGGCACGGTTGATCTCATCGCGATAGTAGCGAGACTCAACATCGCTGTCGTCCAAAGAGGCAGCCAGTTTTGGGTCGATGTGCAGAATGGCCTCGCAAGCACCCTCAAAGTCCCCGCTCAAAATCTTTTGGCCAACCTCTTGAGTACCGATGGCATGCGTACCAAAACGCTGCAGGCCAAAGTAATTGATAAAGCCGTGTTTCTGGATGTGGTCCAAGGCCGCCTGGACACACGTCTCGGTCATACGGAGACGATGGCTGAGCGAGCAGTTGGCACCGCGGCTAAGCTGAATATCCTTGGCAACAATAACAAAGTCATTTCCGCCGTGCTGACCGAGCTGGATCGGGTTCGTCTTGTAGCTAAAGTCACCGACCTTGACAAAAGCACTGCGCGCGTTGATCCAGCCAATGCCCTGGTTGTTGTTGGTGAGGACGCTGACGCGCTGGGTGGTGGCAGCACGGCGATCCTTGGTGCCGGCAAAGCCAAAGCTGGATGACTTGAGCTTGAGCATGCGGGCAAGGAAGTTAAGGGCCTCATTGGTATCCTTGTTCTCCTTGTACATTGTGAAATGGAGATATTTGCCGGAACCATCTACGGCCTTGCTTGCCTTCTTGCTCGCGCGGCTCTCGCGTCTGTTGTCACCAGCACCTCCGCCGCCCCTGCCCTTGGCACGATCACGCCCCCCGGCCCGAGCCCTGTTGCTGCTAGCACTCGGCATAGCGACGATGGCACCCGAGTCTCCGTCGGCACGTGTCTCAAAGGCGCCAGAGAAGATGCGGCGGATCTCTTGGTGGAAGTGGCCACGCTTGGACCGATCGCTGACGGTAGCAATTGTGAATTTGGCAGGGGCTGGTCCGCCGCTGTGGATACTAGCATAAGCGTCCTGCATCTGCTGGGCAACATCAGCGCCGACAAGGGTCACAAGGCCGTCGACGTCAATCGGGGGCGCCTCCGGAGCGTTGGGCTTCTCGACGACAACTGGAACAACTGGCACAGCAGGCTCTGCCTCTTTTGCTGCGGCAGCCTCAGGTGGTTCTGGCCGGTTCTCGACCTTCTTGTACTCGTCGACAATATCGTTGTCAGAAAGGTAGACGACGGTACCGTCTTTGCGGACTTCATGCACAATGAAATCGGTGTACCTAAGACCAGTTAGTGGGTGAACAGCAGACAAATGACGAGTTGAAAGACAGGAGTAGTGTTTACCGTCTGCGGATATCACCATGCCAGCCAAAGTCAATACATGATGTGTAGTACAGAATACCCAGCTTCTTCTCGGCGTCGTTCCGAACACTGGGGATGTGGTTGCTGGTGGTTGGCACAATGGCCTTGTTGTCGGCCATGTTAGCAGTCGGCTTTGAGAATAACAAAACCCTCAAGAAGGCCAACAAGGGACAAAAAGAAAAGAGAAAAGGAGCCGCAGCCCTGACAGCTCGCTACGAATGGAGAGCCGCGAGGTCCTGAGCTGGGCGGGTCTGTGGGTTGACAGCAGCGGGTACTCGCGGAGCGTGGATGAGGTCGTGAGGTTTCGAAATGCCTGCTCTCGTGGGGCAAAAAGACCAGTATTAGAGGAATAAGAGGAGAGAGGACAAAGAAAGAAAAGGGGGCGAGTAAAAAGGGGCTCAATTGAGTTATGCTCGAGATCAATGGAGTGGAAAGGGAAGGCGCGATGAAGGTTCGAAAAATCGTAGGTCGTTCTTACCATTCTGCATATTAAATTTCAGTGGGGAATGCGATTCTGCCGCCTCAAACTTTATGCTAGCGCAGACAGCTCTAGCAAAGCGGAAGGCGGTGAAGGCAGTATCTACAATGCTTGTGACTACCACTTCGCGACGAGAAATGAGGAAATCGACGAGAGTTTGTGCTGTGACTTTTTGGGACTTTTCATTATTTGATAGTAAATTACTGTATATTCTTGGGAATACTTTGGTACTTGAGACTAACATTGAAAGGAGTTGTCTGGAAGGTATCTTGTTTATGCGTCTCTACACCAAATAATTGTGGAAATAATAGAAAGCCTCCTACTTTCCCACCTTTTTTTATTTTATTTTTATACATAAATCTAACGTATGTGACAAAAATGTAGAGTTCTCAAAGTTTTGTCAAGCTCTTGGCTTTTATAGAATTGAGAAACTCAGTCCTGTGAGTCCTGCACTTGCCAACTGAAGCTCTCGACAAAAAAGCGGGGCATTTGTCAACGACATCTCCGTGTCCAACTCGCTCCACATCGCTCTTGCCTGAAATGACGACGAGCATCTACACCCCTTGCAAAACAACGACAGCGTCACCAATCTCTCTACAAACACATACAGAGCGCACAAAATGGCCAAAGGAAAGGCCGACGCCAAAAAGGGCGATGCCAAGAAGGGCGGGGCCGACAAGAAGGGCGACAAGGGCGGCGACAAGGACGTCAAGGGCGCACAGCAGATCAACGTCCGCCATATTCTGGTGAGTAAAAGGAAAATGGATATGATAATTGCATCGAAATTCAAAATCAATGTATCTGCTGACCGACAGTGCGAAAAACACGCCAAAAAGGAGGAGGCGCTGGCCAAGATCAAGAACGAGGGCGCCAAGTTCGACGAGGTTGCGCGGACGCACTCGGAGGACAAGGCACGGCAAGGCGGTTCATTGGGATGGAAGGTTCGCGGCAGTCTGGACCCGGCCTTTGAGGCTGTGGCATATGCCCTGCCGGCGAGCACGACAGCGTCACCGGTGGTGGGTGAGGCCAAGACGCCGTTTGGGTATCATATTATCATGGTGGAGGGGCGGAAGTGAGGCCCTGGCAGGGTTGGAGTGCGATAGTACGGTGATTGATGAAAGGTATATCAATGATATTTCCATCTCTGCTAAAAACGAACACCAAGCCCATTGCTTCCCACTATCGTCTTTTTCCGGGGCCGACTGCGAGAGTGGCCATCCGCTTGGACGTGTCTATATCAAAGCTGCGGGACAGCCGTCTGATGAGATCGTCAATGGCAAGTTCATCTTCGACTGAGAAAGTTGGCCGAGATTGTTGTTTCGAGCCGACGGGCACGGCTTTGATGCGCCGAGCTGGATCTGCCTCGCCGAGAATCCGCTGTTGCTCGTCTCGGACCTTGTTGCTAAGAGCAATGGCCATCCTGGCAATCCTTGCCTCGCGCTGTTCCTTTGTCTCAGGCTTTGGTTCCGGCTTCTTTTGGGTGCTTTGGTTGCTTTGGGTACTTGACTTGACCACAGCTGATTGTTCACGAACCGGTCCCGAAAGTGTCGCAGTTGGCGAAGGAGCAATTGTTTCAGGAATGGAGAGTGGCTTGGCCCGCTTGCATTTCCTAAGCCTCGACTTCTGGGACGGAAAGAGTGCTGCTGCCCTGGCCTCGTTCCGGCTGCTGAAGTACTGCTGCCAGTTGATATTCTGTCTTGCAGGAGGAAGAGGGTCCTCTTCTCCAACCCATACCGGACTCTTCTTTTTCTTTATATTGCTGACGACGGACGGCTGCCTATCATTGGCATGCCATAGTGGAAGAGCTGGGGGCACGAAACGGTAGTCGCTCAGACCAGATGCCAGTGTCTGGACTTGTAACCCGCCTTTCTTCTCAACATTGATGCCCAGCGGTTTCACAGTGGCCAAGCCGCGCTCGGCATACACATTCAGCCAGCTGCGCCGTGGGAGCTGACGGGAGACCTCGATTGTAGTCGCAGGACGGACATGCGTGCTGGTCACCATCTTGGCGTCTTCTTGTCGTGGTCTTTGAGAGTAACGGCTGCCTGTGCTTGAGCCGCGTGTGTATTTCTTTCCAATCTGTTCGAGGAGATCTTGGGCTTTGGCAGCAACACCAGCGGCAGTCAATGCGTATGGGTCGCGGCAGAATACTGCCTCAAGGACTGGCCCTGCTGACCTGCGTGCTCGCGAACGAGGGATGGGGCAGCCTTTGGTTTGGTAATCAGGACCATAGCGGATCTGGTCGAGGAGAGACGTGCCGTGCTGCGGCAGCAGAGACAATGGAGGTGGTCCACTGCTGGCAAACCAGGCAACTGCCTTGTCCTTTCCGGCTGCAGCAGACACCGTGTTGGTCAAGTCAGTCGACTGCTGCAGACATCCAGTCTCGCCCATCCGGGCACAGCGAATGCACTGGGACGGAGGCTGTGGCAAAAACGGCGAGTCGGTGTTGCCACGGATAATGGCCTGCCGCAGCAGTTTCTGCTCAAGTTGCTGTTGTTTCCAGGGCAATTTGGCGTTGTACGAGTCAGAGCTTCGGCACTTCTTCTCAAGATTCTTCTTGAGATCGGTGAGAGCATCCTCCCACGACGGCTCTGCTGTGGCGACCATGCGACTTGGACGCGGCCGATGTGTCGACACTCTGTCATTGACAAACGCTTTAGCGTAGGGTGCGGCCGTGAGCGAGCAGCAGGCACCGGCGAGTGCACACTGTAAACAAGGCGGAAGGGGGCCTGGTGCAGGCGGAAGCCGGAAGACTTGACGACGCCCGCGCTTCTTTGAGCTGCTCGATGCTGACCGGGCCGCCTTGGACTTGCTGGGGCCTTCATTGTGGGTGTCGCGGGGCGCAGATGCTCCCTCTTGAGCAACATCATGCCATGCTCTCTGCCACCTCCCCTGCTTTGCAATACGATCCATGATGTTTTGGTAGTTGATCTCGTATGTGCCCTGCTCCAGCGTGGTCTTGTTGTACCACTCCTCGCTGTCTTCATCTTCGTGGTAGCGGTTTGGGGGGACAAAGTCGTCCCGCCGAGAGGGTGGCCGCTTGTAAGTGTCGATTGTCGGCAAGGTCGGCTCCTCAAAGGCCCGCCAGAGAGATGTCTGCATGTTGAGCCTTGCATGGTGGTTAGCCGTCTCTGATGTCGTGGTAAAGTAGGCAGAGGGCTTCTGGCGTTGGCGGCCTGGTAGAGCCTTCCGAGGTATCTTGTCACCTGGACCGTCGTCTCGAATAGTCAGCCGCTCTCCTTGGTACACCTCAACCTTATCCACGTAAGTCAAGTCACCGTGCCCGCAACATTCTCTGTCGTTGCAGACTGTTTCCTCCTCGGCAAAATCAACACAGGAGCGGCCCATGTTGAATGTTGGAAGGTAGACGATGGGTGTGTTGTGGAGTGAATGGAAGAGGTTGGAGGACAAAATCGATGCAAGAGTGACCGGCACTTTGCATTGAGCTGAATGCAACTTTTGCTTTCGCTGGATTATCGTAGAGATGGGCGGTTTCCTATCAAGAGTCTCAGCGAAGTAAAAATGTTTGGTGCTGTTGTTATAAAGGAAAAAAAAAAGAAGGACGATTCTTAAACCAACAAAGGGATACTACATTATATAAAAGGAAGAAGACACGCTCCTGATGAGGAAGCCAAGATAAAAAAGACCGAAAGCGATGATTGAAACGGTGGCATTGCAAAAAAGGCGGTACATCGTGAACATGATTGCGTATAAGTGATAGGTGACATGTTGTTCGGGCAGACAAAAAAGCTTGTGCGGAGTGGCCGTGTAAGTGGGCAAAACAAAGGAACGGAATGACAGGTAAAATAAACAATGAAACAAAGCAGACCGTACACCGACCCGCGGTATAGGCGAGAGCAGAGCAAAGACGGAGATTCATATTCAAAAAATAGGGAGAATGGGAGAGAAAAGCATGTCTTGATTTCAACCTTTTTTTCCACCGTGATTTGCCTTGTACTTTTTTTGCGAGGAAAGTTTCAGTAAACAAACCCTAAACACCAAAATAGAAGAACAAATACGTCAGAAAGTAGGAGAGACAGAAGCAATGGAAACAAAAGGCGACCCAAAAAGAGGTAGTCCAAGAGCACCCGAAGCACCAATAGCACCAAAAAGAAAGTAAGAATAAAAAACATTTGATCATTCATCTCTCCTGCATCGTCGCTCTTCTCCGAATCGCAAACATCCAACGTCATATAAAGTTAGAGCAATGAAAAAATAAGAACGTGAAACGCAACAAGGTAAATAAAAACATCGGGTTTTTTAACCTCAAAAAAAAGGTCAACACACCGCTCTCCACTATCGCGCATGGCCCCAAATAAATACTGCTTCACATCTTACTCCTCCGCACACCGCCGATCGTCTTCTTGCTTGCCTCTTTACGACCGCGCCTCTTCGAGCTCCAGCTCCAGCTGCCGGATGCGCTCGCCCTGCTCTGACGACAGCAGAAGCTGCTTCTTCAGACCCTCCACCTCAGACGTCAGGCTGTCAATCTTGCCGTTCTGTGTCTGCACGAGCGTGGTCAGCTTTGCCAGCGCATCGGCAATGTCACCGCTGCTGCCGTTCACGCTGGAAGAAGAGGGAGCGGCGGCGGCACTGGGCGAGAAGGTCGACGTGCGGCTGGCGGCCGGGGTAGAGGCCTTGGATGCCACGGCGGAGGCAGCAGCAGCTGGTGGCGGCGGCGACGAAACCTGCGAGGCGGCCTGCGGGGGCTTGTAGGGCGAGACGGGAGACTTGGCGGCAGCGGCGGGGGCGGCGGCAGCAACGGCAATGTTTCGTGGCTGGGGCCGGCCAGTCTCCTCAAAGCTGGTTGACTCGGCATCGTCGTCGTCGCTGCTCTCCTCCTCATCGTCCTGGAACTTGTTGGCCATGGACGAGATGGACTGCTTCTGGTCATTTATGCTCGGGGGCGGGCCAGAGCGGACGGGTGCGGGGGTCGGCTCGGGCTCCTTCTTCGGCGGCGCGGCCTTAACAGGCGAAGCAGGGGTAGGCGCAGGGGCCGAGGTAGTGGTGGTAGCAGGCGGCTTGTAGTCGGACGGGACCTCGACAGGTGCGTTGCCGTCGTAGACGCTCTCGAGGTCAATCTTGGCGGGGACGCCGGTCTTGCCCGACAGCCAGTCCTTGGCAGAGACAGCAGGCTTGAGGCCAGTAGCAGGAGGATAGATGTCGGACTGGAAGGTCTCGGCGCGGCGGGGCACGGTGAAAGAGATGGGCTCGATGTAGGAGTCGTTGACGGTCTTGTAGGCGCGCATAATCTCATTCTCGTGGACCTGAGGAAGTGTTAGCAGTTAATGCCAAGAGTGTTGTTACTGAGCGCAAAAAAATACGTACGTTGACACCGCGTCTCGGGACAAAGGCAAGACCACGCTGGGGGTCGGCGGACTTGTACTCCGAGAGGAACTCGAACTTGTCGTTCTCGTACTCGTAGTAGCGGATGTTGCCGTCACCCTTACCGGCCAGATACAGGCAGCTGGAGCCCTCGTCTAGACAGATTGTTAGTATACAGGCAAAACGAGAAAAGAGGGCAGCAAGGCGCCGGTAGACCTACCCCAGAAAGGCATCAAGACACCGGAAATGGAGTCGAGGGTGCTGAAGCCGCCGATAGGGTCAGCTTGGCCGGGCTCCCACAGAGCAAGCTGACGCTCGCTCATGCGCGAGAAACCGGTGGTGGCGAAGCGGTTGTGGTCACCGAGCCAGACGACACGGCTGTTCTTGGCACCGGGGTGGCCGGGGAAGTCGTGGACGGGGGTCTCCTGGCGCACATCCCAGACGCGGATGCGCTTGTCGCGCGAGGTCGTGACAAGCAGAGAACCGCTGGGGTTCCACGACAGACTCTGAACGATGTCGGGCTGCTTCAGGGCGAGGGACGCCTGGCCGGTGGTGATGTCCCAAAGCTTAATGTTCAGGTCGCCAGAAGCAGAGGCCAGGATGTTCTCGGCGGCAGGGTTGAAGAGGACCTGGCCGACCTTTCTGGAGTGACCCTGGAGCTTGCTGACGGGCGCAACATCGACAATCTCCTCGGCGTCGGTGTGGAGGGTAAAGTTCTCGGGGACCTCCCACACAAAAACACGGGCATCGTCGGAGGCGGAGGCAACAATGCGGTCGTTAAAGGGGTTCCAGTCGGTATCGAGGACGGCGGCTGTGTGGCCACGGAAGAGAGGGATTTGGTCCGGGATCTTGCCGCGCTCGTTGACGGGGATGACGGCGAATGCGCCGCCACCGCTAGACTCCCAGTTAACCGAGAGGTACTCTGGGTTGGCCTATATTTTGCAGCAAAAAAAAAAAAAGCAAGGTTAGCTGGAAGAGGCCCTGGGGAACTTGGTGTGGTGTGTGCGGAGGAGGCGGAGTGTGCGGTGTTTCAAGAGCGGCCCGGGCGGTCGTCCGCGTCAGCCAGTCAGCACCAGCGCATTGCGCCAGGTCGACCTGCGCCCAAGGCTGCCATTTTGCGCCCATTTTGCGCCGCACACTCAATACCCCTATGCCCCCTTTATTTCTTGTTGTTGTTGCTGTTGCTGTTGTTGATTTAAACGCACCTTCACCAAGTTCGTGTCCCAGGCATTGCGGCTGATGTGGAGGTTGTCGTAGCAGAACTCTTTGCGAGTCGACTTGCCAAAAACATGGCCTGTTTGAGGAAGAAGGACAAACAAACAAAAGGGCGTCAGTAAATCAAAAGATCGGCCACGTTGCGCTAACGCAGGGTCAAGCTGCGAATAAGGAGAAAGAGAAGAAGGAGAAGCTTGTTGGAGAAGCAGGAAAGTGCTCGTTTGTATTCAGGAAGACGTACGGTACTTGGATGCGCGCACAAACCGCCCAGCCATTTTGAGTGAGGTTGTCGAGATGCGACTGAATTTAAATTGGACAGATCGGGGAGAGGAGGTCGAGAAGTCAGGACACACGGGAGGCTGGCGGTGGGAGTGGGTGGGACGAAGCGAGCTTGTCGAATGGTCGGTGAGGCGAGAAAAAGGGGGTTGTAGAGGAAAAGGGGGAAGGCCGAGGAGAATGAGAGGTCGTCGATGCAGAAAGGACAAGGCGGATGACGAGGGGTAGAAAGAGGAAAGAGACAATTGGGTTGGTGAGGAAGGAGGGAAGCACGGAAGCAGCCAAGTAAGCTGGTAAGATACGAACAGTAAATACGGAGCAGGTACGACCAGCTGGATGGAGCAAATGGAGCAGGCGGGAAGGAGGATACGGAGCGAGTGGCAGGAGCACAGGGAGAGCAAGGGAGGAGCAATAATAGCAACAGAAGGAGGATGGGCAGGAAGGAGCAAAGCCCCGCCACGCCCAGGAGCGCCCGGAGCCCCTTCTCTCCTTCTGCGTTGGGAGCGTTTGATTCCAGCTTCCAGGGCCCAGCGACCGCCCAAACACCGCATGGGGGCCGTAGCGTCTGCTGGCTGGTGCTAAGTCCGAACAGCCACTGGAGCACGGCGCTGTTGGCGCTTTACGAGAGCCGACCAATCAGACTTATGATAAAAGTGGGACGTGGCCTTGGACGTCGGAGTGATTGACAGCTGGGCGTTCCTCAACACCCAAAAAGTTATGGTAATACTTGCTTGGTTGTATTTGGTTTTATTTTGTTAATGCGGCTGATATAACTATACGGGCTTATTGTTTGTTTCTCAATATGCGCTTCGGCCTATTACAGGCCACTACCGCACTTTGTCGGCTCTTCTCCCAGTTGCTGCCCGAGCTCAACCTAAACAAGGGTTGCAGAGATCATATTATAGCATTCTTGAACGGGATACGGAGTACTTGTTTCTTGCTTTGGGCAATTTGATTATGGCAGCCATTCCTGGCATTATGCGCCACCGCAGCGAGGCTTCCACTTGAGAGACATGGCGAGGCTGAGCGACCAAGGACCAGGACCAGCAGTCTTTTGGTTCCTTTTCGGCACACTGCGGCGTACACCCGTACTCCGTTAGCCCCATGGACTCCCACCTGCAGCACGTCGCTGCCCTTACATCCAGCGGCCAGCAGCACGCAATCTGTATGTATTAACCTGCAGTCCACATGCCTGAACGGCACGACCGCTGGGATTTGGCAAGAGCATCTCCTTCCCTCCCAAACTGGGGAAGGTGGTACAAATAAAGTGGAACAGGACCCACTTTCTTCTGCCAATTGAGCTTTGCGTTTCGACAAGGATTTCCTTTTCGAGACATTTACAGCACTTTCCTCGCCTGGGATTCTGCATCGCATATCGCATGTCGGTCGCACCTGCCCCGACGTCGCTTGGTGCTCTGACGCTGCGATAGAGTCAAAGAAGAAGGAGCTACCATCCACTGAGCCAAAATTGGCACTGGCAGCCTTCCTGCCCTTCTCTGGACGCTTTGGACGGCGTTCTACAGCTCTGTTGGCGGCAGAACGCGGTGGCGGATCATTTGCCGGCCCGACGTAGCCGATTGCACCTGCTGCCCCGCGGAAAATTTTCTAGCAGCGCGAGGGCAAATTCCCAATCTCGCATTCTGGCGCCCTATCATTGGCAGGAGGCAAGAGGAGGGGCGGCTCTTGCTAGATCGGAGCGCCCCCAAACGACCCCAATACCCGCGCCCGCATCGACGTCCCTGAACTTTTTTTTGGACTTTTTTGCTCCTCTTCTCTTTTTGGCTCTTTGGTTTGACGAAGCACCGCCAATCCATTCGAATTTTGCGTCTACAATTCTGTGTCTCCCATCACAGAATCGTCCGTCGCAAGAACCGCAAGTGCCCGCCAAACATCTGTCGTCGACGCCTTTTACTCGACGGCTTTCCTCCTCTTCCGACTTTCTTTTTTTCTTCATTTTCTCTCGACCCGCCATCCAGTCACCGGCAGGTCTTTATCTTTGGTTCTTCTTGATCCCAGATTGAACCCCAACAACCACAGTCACAATGTGTGGTATCTCAGCCATCCTTGTACGTTCCTTACACAATGGCACAATGGTCCCCCCACGCAAGCTTCATCGTTTGCGTGGGGCACAAAGATCTAGATCCAAGATCTGAAGTCAGAGTGACGACAATTTACTGACCATGCCTCTTTTTGCTTTCAGCTTGGTGATTCCAAGGCCGACACGGCCGCCGCCGAACTCCACGAGTCGCTCTTCTACCTGCAACACGTTAGTCCTCCCTTTTTTTCGATACGACGTCAAATATCTCGAACATATTCTCCTTTCTTTTCTTTGTTTCTTATCGTCGTGATGTATATACATAACTTCGTTCAATACTGACACGCACAACAGCGTGGCCAAGATGCTGCCGGTATTGCCGTGTGCCAGGGCGGCCGTGTGTCGCAGTGCAAGGGCCTCGGCATGGCCAGCAAGGTCTTTGACGAGGGCCGCCGTGTCTCGACTGCCTCTCTCCCCGGCTTCATGGGCATCTCCCACGTCCGCTACCCCACCGCCGGTACCACTTCTGCGTATGTCACACGCGTCCACTCCAGATAATACGTTTTATCAGTCTTTTGCCAATTGACGTCACTAACAATCTTTGCTATAGTGCCGAGGCTCAGCCTTTCTTCGTTAACTCTCCCTACGGTCTGTCCATGGGCGTCAACGGCAACCTCGTCAACACCCCTGACCTCGTCACCTTCCTCGACTACGAGGCCCGCCGCCACGTCAACACCGACTCCGACTCTGAGCTTCTGTATGTTGTCACTTGTCGTACATCACGCTATCTGTCTCTCGTATCTTACTCTTGCTAATATCTACGTGCAGACTAAACATCTTCGCACATGCCCTCGGCGAGCTCGGCAAGGCCCGTGCTAACGTCGACGACGTCTTCTCTGCCCTCCGTGAGGTCTATGCGCGCTGCATTGGTGCCTTTGCCTGCACTGCTATGCTTGCCGGCTTTGGTATCCTGGGTTTCCGTGACCAGAACGGTATCCGTCCCCTCTGCATGGGTTCCCGTCCCTCTGAGACCCTCGAGGGTGCTACCGATTACTTCCTCGCCTCCGAGTCTATTGCTCTCGTGCAGCTGGGCTTCAAGAACATCGTCGACATCCTCCCCGGCCAGGCTGTCTTCATCAAGAAGGGCGAGGCTCCCCGCTTTGCGCAGATTGTTGCGCCCAAGTCCTACACCCCCGACCTGTTCGAGTACCTCTACCTTGCCAGAGCCGACAGCTGCATCGACGGCATTTCCGTCCACCGGAGTCGCCAGAACATGGGCCACAAGCTGGCCAAGCGCATGCGCGAGGTGCTGAGCGAGGACGTCATCAGGGACATTGACGTCGTTATCCCCATCCCCGAGACAAGTAACACGGCTGCCGCCACCCTGGCCGAGGCTCTCCAGAAGCCCTTCTCCAACGGCTTCGTCAAGAACCGTTACGTCTACCGCACATTCATCCTGCCCGGCCAGAAGGCACGGCAAAAGAGCGTGCGCCGCAAGCTGTCGCCCATTGCGTCCGAGTTCAAGGACAAGGTCGTGTGCCTCGTTGACGACAGTATTGTGCGCGGTACCACCTCGCGCGAGATTGTGCAGATGGTCAAGGAGTGCGAGGCCAAGCGCATTGTGCTTGTGTCGTGCAGTCCCGAGATCACCCATCCCCACGTCCACGGTATCGATCTGGCCGATCCTGCCCAGCTCCTGGCCCACGGCCGCACCCTGCAGGACATGACCGACCTGATCAAGTGCGATGCGCTCGTGTTCCAGACCCTCCAAGATCTCAAGGACGCGTGTATGGAGGCCGCTGACAGCACAAGCAAGGTCACCGACTTTGAGGTCGGTGTCTTCTGCGGCAACTACATGACGCCCGTGCCCGACAATTACTTTGAGCGCCTCAACATCCTGCACACCACAGGCAAGAAGCCGGCGGCTGGCTCCGTCACCACCAACGGCGACGGTGCTTTCCTGGTCGCCAGCAGTGGCCCGGTGAACGGTGTGCGTCATGAGGAGAACGAAGAGGGCTCCGAATATCGAGAGGATATCAGGTGTGTACCCTTTGACCCCCCCCCCCCTTTTTTTTTTTTTTTTAAAAAAAAAAAAAAAAAAAAAAAAAAAAAAAAAAAAAAACCGATGCAAGGAGTGATATACTAACAAACTCAAAGCCTCTACAACAACTTTTCAGGCCGGCCCTAAATGTTGTCGATACGCCAGCCACTTGCTTTGGATCTCCCCAAGGATGCTATTATGCAGACGGGTCTGATAATGACATTACCTACGCCCCCGGACATAAAAAAGAAGAGACGATTTAATTTTTGCATTTTGCTTTTGATTGCGCCGACCAAAAGACAAAAACCCTTTCTGTTATATACTTTACCGCGTCTTTCTACCTACCCTTTACGTTTTCTGGGTTTCTTTTCATTGCCTTTTTTTTCTTCTCCCTCTTTTCTTTGTTTCTCTCTTTTCTTTGTTTCTCTTTTTTCTTTTGCGCTCTCTTGCGACACACATGTTTTCAGAAAACTAGAGATATAGAAAACAAAACGGGGCATGCAACATAGAAAAAAAAGAGCACTTTCATGACGCTGTGCTGTCTGGCTTTTCTGGATGTCTGGCGTTTTGCTGCTATTTTTTATCCTTCCTTTTTTTTTTACGACACGTCTTTTTCGTCCTTTTCTTTGCAAGCAAAACGTCCATAGATTTGCCTTTATATTTGCCGCAGGGGGGATTAGAGCACAGCAATGATAATCTACGCAGATTCCAAATTGTGATGAACAGTAGAGAGAGCATTATAGGGAAAAAAAAGAGACGAATTAAAACAAAAACGACATAACTATCATCACTGCTCCGTTTGATAAAAAGTTTATGCTGGAGAAAGTTACTTAAAAACGGCAAAAAGATATGGCTCCGCTGGGGATCGAACCCAGGACCTTCTGCGATCTTGCAATCGCTTTGCTGTGAAGCAGACGTCGTAACCAACTAGACCACGGAACCAATTCATTTCTTTGAGGTTGCTAGCGCTTACTAGTGCTGATAAAGGCCAGGTATTGTACGACGTACTAGTGACACTTTCCGTAATTTACTTAACTATTCGACATGTTTTGGACAACAATCGTAGTTCCCAACGACTCATTCTTCTTGACAGATTCTTGCTTTCGATGTCCGAATCTAGTCAAAGGCTTTGAGACCTCATAGAAGGGCTTTTTTCATACAAAATTATGGCTATGTAAAAGGGCCGGTGTGGCTGTGTGCACCAACAAATAATAATAGATAGAGCCTTAGTTGCAAATAGTTGGACTTACACATCGAGTTACTCCGTACTCACATTTCGACTTGGCCTGCCGAGTCGCATCAATACCCATAGAATACAAGTACACAGTGTGACAGACACGGCACATAATGTAAAGATGGCCACATTTACATTTAATAAAATACTAAAAAGGAAAAAAAATTGAATATCTTGTAAAACATGAGTCGAAAAGGTAATTTATGTTATACGACAAAGTTGAAATGCAAAGCAGCAGACGCAAGAAAAAGGACAAAACGCAATGTGAATAGCAACACCGTCCTCTTTTAGCGAGGAAAACCACCCTCTTTTCCAGCCATTATCCAGGGGAAGGGAGACGGTCAATTTTGTTGTGTGGGAGAAGAAAACAAAACTGGTCCCAATCTCCAAACCCCGCAAATCCCTAATCCCTAGAGTCTCTTGTTGAGAAACTGATAACAAAAACAAAGACAGATTGAAGAGAAGAAACGAGAATGAGACAAGAAAAAGCAAAGACCGTCCGCGCGTGTAGTGTAGAAATTTAGAGAAAATTGGAAGAACCCGTCCGTTTGGCTTTGGAATACAGAAAAATACATCTTGAAGGAGAAACATGCGCCGCTAGTGGAAACAGTTTGGGAGAAAGTGAGTGAATAAAGGGTCGTATTTGAATGTAAGGATGACCGAAGTTCGCCGAGGCGTCTCGCACATTAGCGACCGATAACAGGTGATCTACTCGTCTTCGGCCTTGGTGGCAGTGCCGTTTGCTGCAGCCGATTCACCATTGCTGTTGCCATTGCTGTTGCCGTTGCTGCTGGCCGACTTGTTGAGGCTGACGCCGTTCGATACAAGCTTGATCTTGGGCAGTGGCGTGGATGCCGGTGCCGGTGTGCTGTTGGTCGTCGTGGGTGCCTCAGACGGGCCCCGGGTCGATCCCGCTGCGCCAGGCTCCAGGGCCTGCAGCTCGGGGTGGGCTGCCAGCGTGTCGGCGATCCGCTTGTCGAAAAATTCCTGATTTGTCAGTACGGGTGCATACAGATATATCTAAATTCATGTGGGCGTGTGAGCTTACTTCAATGGTGGTGGCGTCGGCATAGAGCAAACTGCCATCGTCGTTGTATGTGCGGCAGTTGCTGCACAGGAGCTTGATGTCGGCTTGCATGTCCGTGAGCTTCGAGTACTCGCCCTTCTTAATGCGCGCGTGGATCTGGTTCATGCAAATGGGCTTCTGGATGATGACATAGTAGTCGCCATAGTCGCGCTTCGAGGGCAGCTTGACAAAGGGGCCAATGATGAGACGCTTCAAGGGCTCGTCGTCCTCGTCCTTATCGCCCTCGTTCTTATCCTCAGGGTCCTCAGGCTCCGGATCGTCGACCTCCAGCGTCATCAAGCTGTCGTACAGCTTGCGTAGGTTCTCCTGCAGACGGCCACGCAGCTGCGGCGTCATCGACACCTTGGGGCTTGCGGCAGGCGCGGGACTATTGGCACCCGATGCAGGGCCATCCGCAGCAACCGCCTTAGGGCGGCCAATGGGGCCACGGCGCTTCTTGGCAGGCGGCGGCTGCGAGGGCTCGTCCTCGTCGTCGGCCTTGCGCTTCTCGTTCTTGGCATTAGGCTTCCGACCACGCTTCTTGACAGGGGTCTCTGGCTCCGGCTCGGGTTCTGGTTCCGGCTCCTCAGAGCTGGCGCGGCTGCCCTCGGGCGTGTTCTCGACCGAACCTGTGATGGGGTTGGCATTGGCCAGGCGCTTCTGGCGGTTCAGCTCGCGTTTGTCCTTGCGGGCCTGCTTGCGCGCGGCAGCCGCCTCGGGCGAGTCTTCGTCGTCGTCGACCGCCATCAGCCACTGCTCTTCCGTCAGACCGTCGTCGTACTTGACCTTGGTCCGCTCACGCGCACCACGGCCCAGAACCACCTCGACCTCCTCCTCGACCGCATTGGGATCTGCCAGGTAGATATCCGGCAGCTCGTTGTCGGCCATGAGGCGTGGCACGCCTTGGCAGCCGGGGGCTGTGCCGTAGACGGGATCGTGGGAGCGCTCCTCATCCATCTTCTGGAAGGTGGCCAACTCGCCCTCGTTACGTGCCAAGATCATGTTGAGCTCCTCGTCGTCCATTTCCTCCTGGTCGCCCGTGTCTTGCAAGTCGGCCGACTCGAGCAGTGTCCGCAGCATGGCGTCACGATCGGTTTCGGACGACTTGTTATCGAAACGACCGGCTTGAATGACCTTGCCGTCCATGTCGAGCTTGTAGCGGGCGCGCTCCAGAATCTTCTCTTCGACGGACGACGACGTGATGAGACGCAAAATGCGCACCTCGTTCTTCTGACCGATACGATGGGCACGGTCCTGGGCCTGCAGATCCTGATGGGGGTTCCAATCGGAGTCGTAGATGATGACGGTGTCGGCCGTCTGCAAATTCAGACCGAGGCCACCGGCACGGGTAGACAGCAAGAACATGAAGTAGGGCGAGTCGGGGCGGTTGAAGTCGCGCAGCAGATCCGAACGCTCGTCGGCCTTGGTGGTACCATCAAGACGCAAGTACTGGAAGCCACGGTAGCGCAGGAAATCCTCCATAATATCCATGATAGCCGTCATCTGGAAGAACATGAGCACACGATGGCCCGTGGCCTTGTACTTGGGCAGGATGCGCTCGAGCAGCTCAAACTTGCCGGCAGTACGCCACAGCAGGTCGTTGCTGATGCTCTGCGGGTTCATGACCGTCTCAATCTCGTCAAACACAAAGGGATGGTTGCACAGCTTGCGCAGCTGCATAATGATATTGCTCAGACCGCGCGCGTTGGTCTTGCCACCCTTGCCGTCGCTGACAATAAGCTTGTTGTTGTTCAGCATCTCCTTGTACAGACGGCCCTGCAGCGCCGAGAACTTGCACTTGATGACCTTTTCCGTCTTGTCGGGCAGGTCCTTTTCGACATCCTTCTTGAGACGACGCAGCAGGAAGGGCTGTAGCACCTTGTGCAGACGACGAATGACCAGAATCTGCTCTTCTTCGTTGAGCTCCATGCGGTCCTGGCCACCCGTGTTGGCAAACGGCGTGTTGAACCAGTCGTCGAATGTTGTCGCCGACTTGAAGATGTTGGGCAAGACAAAGTTGAGCATGGCCCATAGCTCGCCCAGGTTGTTTTGCAGCGGGGTACCAGTGAGAATGAGACGGAAGCGGGTGTGGTAGTATTGGGAGATGGTGGCGCTCAGCTTGGAGTTGCTGTTCTTCATGCGATGACCTTCGTCGACAATCATGTGGAACCACTTGATCTTGCTCAAGAGCGGGCGGTCCTTGATGACGTACTCGTACGTCGTGAGCAGCACCTGGAAGCGGCCCTGGCGGATCTTGTCCTGCTGGGTTTTCCGCGTGGTCGGAGGGCCCTTGTAGACAATACGGGCAATGGAGGGAGCCCACTTCTCGAACTCGAGGTTCCAATTGGTGAGGGTACTGAGAGGAACAATAACCAGGTAGGGACCAGGCTGGCGTTTGCGCTCGATAAGGTAGCAAATGAGACTGATGGTCTGGATGGTCTTGCCGAGACCCATCTCGTCCGCCAAGATACCGTTGAGGTTGTTGTTGTAGAGGGAAATCATCCACTGGAGACCCTTGATCTGGTACTCCTTGAGCTTGCCACCAACCAGCATGTCGGCCTGCTCGGTGACCTCTTCACGGACACGATGGGCGACGGCGTAGTAGTCAATCTTCTTGGCACGGTCATCGTCCTCAGAGTCGTTGTCGCTCTCGGGCTCTTCGACGCGCAGGTTCGGGTCGCCACCGTAGCGCTCGGCGGCCTCGCGCTGCTGGGCCTTGACGGACGAGGCGAGCTGGTGCAGGAAGCCGTCGGTCTGGCGCAGCAGGTGGGTGATACGGGTATCCTTGGCCTGGTCGAGCAGCTTGAGGTAGGCCTCTTCGTCGTTGGCCTTGAGGGCCTGCAGACGCTGCTTGGCGGTACGCTCGATACGCTTCTGCTCTTCCTTCTCGATGTTGAAGTGCTGGGTGTACATGATGCGACCGAGCTTCTGCATCTTGTTGCGCTGCTGGGTGGCGGTGGTCTGGAGCTCGGCGCGGTGCTTGGTGACGGCGGCGAGGAAGTCGGAGTGGCGCTTCTTCTCGCGGTGTTCGCGGGCGTCGCGCTGCTGCTTCTCGAGCTTCTCGGTGATGCGGGCCTCGCGGACGTTCTGGCGCTTCATGCGACGGTAGTTGCTGCGATTGGTAGTCATGGCGAGGTTATCGTAGTGCATCATCTGGCGGCCAATTTTGTCGCGCAGTGCGCGCTGCAGAGAGTACAATCCTAGGCACTTCATCTCGATGTAGGCCTTGCGCTTGATGGTGTCGTCGGGGGTGAGGGAGTTGGTGGCAGTATCCCAGTGGCTGATGTTGCTGGGAAGTGACTTGAGCTCGGCGTAGCGGGCGCTCATACGGTTGAAGACAATCTTCTCGCGCTCGGTGCGCAGGGCGTCATAGTCGATGCCCGTTGGGAGGATGCCGGGAATGACGGGGCGGTTGATGCGGCGGCCGTGGTCGAAGTAGCTGATGGTCTTGCGAACGGCGCCGGACTCGTACGGCGACAAAATGGACTTGAAGGACTTGACCTTGCGGCCCGGCGCAGTCAGCTCTTGCGAGCCGGGCGCGGCACCGTTGACGTCGGGCTTTGCAACGTCTTCGCCAGCGCCAGCAGCAGCGGCCGCAGCAGCAGCACCCTTACGCGCAGCAGCCGTGGTCGGGGTGGCGGGAGTCTTAGTGCCTGCCTGCTTCTCAGACACGGACGCGTGCTGTCTCCGTGCACGCTGGCCGAAGATGGCCTGCTGTGTGGGTAAAGAGACACCTTGGTTTTTGGACAGCTGCTTGAAGGCCTGGATCTGGTACCGCAGCAAGCTAAGCTGCTGCTGCGTGAAGTGGCCGATGGAAGACGACGCGGCCGCGCCGGCGGGAGCACCACCAGAAGCGCTGCCCGGTGTGGGAGCACCGCCAGGCGTTGCAGGTGCGGCACCGGCTGCCGCATTCGGGGGTATGGGACGGCCCATTGGCTGGCCAGGAAAGCCTGGTTGTTGGCGGCCGCCAGGGTGCGGCGCGCCACCGCCGTTCATGATGGTGCCGTTGGCAGCGGCGGCTGCAGCCTGCTGTGCGGCTTGCTGTGTATCGCGCTGGTGCTGCATCTGGCGCTTGAAGGCCTGTTGTTGTTGGATGTTGAGCAGGAACTGCTGTGTCTTGATGAAGTCGGGGTCGGTCTGGGGCACGCCTTGTTCTTTCATTTGCCGGAAGCGCTGTGAGAGTTAGTACACTGGTCAATTGGAGAATGGAAATGGAGTTTTTCTGGAGAAAAAAAAGACTCGCAAAGGACGCAAGACTCGCGATACGCGCAAAAAAAGGATGGTCGACATACGCTGTAGACTTCCTGCACCTGCTGCGGCGTGATGCCGTTGGGCGGTGCGGTGTTGGCCAGCGGCATGGCGCCAGCCTGGGCCTGGACGGAAGCCATGGCGGGCAGAGGATGCGCGTTGGATGTGAGGGTGTGTCCTCTAGACTGAGATCAGAGGACGAATCGTCGAAAGAAAATTGGAGGGATGGGCTGATCGAGCAAAGTCACGAATGGCGCATAGCGGTCGTGACAGGTGTCCGTCGAGAAGGGCGTGTCGTGTCGCGTCGAAAGAAGCGAAAAACGAGTGTGGATCGACAGTGGATGGCGATGAAATGGCAATGACTGAGGGTCGTTGTTCAATTATCGCGTCGAATACGGCGTCGAATACGGCGTCGATTGATGGCGTCGATGATTTTTCGATGCTGGGATGTTGGCTGATGTCGCGTCGCGGTCCAACCGTCAGGGCGCGAGAGCAAATTCTGAGTAAAGGGGAGCCGACACGAAAAAGGGAGCGTCAAAAAGGGCAGCAAACGACCGTTAAAAAACAGAAGAAGAGGGCCGAAAGCGTCAAAGAAGACAGGCCGACAATTGCAAATGACGGCGTTTGGGGACGCGGTGTGGATGGAAAAAACAACAATGGGAGGATGGAATAATGGGGAACGATGGAAATGGGGGATGGGGGATGGGGATGGGAGGGGGAAGCTCGCGAGCCGGCAGAAGCGCCAAAATGCGATAGGTGTGAAAACAGGGGCAAAATGCGAGGTGAAGCAAAAAGGGAGGAAAAAGCGAGAAATGGAGCAAAAGGAGGGTGAAAGAGGCACAAAAAGCGGACGCGGCGGGTTGGAAATGCCGTGGAGCGGTGTCAAAGGCCGGAGGCGCGAGAAAAATCGCGTGTTTCGATGTCTCGGCGTGTCCTGCGATGGCACTCGATGGATGCGGAGGGGGTCTGGCGATTTTTTCGATGCGCGCGCTGTTCGCCCGTTGATGATGTGGGAAAGTGAAAGGGGACGGAGGACCACAGTTGAACGACGGGCAAGATTTCGTGTGGTGGGAGCTGCTCTGTGCTGAGGGCCTGCGGTAGATTTGAGAACGCCAGACAGGCAGGAGCAGGCGGGTGGCGCGTTGCTGCCTGAGGCAGAGAGGGGGCTAGCGCGTCGCGGCGGATAAACAAGGTAAGGCGAGGACAGTGGCCAATGGGAGGGAGGAAATAAGTGGATACCACGCAAAGCTGTGGAAGGGGCCAATAAATGCATATCTTTGTAAGCGAGCACCGTACGAGGTACGTCGTATAGCACCGGCACACTCTCATTTCATAAGCGCTTTCATAAGTATGCCGTTTCAATGCGTTCAGTTCTTTTGATTTAGTTCATGGGTATCGTAGTTGTCTATTGTACATTTTATCCAGTCTGTTCCCCTTTTGTGTTCGTTTGCATGACATGCCACTCCAAGAGCCTTTCTTCCCTTGATGCGCAGACTCGCAGACTACCTCTTCACCTTTTTCTTATCTGGCGCCTCTTCTTCATCACTCAGCTCGGCATATTCCGTCACCGGCGCATTGACCTTGTACGCCGCCGTAAAAATGGGGTCCTTCTTGGCCGCCTCGGCGTACTTGAGCAGCTCCTCGCGCGGGTCCTCGTGCAGCATGCGACTAAGCGGAATGTTCTTCTCAATGCTCTTGTCGTCAGGACCATTGTGCGAAAACGGCGTCTGCTGCGGCATGGTCGGCCGCCGTGGGTCGAGCGACTTGCCCGTGTTCGTAACACCCTTGCGCCGGCGGCTGGCCATCTGCTGGGCGCCAGGAACAACGATGTTGTCATTGCTGATACCAATGTTCTGGTCCATGGTAAACGACGGATCGTCGTCGACGTGCCGTTTCTTGGGTGCACGGCGCACGACATCGGCAGCACCGCGCATCGACCGTGTCGGGTCGAACAGCACATGTGTCTCGCCGTTGGCCGAGCCCGCCACCACCTGGTTGAGTTTGGCGTGCCACTCGACAGCAATCAGTGGGCTGCCTGGCGTGACCGGCGTGACCACCTCGGGCCGTAGGTTGCCTGGGTTCAGAACGTGCAGGCTGCCGTCGGCCGATCCCACCAGAATGCTCGTCGAGTTGGGCCCGTAGCGAATGTTGGCCATCGGGAACCGGTTGGCCGTGTCCGTCGACGAGTGCGACACTGTCACCAGCGGCTGCTTGAACTTGCGCGTGTCCCACAGCTTGATGAAGCCGTCACCGCCGCGCGTCACCACCATGCGCCCGTCGGCACTGACATCAATGCCGCCCGTCCATGTGTTGGGTGTATGCGCGTCACGCACTTCAGCCGTCGGCCGCGTGTAAGGGCCATTGTTCCCGCTATACATGATCAGCGAGCCGTCGAGGGCAGCCGCCACAAGAACAGTATCACCGCCTCCACCGTGTGCGGGCGCACCCCAGGCCACAGCCGTCATGCGCGAGCGGCCCGCCGACCCGGCCGCGCGCGACTTGAACACAATAATGTCCCGCTGGCTGCGTTTGTTGTTGATGTCCCAGATCCGCAGCGTGCTGTCAGCGCCAGCCGTCACACACGTCTCGCGGTCGGTCGGGTGCCACGCGCCTGTCGCAATCTCGCCCACGTGGCCCTTGGTGTTGTGCATGTCGCGCAGATACATGTCGCCCTTGACAAACTCTGCCAGAACCTCGCCGTCGCGCGACAGGATTTTGGCCTGTGGGTGGGCCGTGATGCAAAGCATGACAGTTGCTGCTTGCGGGTGGAAGGCGACGTGGTTGACTGGGTGCGATTCGGTGGTGGCCGACGGTTTGCCGCCCTGCTGCCATGGGTCGACGCTCTTGAAAGCGCGCAAGGTCGTCGGCGTCATGGACGCAAAGTCGTAGAGCTTGACATTGCAGTCTCGCGAGCCCGTAGCCATGCGTGCACCGTTGGGATCGAGCGAGACGCTGGTCACGGCCTTTTCGTGTGTCTTGAAGACCAGCTCGTGCGACAGCGGGAACCGGTCGAGGTCGTCGCCATCCTCGCTGTCGCTGTCGCTGTCACTATCGCTGTCGTCGCTGTTGCTTTCGTCGTCCTTTTTTGTCGTCTCCTTTTCGTCTGCCGTCGTCGAAGCTTTCCATGCTGGCCGCCGACTGCGCTCGATCTGTGCGTCAATGTCCGCTTCCTGCGTTTTCTTGCCAAAGGCCGCCGGCAGGAATGACTGCAGCAGGGCGGCGTTGTCCGGCCCCTGGTCTTCGCTGTCGTAGTCGTCAATGTCGCTCATCGTTGCGGTTGGTCGCGCAATTTTCGTTGTTGTCGACAGGATGGAGGCGAGGAAGGAAGCCTGGACAGAAGCGAGGAAGCTGCGACCTACGGAGTATTACGTCGTACAGTGGGTTGGACCTGCTGTTTTGGGGTGTCCTAAGAAATGTGCTTAGCGGCGACGGTGAGAGGTTGTGATTAGTCAGCACGAGCCCTGATCATATCTCCTCTCTTTCCCAAGCAAGAACGTCAACAAACTCTCCTTTCACAAAACAGAAAAGTACTCGACATATCAATTGATCGACTCCGCTATCGAGCCGTATGTCTCATAGTTTGATCATATAATCTCGAAAACATGAGTTCATGATTTCATGACTTGTACGACACTCGATGGACACCACTCTTACGACCATGCTCACCAACCGTTACACAACAAATAAGAAACCGAAACCGAATACACATCTTGATAGACCAATAAGACGGAAACAAGGCTACTAAAAAGACAAAATACCCGAAAAAAATGACTGGCAGGCAGTTCCTGCTCAATCTACATGTTGATCGAATTCGACACCATTGCCACCCCACAACGTCCCGGTGTCACCATGGAACCTCTAATCGGTCGACAACCGCTTTCTGAATCTCACCACATCCTTCTCTTATCACAGTGATAATGCCGAGCAAAGACACTCTAGCCAATTGTCTGGACTGGCGGAGTGCCGTTGCCGTTTTCGAGCTCGGTGACCGACGGCGCTTCCTTGCCCTCGGGCACCCCGTGGCCGGGAATGACCTGGTTGGGGTCCTCGACATCCCATTCGAGGTTGACATTCTTGGTGGGCATGCAGGCGAGAGTGATGGTTAGCAGGCCAATTAGCACGCCCGTCAGGATCAGCTGGATGCGGCCATAGTCGGGCTTGCCCTGAGGCGTCGGCCACTGCTCGCCGAGCTTGGTCTCAATGGTGGGCGCAATCGACGACACGGCATTTCCCAGGTTGTAGGTGACACCACCGAACGCGGCACGGATACCGGGGTGGGGGCAGACCATTTGCAGGATGTTGCCAACAGTACCAATGGAGGCACCATACGCTAGCTCCAAGAAGAAGGCACCGACGGCCAGCAGACGCCAGTCGTTGGGCAGCGTCCACAGCGGCAGCCAGGGAGCCATGAGCACGGCAGCGGCCGCGGGTACCCACTTGGGGTTGAACTTGGAGCAGTAGCCACCGACAACACCGCCCAGAATACCACCGCACTGGAAGATGACGGTGATCCAGGTCTCATGCAAGATATCAAGGCCCTTTTGGGTGGTCAGGAAGCTGGGGTACACATCCATCTGGCCGTGGCCGAGCGTGGAAAAGCACGCGGTGAGAACAGTGCAGTACACGAAAATGGGCCAGTGATGGCGGATGGCGTAGCGGAACTTGACAAAGAAAGAGATGTTGCCGCCAACCTGGGCACGATCGTCGACACGGCCGTCCTGGTCCATACCCTCAGCCTCGCGGATGGCATCGCTGGCAACCGAGTAGCTAGGCGTAACGAGACGCAGGAGGAAAGCGGGGACAGTGAGGCCGGCACCAAGGAAGAACAACGAACGCCAACCATATTTGTCTGGCTGTGTTAGCAGGTGGATGAATCACACACACACACACACACACACACATATATATATATATATATAGAAAGAAGAGGACGTACGCATTGCAAGGTTGAGACCCGAGGCAAACAGGTTACCGGCACCGAAGCCCTGTTGTGTGAAACCGGCGACAGTACCACGCGAGCTACGCGGCATAGCCTCAAGCAGACCGGCCATCGTGGCGCCATAAAGACCACCATATGCAACGCCTATATTGTTAGTGGTAGGCAACGAATTTTAGGTGATGGAAGAGTACGTCGTAGACCTACCGAAAAGAAACCGAACGCCAATTAGCTGGCCGTAGGTGTGGATGAAGCCCGTGCAAAGCGTAAAGACACCCATCAGCACCAAGTCTACGAGCAGCGGGATCTTGCGGCCAAACTGATCAGACAAAATACCAAAGATGACGGCGCCGAGCGACCGCGACAACATGGACGTGGTGTTGGCCTGGGCGATTTTGCTCTGCTCGACACCGAGTGTTTTGGCAATGTCGGCCATCGTGTAGGACAGCATAAAGTAGTGCATAGAGCCAATGGTCCAGCAGAACCACGAAGTCAAGAAAATGAGCGCCTGGATGCGATTCATGCGCAGATCGCGGGCAAAGTCGCCCGGCACGCGGGCCACAGCCTGGAAGAAGCCCATGGTGGTGGTGTGACAAGAAGGGTGTAAGTGGCGAGGATAAGGAAAGACGGACGAATAACAAGAAAAAAAAGGTTATGTGCAAAAGGGAAACAAAAAGCGAGTAAAAAAATAGAAGAAGATTAAAAGTCAGATGAAAGGATCGAACAGTCTCAGATTCCTGCTGATCTGCTTTTCTTTCGTTCCTTCTTTCCTCCCGTTTGTTCTGATCCCCATGGACCGGCCTTCATATATACAAGGCTCTGGAGGTTCGGGATGGCCTTTGATTGACCGCTGTCGAGTTGTGGCACGTCAACATAAAATCGATGTGATTCCCCCTCTCAACCGTGCTGCAGGGCACAAAGAGCCAAGGAGGTGCTAAGCAAGGACAGAGACGTCCCGAGATGGGCAGGATGGGCTGCATATGGAGTACGGAAAAGGTCAGCCACCCATTGTCCAGCCAGCCAAGATGACCAAGCCCACTGAAGAGAGACGGGCAGAAGGGATGGCGAGTACTCCGTAGCACTGGGACAAGAAAGAAGGAGGGAAGACGGGAAAACAGAGTCGACAGAAAACCCATCCAAAACCAAGGAGACAACGACACAGAAGGAAAGGAAAGGAAAAGGAAAAGGGAAAGCAAGACCCACCGGCTATCCCCCAGAGAGTGGCACCCTGGCAGGTCACACTTGGTCGCATCCATTTGGTGCAGCCCCAGACCTGGCGAGTGTCAATCGCGGTCATACTCTCCCCGTAGGGACGCACGGGCACAGAAGCGGCGTTTTGGGAACATATACGATGTTTCCTTCCGAGTCGACGTGGGTGTCTGCATCCTTCGCCTCTTTCCCCCGCAAAAGCCTGGCAGCCGATCATGAGCCGGGGTCAGAATAAAGAAAGAAATACTCCGTAGTCTTGTCTTGAAAAGAGACAAAAGAGGGAAAGCCAACTCTTGACCTATCTATTCCCGTTTTTATCGTCCACACGCAGGCCAGGCCACTAGATGCCGGCCCGTAGTGCTCCGTGAGCGCTAAACCGCATATTAGACGGAGATGTCACACACCAAACGCAGACGGTCTGTCGAGAAAGCCAGGAACCGGTGCGAGGAGCAAGAGGCTCCGCCCGTCCCCGCCGTCTCCGCACTATATTCTGGGGGAGTGTGGGGTCCGGGAGCGCATGTACGACGTATTACTCCATCGATGCACATCACGACATACGAAGTAGCTCTCTGTTGACATTCATTTCTTGTCTTAATCCACAACGACAAGTCTATAAAGATGGCTGCTAAGCTTCCAAGAACCGCAAAGTATGAACTTGTGAGAAGATATAAAAGAAAGAGATGAAGAGACGACCACAAAGAAGATAGACCGAAGTAGGAAATAAATCAAACGAACACTGACTTACACCACCACCATATCAGCATCTTGCTCCGGCGCCCAGTCTGCAGCCGCCTCTACACACCGTCTCCCTTCGCCCTTGCCTCCAAGCTCTCCACCATGGCCAAGCCTGTCGTCCCTCCCGGCGCCTGGGACACACACATCCACGTCTTTGACCCCGAGACGTTCCCCTATGCCAACCCGCGGCCCTACACGCCCAAGGCAGCTGCCATCGCCGAGTACCCTACGTCTGTAACGGGCTGCACCAATATCGTCGTCGTGCACGCCTCAATGCAGGGTACCTCGCCGGCACCCCTGGTTGACACGCTTAAGAAATCAACTGACTCTCTGCGTCTGCGCGGCCTTGCCACCATTGATGTCGACGACATCACTGACGCCGAACTCGATGCTCTCCATGCTGACGGTGTCCGTGGTGCACGTATGCATGAGATGGCTTGGGGCCACGGTGCACAGAACGGCGCCGATGCCATTACAGTCAAGATTGAGCGTCTGGCTGCCCGCCTTGCCCGTCTGGGCTGGGTCATTGACATCTTCTGCCCGCTACCTGCCTGGGCTGCCATGGCCGACATGATTCGCAACCGTCTGGATCCACGCATCAAGCTTGTGGCCGACCACTTTGGCAGTGCCTTCCCCGGCGATGCATCGACGCCCGAGTTTGCCACGTTTATCGAGCTGATCCGCGAGAAGCGCGTGTTTGTCAAGATCTCTGGCTTTGAGCGCCTGTACGACGGCAACCCTGATGGTATTGAGAGCTTGACACCTGCGGCCAAGGCCATCATTGCAGCTGGCCCTGATCAGATTGTCTTTGGCTCCGACTGGCCACACACGCAGCTCGGTGTCAGCCGCAAGGGCAAGACGGTTGAGCAGCGTATCAACGAGGTCGAGGGCTTCCGGACTGTTGACAACGCCGGCCACATTGCCAAGATCCGCGAGTGGATTCCGGACGAGGAGACCTGGCACAAGTTCTGGGTCACCAACCCTCAGCGTCTGTTTGAGTAGGGTGAGGATGGCGTCACACTGTACATAGAGATATAGGAAGAGAATAGAGAATGATCAATGAACATAAAGCTAGACAAAAAGATAGGTTAGATGATGGCAGTATGGTGCATTTTTTTTTATAGATAATCTAATTTTATCGTGTTCACTATCGTCTAGTCCACAGTACAGATCAACTTGCCTGCATTTACGTTGGCCTCCATCTTCTTATGTGCGTCGCTCACACGCTGCCATGAGAAAACCTCGTCCACCGTCACGCCCATCGACTCCCGCTCATTACGGCCTGCACCAGCCAACTTTGGCACCACCTTCTCCACAAACACATCCCGTAGATGGCCCTGGTAGTCAGCATTGCGTGTCCGCAGCGTCGTCGCCAGCACCGACAACCGCTTGTTGAGCAGTGCGCGCAAGTTAAAGCCCTCAATCATGCTGCCGCTCATAGCTGCAACAATCACAATACGGCCCTCCATTGCCGCCGATGCCGTATTGCGGTGCCAGTACGACTGACCAACGAGATCGATGATCAGGTCAACACCCTTGCCATTGGTCTCGCGGGCCACAACATTGGCAAAGTCTGGACTGGCCTCGTCCTTGTAGTTGATGGCGTGGTCGGCACCCAGCTTGCGGCACAGCTGGCACTTGGCGTCGGTTCCAGCAGTGGTGAAGATGACAGATGCGCCTGCGTGTCTTGCTACCTGGATAGCAGCTTGGCCAACGCCGGATGCACCGGCATGGATGAGCACTGACTCGCCAGGCTTGATTCCGCCGACGAGGTGGACTGCCTGGAGAGCTGTGAAGAAAGTCTGCAAATTGTGAGCCAAAAAAAGAACGGCGTACGAAAGAGTTGCATTCATACTTTAGGTGCTCACCTCTGGAATACCTGCTGCCTCTTCAAAGGTCAGCGTCTCGGGCAGGTGCATCAGCATCCGCTCTGAAACGGCAATCTTTTCAGCGTACTGGAAGGTCAGTAATGAATTATAAAACTATTTTCAAGAGACACCTGACTTACTGCGCTGCCATAGGCAAGACCAAACACAGGTTGGCCAACCTGAAAGTCGCCCTTGCACTCTGGCCCGAGCTCCTCGACCAGGCCGCTGAACTCGACGCCCATAATCTTTCCAGACTCTGGCAGCAGCTTGTATGGGTACTTGTCCTCGCGCTGCATTATGTCCATGCGATTGAGGCCAAACGCCTTGATGCGAACCAAAATGCGGTTGCCCGCAGCCACGGGGTCCGCAACATTGTCTTCGATAAACAGCGCGTCGGCGTCGCCCTTGCCGCCGCGGACACCAACAGCTCTCATGGTGGAGATGAGATGGGAGTAGACTCAGTAGAGTTTAAAAAAAAAAAAAAAGGGAAAGTAAATAAATGTACAAAAAAGAGAGCGATCACTTGGTGGTCGTAGAAAGCTTTGCCAATTTCTTGGAGTCTTGGGACTGAAGTCTTGGTCTCTTGGACTCCCGGGTTGCCAACAGAGTGCCAAGCACGCGCTTTTAGGAAGGCAGCGAAGCTTGTCAATGGTGTCAATGGTGCTGGGGAGAACAAGCTCCCGACGCGATTTCTAATGACTCGTGATAGCTAATCTTTTTTGTTTTACCTTTTTCGTGTGGCCAAGTGGCCGAGAGAAAGACACACTTTTATTCGACATTGATTTCGCGCGCGATTCTGCAAGTGTCAACGTCACCGGTTGCGAAACGGTCCCGAAAGCGAGCTGCAAACATGGTCCACCTCGCCCACTACGCTTGCACAGGCCAGACTGTCTAAACTGCGGGGAAGTTAACTTGCATGCAAAGCTCCACAACTAACACAAATAAGACTAACACAAATAAGTGGAGACACGGGCCGGCGGACTCCGTGGACCGGCGCGTGGTGTAGTCGTCCGCACCTGCCACGAGAGTACCACATGCGGACTACGACTTCCCCAGACGGAGAGCAACTTCCCAAATGATCGACAGACACACGACAGACACAGCCCTTGTTTTTGTTGTTGCGTACTCGCTCCTGCCATCTGAAGTGACGGACCCTCGAACACCGCGTACCTTCCAACTCCGTCGTGCACTCTCCCTCCATCATCCCTTCGCTCTTCCTCCACACAAACCTACACAAATCCATTACACCCCGTACCCACGCCGCGTGACCGTTGTCCGCATGTGAGGATGGGCAGGGCTGGCCAGAGAGGCAAATTTGAACGGAGCAAGATGATCGCGGGGTATGGACTCCATGTTGGGTGCTGATGGAGATCGATTTGTTGTCTCTTAGCATTCTTTGCCTCTTTCCTCTTTTGTCGGTTGCGTCTCGGCGACATTCCGGGAAGGAGAAAAGGAGCATAAAGCAACGTCTGCAAGTATTTACATCTTCTCTTTCTCGCAAACGACATATCAACCATGCGTTTCCTCTGCAACCGACTTCTTACCACTTCCTTGGCTCACGCTACTCCCATAGCATATCCTCGTCCACTTCTGTCCTTGACTTACAAACCCTCCCCTTCTCATATTATTTCCATCGTTCATCACACATCTTCTCATCCCTACTCATCCTCGTCCAAAATGGCCCCCAGCGCAACAACTGTGACAGAGGCACCAGTCGATGCCACCAAGGCCGCCGCTGCCTCAGGCACTGCTCCCGCCAAGAGCGCCTTTTTCGAGGATGTGCATTTCCTGGGCGACAAGGACGGCAAGGTTGTCATTCGTTCGCCGCCCACATTTGAAAACAAGGAAGACGAGCGCGCGTACCAGAAGCAGCACTTGGCCGCAGCGTTCCGTGTGTTTGCCAAGCAGGGGTTTGACGAGGGCGTCGCCGGCCACATTTCGCTGCGCGATCCCATCAACCCGGACCACTTTTGGATCAACCCGCTGAGCACACACTTTTCGCAAATTTCCGTGTCAGACCTGGTTCTCGTCAACGACCACGGCGAGGTGCTGCCTGGCGGTGCACAGTCGCCCATCAACGGCCCTGCATTTGCCATCCACAGCGAGATCCACAAGGCGCGCCCAGACCTCAACGCGGCATGCCACGCTCACAGTGTATATGGCAAAGCCTTTTCGTGCTTTGGTCGCCCGATCGAGATGCTGTACCAGGATGCACTGCGGTTCTACAACGACCTGGCCGTCTACCCGCGCTTCGGCGGCACGGTCATTAGCACCGAGGAGGGCGCGCGTATCGCCAAGGCACTGGGCCCGACGTGCCGCAGCGTACTGCTGCAGAACCACGGCATGATTACTTGCGGACGGACCGTGGACGAGGCGGCGTTCTTGTTTATTGCGCTGGACCGGTGCTGCCACGCACAGCTGCTGGCCAACGCAGCGGCGGCATGCCCTGGCTGGGGCAAGGTGTTGATTGGCGACAAGGAGGCCGAGTTTACGCACAAGAAGAGCGGCAACCCGAGCAAGATGTGGCTGGCATTCCAGCCGTACTACGACCAGGTAGTGAAGGAGGATCCGGGCTTGCTGGAGTAGGGTGCACGGGTAATGCTGTGTAGCAGGTAGTTAGATAGGGTGAAAACGTGGGGAAGGAAATGTAAACTTGGATATCCATGTACACGACTACAGTCAGATTGTATTTTGCAGAATAAGAATAAATTGTTGCTTTTTGGCTGTTTGAGACCATGAAATATTAAAATGTTTAAATTAGATTGTTGTTTTAAGCTACTATGATACTATGAGGCACCCATAAATTCAGACGGTGAGAAGTTGCCGTCCATGAAGCCAAACAAAAGATCGTGGCCTGACAGACCAAAGTCGGAGAAGGATTGTAGTTGAGCTAGTGGATCAAAGGCAGGCGACTCGTCAAACAGCTGCCACGTAAAGTTTGTGTCGTCAAAGGAGGTGGCCGGTGCACGGCCATGGATAGTGTCGCCGTTGAGATTGGTGTTTGAGTTGGTGACCGCGCCGTTCGATGTCATATCTTGACTGAAGAAATGGGCGGCAGTAGCAACGGCATTTCCATGTGCTACGGCAGTGTTGGCTCCACCATTCATAAAGGACGGACCCAGGTGCTCGGGAATGCCCTTGGCGGCCATCAGTTTGCGAATAATGCGTGCTGTATCGGCGGCACCCGAGTTGGGCACGGCCAGCTCATCGAGGCAGACTAGGCTTGCGCGCAGAAGCAGAGAAGGCTCGGATGCAGCCGTGGCATCAGCAGCCGTGCTGGCATGGGCTGCACCGAATACGGCCGCTGCATTGTGGACGTGGATTGTGCATGCCACATAGACGGCATAGACCAGCATGTAGTTGGACTTGCGGAGTGGATAAGTGGCGCGGTAGGCCAAAGCTAGATTGGTGATATTGCGGGCAGCCGTTGTGCAGCGCTTCCAGGCGTGGGTGGCCTCTTCACCGTGGGCAGAGGATGTAGCCACGCCGGCTGTGTTTGTTGAGACCTGTGTGCCCGCTGAGATGAAGGGACAATGCAGCAGAATGACAAGACAGTGGTAGGTTGTATGTAGGATGGTGAGGTTGGGCGTTGCAGTCGTGTTTGGTGAAGTACCATTGATCCCTTTGCTCGCCCACGGCTCGTAGACAAGATGCGGCGGCAACTCCTGATACCAACGCACCAGTGCATTATCGATTTGTCGCAGTGCCCGGCTCATCTTCTTTCGAGACTTTGGTGCAGCGGCCGTGGCTGTACCCGTGGGTGTTGTGGCTACAGCAGCAGCCGCACCACCAGCGGCCGTTGCTGCCGCATTTGTCGCAAAGTAAATTTTGTTGATGATGTTGGTCATGATCTTGGCGAGGGAGCACAGTTGCTGGAAAACCGAGACGGAGTGCGTGACGGCATTGTTCCAGCGGCCACCGGCGGCCGCCATGGATGTAGCATCGGCCTGTGACATGGGATCGACGTAGGGTGCCCAGGGCTCGAGCTCTTCGAATGTATCCAAAAAGTCGCGAGAGACGTGGGCATCGCGCAGCTGGATCGTTGCCGGTCGGCCCAGATAGACACTCTGCAGCTTCTCGCAGATAAAGGCGCCCCAGAATACACGACGGCGGATCTCAATCTGTTCAGGGTTGAGCCCACTACTGTTTTCCTTCTCTTCAATGTGCAGACCCAGATCAAAGACCATACGCAGCGCATAGCCCGTGTACAGCCAGCCCTTTGAGGTAATGCCGCGGGCATTGTAGGTGGCGCCGAGCATCAGCAAGCCAACAATTGTAGGAATGCGTGACTGGCTGAGCACGGCATCACGAGTAATAATGTCCTCGCAGCGCCGGAAGAAATCCTGGCCCGTCGTTTCAGAGTCGCCTGAATCCGTGCGCAGCTCGATACGCTCCGAGAATTTGCTGGCACAAGCAAAGACGGCATACAACAAAAAGTCCGTACAGTACTCGCCACCGTCGACGAGCTCACGCATAAATGCCGGACGGTAGGTCAACAGGTAGGTGTGATGCTGGCGGTTCCAGTGTAGGTCGAGTAGATGCAAGGCAAGTTCGGCGGGAACACCTCGAATGGTGGGCAGAAGCCGCAGGCGGTACTCTTGCTGGCGGCTCATGGCGGCGTTGGCAATCAGTTGGTATCGAAGGGTCGACTGAGCGTCGATCGAAGGTGTGACGCCGTGCGGTGTTGGGCGGTGATGTGAATGGTGAATGTGGGAAAGGTGAGAAGAGCCGTTGACGCCGTTAGTGGGAGCCATTGTAATAGATGGCCCTGGTTGCGGCACAAGAACGCCCATGAAGGTGCGTTTTTCAAAAGAAAGCACCGCTATTGTGTCGTCGTCTTGTATTGCTGTATCCTTGGCTTCGTCTTCGTCCTCATCTCCAGCATCCTCGTCGTCTTCGTCGTCTTCGTCGTCGTCATCATCGTCGTCTTCGATCTGCGTCACGTGACAGATATCGTGCTCGTCTTCATGGCCATTTTTCTTTTCTGTCTGCTCAGACACAGTTACACCTCCGTCTTCGCTGGCTGTCTCTTTTGTTCGTGATCCAGATGGAGTAGGATAGCATCCGTTTCGTGGCAGATCCGAATCGACGGCCATGTGTGATGGTGACAGAGAAGACGAGCCTCCAGCCGCTTCTGATGTTGGCATAGAAGCCAGAGCTGCCGCAGCCGCCGCAGCCGCCGCTGTAAATGTGACCTGAGATCTTATAGGCCCTGCTCTTGTTGTGTCTGCTGGTAAACTTGCCGTGCCGCCCGCCCGGATGTGTACTTTGCCGTTAACGACATCGACGAGCCCCAGCAGCGCATCTCTTTCAGCGGCTGTCGGCGCCAACTTCAGACGGATCAACATACGCTCGAGCTCGTTTTTCTCTTCACGCGCTGCATTGAGCAATGCCGTCGACGGCCGCGGCTTGACAGGGCCGTGGTGGTAGCTGCAGGTGCGGTTGCTGGCGCGGCAGGTTGTGCAAGTTGGCTTGACGGCGTCGCACTTGATCTTGCGTTTGCGGCAGAACTGGCAGGCCCGGGCTGTCGACCGCGGCTCCGACACCAGCGACGAGCCCGCGCACGCACGTGTCATGTCGGAGTGCGGCAGATGAAAATAGTTGTAGAGGGGAAGGCTGAGGTTGATGCTGAAATAAAGCTTTTCGCTTTCAGGCCGTATCTCGTGATCGTTGGAGAACAGGCAAAACGGCCAATGGCGTTTCCATCTTTCAATGCCAATCTGTCGGCATCCAAGGAAGAGGCAAGAATGAAAAGCAGACAGACCACAGACCGGAGTTGTCCTCGTGAAGTCGTTGCGACCGTCGTTTGCCAAGTCGTCGTTGTGGAGGGCGTTAGATACGCTTGAAGACTTTGATGGCGCCGAAGGCGCTGTTTACTCGCTGAACCTGCAGTGTTAATGCCGGTTTGCGGGGAAGCTTGGCGAGAACGAGGAAGAAGCGCTGGAGATTGGGGAGTGATCGAAAAAGTCCAGTCGCAAAGTTGAGTCACGTGCTGCAGAAAGAGAGCTGGGGCCGGCACCGAAACACGGCGAGCACAACGACACTGAATTCAATTGCAGAAACAATGACTGGACGCCGTTTGTGCAAACAATGTAATGTCTACGACGTACATGTGGCCTTTTCGTCGTTCACGTCACTTCCTGGGCCCTCCAAAGGGGTGCCGTGTGCGGCCAGACTGGCGATCTCCAGCAACAGAACAAGATCACGTGGTCTCCACGAAGAGAGTCGAAAAGACTCCATCACCGACTCAGCAAACTTGTATTGAGTATTTGCCCAACGGTTTCTCACAATCCACGGATCGTCTCGTCTCGTCGTTTTCCTCGCAAGTGAAATCCTCTCGCGAGCGGGGAAAGCAAAACTGGATCGACAGTCGTCATGGGACGGACGTAGAGAGCCGCAAGGGAAGAAAAGAAAAGAAGATGGGACCACCCTAGTCGACTTTCTCCGCTTTCTTTCCAAAGTTGCCAGTTGCGGCGTCTGACACTCCGTCACGCTAACGTCAAAGTCGCAGAACAGGCTGCAAAACGAGCCCAGAGGCCCCAGAGAGGCCCACAAGAGGCCCGCTTTGACGGCGTCAGGACATCCGCGCCCACTTATACGCCCGGAAAGGAGACAGGAATGACGGCGGCCACGGTGCTTGGCCGCGGAAAGGAAGCGTAGCCGGCCAGGATAGACCGGCCAACAAAGCTGCTTTTGTGTCGACTTTCCTTGTATATGATTGGGGCAAGGCGGCATGCAAGTCTGGAGCTGTTCTGTCAGAAAAAAAGAAAAAAAGAAGAAGAAAGGCACAAGTCTCTCGCTCAACGCAACAAACAAGCACCGACGATCCCTTCTCCTCCTCCTACCCCAACCGGTTCCAACGTCCGTCAGTTTCACCGCGGAATCGCCTTTCATTTCTTCCTTCCTCTCTTTGACACTTGACGCTCACCTTCTTTCTTGACTCCATCCCATCCCACCTCACCACAATGTCTCTTCCTTCCGAGTGTGATGTCCTTGTTGTCGGTGGCGGCAACGCCGGTTTCTCAGCAGCCTTGTCGGCCCGTGAGAACGGCGCGCGCAATGTCGTCTTGATTGACAAATGCCCCGAGGAGTGGGCAGGCGGCAACACGTTCTTCACGGCTGGCGCTTTCCGTACGGCACACTCTGGCCTTGCCGATCTTTTGCCGCTCGTCAACAACGTCGATGCGGCCACTTCGAAAATTATTGACCTCGAGCCGTACACACCGCAAGACTTTACGGGCGATCTGCTCCGTGTCACAGCCGGCCGCTCGGACCCGCAGCTCGGCCGCACGCTGGTGGGCGACTCCAATGACGCCGTCAAATGGCTGCACAAGCAGGGCGTGCGTTTCCAGCTGTCATTCAACCGGCAAGCGTACAAGGTGGACGGACGGTACAAGTTCTGGGGCGGTATGGCGCTCAAGACACAGGATGGCGGCAAGGGCCTGATTGAGGACCATCGTCGGGCGGCGCGGCGCGCGGGGATCTCGACCTTCTTCTCGACCATGGCGAAGCAGCTTGTGACAGACACCCAGGGTACTGTGACTGGTGTTGTTGTTGAGTCGACCGACAGCCCTTCCACGAAAAGCACGAGCACCATCTCGGCCGAGGCCGTCATCCTGACTGCCGGCGGTTTCGAGGCCAACCCGCGCATGCGTGCCGAGTACCTGGGCCCTGGTTGGGACCTGGCGCTTGTTCGCGGTACGCCGTACAACACGGGCGACGGTCTCGAGTTTGCCATGCGCGACGTCGGCGCCAAGCAGGCCGGCCACTGGTCCGGCTGCCACTCGGTCGCCTGGGACGCCAATGCACCCCCCAACAGCGGCGACCGCGCCATCTCCAACGAGTTCACCAAGTCTGGCTACCCGCTGGGCGTCATGATCAACACTCAGGGCGAGAGATTTGTCGACGAAGGTGTCGATCTGCGCAACTACACCTATGCCAAGTTTGGCCGCGCTATCATGGGCCAGCCCGACGGCCAGGCCTTCCAGATTTGGGACGCCCGCGGCACGCCCTGGCTTCGCGATGAGGAGTACCGCGACAGCATTGTGCGCAAGATCCGTGCTGACACTCTCGAGGAGCTCGCCGAAAAGCTTGCCAAAGAGGGCGGCCTGCACTCGCCTGCCAAGTTCCTCGAGACGATGCGCGACTACAACGCCGCCGCCAACGCCTTCCAGGCCGAGAACCCGAATGCAAAGTGGGATCCTGCTGTCCGTGATGGTGTCTCGACGCAGTCCAGCCGTGGCGGCCTGAGCTTGCCCAAGTCTAACTGGGCCCTGCCTGTCGATAAGGGCCCCTTTGTCGCTGTCAAGGTCGCCTGTGGCGTCACTTTTACGTTTGGTGGTATCGCCGTCAACCCGCAGACGGCTGCCGTCGTCGCTGCCAGCAACCGCGAGGTTCCTGGTCTGTTCTGTGCCGGCGAGATGCTCGGTGGCCTCTTCTATGGCAACTACCCTGGCGGCTCGGGTCTGACATCGGGCACTGTCTTTGGCCGTCGTGCAGGACGTGCGGCTGCCCAGCGCGCCAAGGCATCATCGGGTGTGCGGTCGAACCTGTAGAGAGAGGGTGGTGTCGAGATGTTGACGTGTTTACGTGTTGATGGTTTTTTCTTTCTTTTTTGGAAGTCTTTTGGCCTCATGTTTTCTGCGCATAGATCTTGCTCTTCCCTGTACAAAAGCTGTTAGATAAAATAGTAGAATAAAAAGAAAAAAGAAGGATCTCTTACCATGATGTGCAATCAAGATATAGTGAATGTGATGCTGTTTGTTAGTACCCGAAAAAGAATAAGAAGAAAAGAAAAGGGGTGAGACAGACAGAGAAAGACACGGGCAAAAAGGGTCAAGGAGCTCAAAAAAGCAAAAAGTTCACCACCTTCCAGACTCCCAAGGCCTACGGCCTTGACTGTCCCACCGGAACTCAATCCATGTGGCGGAACAGCTGAATCTAGAAGATGGCTATGAAAAACCCCGGCAGGGGTTTTTGCACGGCCGCCAAGTAGAGCTTGCGAGGCTCTCGAGGTTCTCGGCCGCCTCAACGGCGGTGGCTCGAATCGACAACCTCCCGGCGGGAGGCAGCCACATCTTACCACCTAGACCACTTGCGCAGCTTGCTTCGCTAATGGCGCTTTGTTGGAGGGGCTCCTTCTCTACAGGCCTTTAATGCTTCGGTCGCTCCTGCTGGTTCTGCTTTTTCTTCTGCTTCTAGTGAATTTTTCCTGTTTTTTTTTTTTCTTTTGGGAAGGTGCGACCGTGGAGCTTGTCCGGAGGGAAGGTGCGATAGTGGGGCCGGGCCTTGATCGTTCCTTCCTATTTGGCCGGCCGCCGAGCAGCGCGCTTTTGTGGGGCAGCACCGGTGGCAGAATCTCGCGGAAGGCGGTGAGGGTCCGACTCGGGGAGACGGGAAAGTGCAATCAGCATGATCCTTCCGTGGAAAGTGTTATCGCAGTCTTGTGGTTGACACGATACGGGCGCAAATGGTTTGTTTATTTACCCCTGATATACCAAAGCACTTCTGCTGTCGTTTCCCATGCTCCCAAGAATTTATCGCAAGAATTAATAGGAGTTTTCCTTTTCTCCACCTGTTCCAGCATTGCTGCGGTTTTCTCTCTTTGCAGCTGACTGCATGACTTTTTTCTGCAAAGGGAATTTTATTTTGCTTTACTCGACATAGCCTGGCTCTTAAAATAAAACATGTTGATTATATTAATATTGTTGAATTGTTGTTTTCGCTGGCGCTCCTAGCTAGGGTTTTGCTAATTATTGCTCAATGTGCTATTAGAGTAAAGCATGCAGCCATGAAATATGCGCTTATCCGGTATGGCACTGAAAATTTGGACTAATCAGTTCTTTCCTAACATCAACGACGGCCAAAACATACATTCACTCAGTCGAACCTTCCCTTTTTCTTAGTCAAAATTGGAATAACTTACATAATCTTTCAATTCTACTCATAAACCCTCATTTTCCTCGCTAATTGGAAAATTCACACAACAAACTCGATTTTTCATACACATTTTTCACCATGGGCAAGTCCCGGAGAAACAGGTCAGGCCCGGCAGGTCGCCGCCCAGATCCCATGAGCGCCAGTGGCCCTCGCGCACCCAAGGCTGTCAAGGAGCCTTCCGACCCGGCCCTGGCAGCTCTTCGCAAGGCCAAGATTCTGCCTGTCTTGAACGATCTGCGCAGCTCTAACCTGGCGACGCGCACGACGGCTGCTGGCGCTATTGCCAACATTGTTGAGGATGCGCGGTGCCGCAAGCTGCTGCTGCGTGAGCAGGTGGTGCACCTGGTGTTGAGTGAGACGCTGGCTGATGCGAGCGTTGAGAGCCGTGCCGCCGGCTGGGCCGTGCTTAATGTTTTGGCACAGCACGAGGCGGCGGACTTTTGCGTGCATCTGTACCGCAGTGACGTGCTGACGCCGGCGGCACATGCTCTGGGCCAGATCCGGAGCACGCTCGAGCAGGGCCTGAATAGCCAGGAGAAGGATAGCAAGCTCACCAAGGCGCAGCAGGACTTCATGTGGCGCATCACATCGGCGATCCTGGACCTGCTGGGCCAGCTGGCGGAGGCACGCGATGAGATTCTGGCGGCCGTGGCCAAGGAGGCCACCATTACACGGGCTCTCTTTGCTCTGGCATCAGGTGATGCCTCCGTGCACATTTTTGCCGCCAAGACAAAGGCTGGCAATAACGCAGCCTCGGCACCGTCTGTACCGTTCGAGATTCAGTGGGCGGCTTTGACCACACTGGCCCGTCTCTGCGACGATGTGAGCCAGCGAGCACTTGCGGAGACGCTCGTTGACGATGTCGCTAGTGGCGGCTGCTACGGTGCTCTGCGGAAACTGCAGGCAGCCGGTGGCCCTCTGGCCGTGGCCGCTTCGTCGGTGCTGCACTCTGTCTTCTCGACGCTTGAGTGGTACGATCACAGCCCTGGCCGTGACGGTGCCTCAGACGCTCTTTTGGTGCCCGCTCTGGCTGGTGTCATTGAGAAGCAGCTCGACTGGGAGGAGAAGGAGACTGATGCGTCCGGTGAGAAGGAGGGCAAGGGTGCCGATGAGGAGGACCGCTCAGCTGAGACGCTGGGCCTGGCTCTAGAGACACTGGCGTTGATAGGCACAACGCTCAAGGCTTCTCTCGAGAAGGGTAACAAGGACGAGGCCGTCTGGAACGGCATCCAGGACGGCGAGGCTGGCGAAAGTGGCGAGGCCGAGGACAGCGTTGTTTTTGGCGAGTTTAACGGTGATAAGAGCGGCGTCGACGACGAAGACGATGACGAGGAGATGGCCGACGGTGACGATGATGCTGAGCCTTCATCGAGCAGGAAGAAGGCGGCCGGCGCCGACGACAGCATGGACCTTGACAGCGAGGACGATGATGAAGACGACGACAGCGACAACGGCATTGATATCGACCGCGATATGGAGAACGTGACGGGCGCCGATGACGAGGACTTTGAGAACGGCGACGGTGAGGGTCTCGAGGACCTGACCACACTGAGGGCTCTCATTACCGACGCCATCCCGCAGATCATGCGTCTTGTGGCTGCTCGTGCTCAAGATGCTTCCACTGACTCGGTGGCCGTCCTGCTCGACGCCCTGTCTGCTCTCAACAACATTGCCTGGACTGTGTCTCTGGTCGACCTGCGTGACGAAGGCAACGCTGCCATACGCTCTGCCTGGCGTCCGGTCTCCCGCCGTATCTGGCTTCGTGTTGTTCGCCCCCTGCTGGGCCTGACTTCTTCCACCACCGAGGCTTCGGTCGAGCTGCATGTCGCTTCTCAGGTTTCCGGCCTGGCCTGGGCTCTGTCCCGTGTTCTGGGTGGCACGACGCCCACAGACGCCGGCGAGGCTGCACGCTTCATGGCGTTGCGCGAGGCCGCAGCCACCAACGGCGAGAACAAGGACGACAACGATGCCGAAGAGGACCCTTTCAACAGCCTGCCCGTCAAGTGTATTGGTGTTCTCGGCCAGATGGCCCTCGACCCTGCACCAGCTGAGCTTAACCGCGAGATCAGCCAGTACCTGTTGACCCTCGTCAACGCCAGCGACCGTCGCGCCGCTCCCGCCGAGGTGATTGAGGCGCTTAATCAGCTCTTTGACATTTACGGCGACGAGAAGGCCGCTTGCGACAAGGAGGTTTTCTGGCACGACAATCTGCTGGCCGCATTCGAGGCTGCTGTGCCCAAGACCAAGGCTATGGCCAAGGTTATTGACAAGCGGTTGAGCCCGGAGCTGCGCACGCGTGCCGACGAGGCTGTGCTCAACCTGACCCGCTTCATCCAGTACAAGAAGAAGCACGTCCCGACAGAGTAAAGGTACATAGAAGTACACCCCATAGTTTGTCGTTTTGTCCATTTCTGGAGTCGGCATTTGCATTGGAGTTTGGAGGCATCAAAAGCAATTGTATTTTCTATCATAAATAGAAAGCCATGAGGCAAAAAAAAAGCAAATCATAGTATACTACATCGGCCCTGTTGCCGACAACAACGCCAATAGTCATTCCCAGTACGCCGTGAATAAAACGCTTCATCAAGGTCGAGCGAGGCCTTTTCGTCATTGACAGTCCCATCGCACGAATCATCTCCATTCATTCCCACAACTGCCCCTCAACCCAATGTCTTGATCTTCTTCTTCTTCTTTCCACCCTCGCCGTTGCCCGACTTTTTGTTCGAGAACTTGCGCCAGCTGTCGATCCGCTGGTCACGCGTCGCTTCCCAGTCTTGGTCGTGCTGACGCTTCCGTTTCCGCGCCTCGATCTCCTCCTCTTCGCGCCGCTGCTCCCGGCCCTCTTCCTGCATCTGCGCTCTCAACTGCCGCTGTCGCCGCTGCTCGTTGTCAATCAGCACGTACTTTGTCTTGTCGGCCCACTTCACCTTGAAATCGTCCGTCTTGAGTTCGGGGCTGTCGGCATTCCACTTGTTCTCGCGCATCAGCAGCATCCGTGCGTCGGCAATGGCCTCGTCGAGTCGCTCACGGTGCTTCTCGTCCATAAGCTCCGTCTGTGCCTTTTTCAAGCGGTCGAACGCGTCTGGAGCGCGCGGGTTGCGGGTCTTGTCGGGATGGATAAGGAGCGACTTTTTGCGGTAGGTAATCTTGATGTCGGACTCGGTCACACCGGGCTGCAGGCCAAGAACGGCGTATCTGGGCAGTTAGTACTTCTGTGAAAGCAGCCTTAGCAAAAAAAAGAAGACAGTGGACTCACGCATCAAGTCGAAAGGCGCCGAGGATGCGTGCAATCTCCTCATCTTTGACGGCTTCTTTGTTTTCTGATTCGAGGATGTCGAGCGCATCGCGCCCTTCTTCGTCGGCCATGATGGGTGTGGGGTAATCGTTAAAGTACGAATAGAAGCAATCGAGTGACGATATTGGCAGCCGTTTGACCCTGCTGCTGGCTAACGAGAGATGGACGTAAGGGTCGTTGTCGTGACCGTGGTTGATGTCTACGAAGCTGTTTCCGACTATGAAGCCTGCTCTGGCGACAAGGCTCGCTGTGGCACACAAAAGCGGGGCTCCTTCTCAGTGGGCAGGTGCGACGGACTTAACGCTCAGTCGAGGTTGGAGCACTTATCGGCTTATCGATAAGACAAGAGCCCCGATAAGAAACTTTTTTTGGGAAACCGCCTAAAAAAATCGGCAGGTGCAAAAGAAAAGACAGCAAAAAGTAGGGCAGGAGCCAACGACCAAGCAAAGTTCCATTCCTTTCTAATTTCCTCACCAAACTCGCTGCCGGAGGTGGAAGGCACGACAACTTCCCCTTTTCCATACCACACAACAAAACTGTAAAACTTCGACACACACACACACATACGGTCACCCACCTACCGACAGCGACCATGTCCGCCCGCTTCGCGTCTCCGACGCCGTCGGAGAACGAGGTCGACATCATGGGCGACCTGTTCGCCGATGATTTTGGCGGCTTCGGCAGCGAACCCGACGGCGATGACAACAACTTTGATAAATCGAGCCGGAAACGCAAAAAGACAAAGACCGCGCCCCCAACGCAAGACGACGACCTCGACCTCGGTGCTATCCTCGAGGGTGGCGGCTTTACCGATGCCAGCAACGGCCTGCCAAAGAAGGGCGTGTTGACGGGCGCCAATCTGGAGGACGGCGACGATGAGGCATATATTGCGCTGCAACAGGCAGCGGCTTTCCGCAAGACGAGCAACTTGAAGGGTGCATCATCGGCCAAGGGCGGTGGTTTCCAGGCCATGGGCCTCAACCCGACACTGATGCGCGCCATCACACGCAAGGGCTTCTCAGTTCCGACGCCCATCCAGCGCAAGACGATTCCTCTCATTATGGGCCGCCGCGATGTTGTTGGCATGGCCCGGACAGGTTCCGGAAAGACGGCTGCTTTCGTCATCCCCATGATCCAGCGTCTGCGGGCACACAGCGTGCGTGTCGGTGCTCGCGCACTCATTATGTCGCCGTCGCGTGAACTGGCGATGCAGACCCTCAAAGTCGTCAAGGAACTCGGCCGCGACACAGATCTCAAGACAGTGCTTCTCGTCGGTGGTGACAGCCTCGAGGATCAGTTTGGTCTGCTTGCGTCGAACCCAGATATCATCATCGCTACACCCGGTCGTTTCCTACATCTCAAGGTCGAAATGAACCTTGATCTGTCGTCCATCAAATACGTCGTCTTTGACGAGGCCGATCGTCTGTTCGAAATGGGCTTCGCCGCCCAGTTGACCGAGATTCTGCACGCCCTCCCCCTGTCGCGCCAGACTCTGCTGTTCTCGGCCACGCTTCCATCAACGCTCGTCGAGTTTGCGCGTGCCGGTCTGCAGGATCCTAGCCTGGTGCGTCTCGATATCGAGACCAAGATCTCGCCCAAGCTCAAGAGCGCCTTTTTCAGTGTCAAGGGTCCCGAGAAGGAGGGCGCCCTACTTCACCTGCTGCACGATGTTATTAAGATTCCCCTGGGTCTGCCCGAGGCCGCGATCAAGGCGCGCGAAGAGAGCCACCGCAACGGTGGCAACGGCGACGACGACGACGATGACAACTCCAACCCACGGAAGCGCAAGCGCCTCAACAGCGGCTACGTTTCCTCCAAGGTGGCTCCCACTGAGCACTCCACTATTGTGTTCGCAGCCACCAAGCACCACGTCGAGTACCTCGCATCTATCCTGTCCGAGGCTGGCTTCGCCGTCTCCCACGTCTACGGTTCCCTCGACCAGACGGCCCGTAAAATCCAGGTCGAGAACTTCCGCCACGGCCGCACCAACATCATGGTCGTCACCGATCTGGCCGCTCGTGGTATCGATATTCCCGTGCTCGCCAACGTCGTCAACTACGATTTTCCGCCGCAGGCCAAGGTCTTTGTGCATCGTGTCGGTCGTACCGCTCGTGCTGATCAGGAGGGCAGCAGTTACAGCCTCGTGCAGGATACGGATGCGCCGTACCTGATGGATCTGCAGCTGTTTCTGGGCCGCAAGTTGCTCGTGGGCCGTGACGGTGTCGAGCAGACGGCGTCCAAGGCCAACTCCAAGGGCCAATACGACCTGACCCGCGATATTGTTGTCGGCTCGCTTGCCCGTAGCTCGGTCGAGCCTCACGTCGAGTGGGTTACGACCCTGCTGGGCGACGTCCACGATATTGAGCTGCTGCGCCAGGTCGCCTCCAAGGCCCAGAAGCAGTACTTCCGCACGCGGCTGTCGGCCTCGAGCCAGAGTGCCAAGCGTGCTCGCGAGATGGTTCGTAGCCGTGGTTGGTCGCAGCTGCACCCCATTTTCGGTGACGGCGCAGACGCTGACGGTGTTGGCGAGGATGGTGTGGACGGCGTCTTTGTGGGCGCGGCCCGTGAGGACCTGCTGGCCAAGATCACGGGCTACAAGCCTCAGGAATCCATTTTCGAGGTGCATCACCAGAACAAGAAGGCCATGAAGAGCAAGGCTGCTGAAGTCATGCGCACCATGCGGAAACGTGCCGGTCCACGGCGCAGCTCTAGTAGTGTGCCCGTCACCGCGAACGGCGATGGGGAAGATGATGGCGCCGACTACGAGGAGGGCGCCGCAGCTCTTGCCAACGGTGCCGACGACAGCAACGATGATGACAGTGACGGCAACGACGACGCCGAAGACGCCGAAGATCCCTGGGAGGACGACGATGAGGATGAGGATGACGGTGCCGACGTGCTCGAAAACGACGATGCTTGGGCGATCAATGACGGCGAGGGTGCTAGTGGTGCTGGCGGTCCGGGTGCTTCGTGGGTCGATAGCTCTGTCTACATGTCCTACACACCACGCACCGGTCCCAGCATGGACGTCCGTGCTGTCGAGGAGCGCGCCTACGGTGTTCACGGCCGTGGCGGTGATGACGATGGCGAGGGCGGTGGCTTCCACAGTTTCACCCAAGCGGCCCGCGATGCAACCATGGACCTGACCAACGACGACACCGCCAAGGCCTTTGGTGTGCCTACGCGCTCCAAGCTTCGCTGGGACAAGAAGCAGGGCAAGTACGTTGCTCGTGCCAATGATGACGACGGCAGTCGCGCCCAAGGCGGTAAAGGCAACGGCAAAATGATTCGCGGCGAGAGCGGTGTCAAGATTGCTGCGTCCTTCCAGAGTGGCCGCTTCGACAGGTGGCGCAAGGCCAACCGTCTAGGTCGCCTGCCGCAGGTCGGCGATTCCGAGCGCAGCGGTCTGGCACGCCAGGTCCAGAACCCTGTGGCCGGTGCTGGTCCTGGTCCTGGAGGCCGTGGCGGCTTCATTGCTGGTCCCGGTACAGGCCGCTTCATGCACAAGAAGGAGCTGGCCCCCAAAGAGGCTGACAAGTTCCGCGACGACTACCACGTGCAGAAGAAGCGTGTTGCCGAAGCCCGCGAGAACCGTGTCGGCCGCTTCAAGGACGGCGAGGGCAGCTACCGCGAAGTCAAGGGCATGGACGATATCCGCAAGGCCCGTAAGGTTATGGAGCAGAAGAAGCTCAAGAACGCACGGCCGGCCCGCGACGGTGGTCGTGGTGGCAGCCGGGGTGGCGGCAGAAGCAGCGGAGGTGGCGGACGGGGTGGTGGAGGTGGTGGGGGTGGAGGCGGTCGTGGCCGCGGTGGAGGCCGTGGCGGCCGTGGCGGCGGACGTGGTCGTGGCCGTGATTAGATATAGATCTGCACGTAATATTTCTGTGTGTGTGTTTTCTTTTGCTCCATTTGTACTACTCATATTCTGGCATAGAGCGACGGGTCCTAAAAGCTGCATTTCTTGTTTTGGACTTATTTTGTCTTCTTTTACCTTTTCCTCAAGTTCGTGATCAATACAGCCCTAAGGAAAGAACGTAATGTGTACGGAGTAGCTGCAAGCATGGACCATGCCCCGATGCAACACTGCATTTGCCGGTGTCAAAATAAACGGCGGTGCGAAATCGCTCCTTCCTGGCAGATGGCTTTTTAGGGCTCCAGAGGCCCACCCCACTCGGGCTCAGCGACCGGTTAGTGCCGCGGGGAAGGTGCGACAGCTCAAAGACATCAGCACAGATAGGGAAAGCGCGATCCTCGAGCAGTTAACGAGCACGCGGATCGCACCTGCCACCCAGAAGCTCCAAGGCAGCGGTACCTTTAAAAGAGATCGAAGAGCTGAAACAGCAAATTTGGACCAGAAGGACTGCCGGGCGGTGTGCAAGGCCCGTGTGTATCCATGTAGCTGCTAGCCGTGCAGTTTGCAGATTAAATGAAAAACTGTCAAAATCCATCACTTTTTTTTGCGAGTTCTGGCGACATCTTTTGCCCATTCTTTGTCCGAACCCTTGCTCTTGCAATGCTACATCATTCGTTCCTTCCCTCCGTGTGCTCCGTTTGGAACCTCGCAACTGCCCAATTCGAGCCAGCTCTAGCTCCTGCCCTGCCGAACGCTAACTGCGTGCATCGCTAATAATGATCGCCCGTTGACGCCAACCTCGTGCTGTCTCGCTGCCTCTTTTTTACGCATTGCGTCTGCTCTTTTGCTGCGTGCCTCTCGACCATGTCTTGGAAGCCCATCTTCTCAATTCACTCTCAATTGATCTCTCTACTGCCTCAACTTCGCATTTTCAGACGCTGGCCAGACCCGTATCCCCAGGTTTTCCCATTTTCCTTCACCCGCGTCCTCAATTAGGGCCCAATTGACGTCCCCCGTTTCTCGTTTCGAAGCTGACATCCTCTTTTCTTCCCTCTTCGTCTTCCACCACTTTTGCCCCATTTTCGTCTGTATTTTAGCACCATCTCGCCTCCAATCGGCCTGTCATAAGCTTGCCACGTCTTACGCCGAGCTCCAGACGTCACTCAGAGCTGCCACTTTCCCTCCTTTTCCCTTTTTTCCTCTTTTCCCCTCTCCCACCGCTCCCTTCTCGCGTCTCGCGCCTCACCCTTCAGAGATATGCCCACCTACCTCTGCCACGGCTTCCGCTGGCACCGGCCCAGCATCCGTATCTTTGTTATTGTCCAGGATCTCGACGACGCCTCGCCTGATTGGATCATCCGCCCAGCCACGACACGCAGTCTTCTCGATGCCTTTGGCCGTCTCTATGAGTTTCTGCCGTCCCACGATCTTGAAACAGACGCCGAAGCTGAAGCCGCAGCGTTAGTAGCTGCAGCCGCAGCAGCACAAAAGGCAGCCGATGCCACAGCAGCAGCAGCAGCAGCAGGAACAGGAACAGAACAACGAGGTCGGCGACAGTCTTTTTCGCAAGCGGCCCGCGCCAAGAGCAAATCACGCAGGGACAAGAAGGAGAGAGACAGGGCGGCCAAAGAGAAAGAGAAAGAAAAGGAGAAGGAGAAGAATGACGGCGGCGCACCTGTACCGACGGCACCATCAGGTCCCACGCCAGCAGCAGGCATCGTCCGCCGCAACGATGGCCGCGACGAGGTGCTGGCACGGCAGGACAGCTCACCAGTTAAACTGCTCGAGGAGTACGACACACAGCGACTCGACGAGGTGTCACGCCCGCACGCCTATGTGGCCGACTATGTAGCACGCATTGACCTGTCGGCGTCGATTGTGGACGAGATGGCGCGATACGAGCGGTTGCAACAGCAGCGGTGGCGGCGTGAACACAAGACCAAAGACGGGTTTCCATCCATGGCCGGGCCATCGGACGAGGGCAGCTCGCTGGGTGCAGCATTGGGTGTTGGAGAAGGCAGCGGTGGCGCAACGCTCACAAAACGGAAGAAGGACTCGGGCTGGCTCGAACAGCTGCGGGACCAGCTGCAGCGTGGCGAGGAGATCCGGTGGTATATTGTGGTGAACGACGATGAAGACCGCGCATATCCAGGCGAGATCGAAGGCGAGGAGACGGACGACGACGAGGAGGAGTATGGAGAAATTGGAATGGCGGCCACGACGACAGAGCCGGTGAGACAAGAGCGGCTGGCAGCAGTAGATCCAGACGACGACATCTTGCCCGGGCGAAATCAGCGCCAATCCAGGACGCTGGACAATTTTATGGCGCACGGCTTTGCCGATGTCGACATAGCGACGGCGTCGTCACCACCCGTCAGCAGCCGCGATCTGGAGCGCGAGCGAGAGAGAGAAAAGGAGCGGCAGCGCCAGAGGTTGCGCTTCGAGCTCACGGGCGACCCCAATATCCTTGCGAAATGGGATATCCCGTCACCAACAACACCGACGTCTGGTGGCGGCGGAAGCTACCGTCCAGGGCCAGGGAAACCGACAATAACACCTTCGTCGTCTGCGGCATCGGCAAACACAGCATCTGGGGCCCCAATGGTGTTTTCTCTTCCTTCCAGACCGGCCACTTCCTCGCCTCAACAAAATCACCAGCAGCAGCAACAACAAAACGCCAAGCGAGAACGATCCTCGACCGTGACCAACAGCCTGAACAGCAACAATATCGGCGATGAGTTTGCCTTTCCACAACCACCACCGATGATGCCCACCTCACGGAGACAACAACCGCCACCACCACTGCAACAACAATCACTCCATCCACAACAGCGACAACAGCAACTGCAGCAACTACAGCCACCACAGCCGCCGAGCTCACCACCTCCGTTGCCACCCTTGTCACCGCCAACATTGCGTCCGCAAAAGTCGGGCGACGTGTCTGGTCTGCGGCCCAAGACACCCAACGGCCGGTCTTCGGGTGGTGCAAGCGGGTTTCGACGACTGTTTGGACGGTCGTCGAAAACGGCCGTCAATGAAGCTACCAAGCCGTGATCGGGGTGACGGCATCTGTACAATTGACTATATGAACATATTCAACCAATAGCATAGACCAAAAACGAGGCAACGAAATGACGAGATGATCAGACGATAAGACAATACGACAACATCCAATGCTTTCTATTCTATGCAAAAAGTGTGCGGTGAACAATGGCCGCCCGTGCTCCAAGATGATAATGTAGAGAGAAAACAATACTTTGTGTGTACAATGAAGAAGAAATGCAAACCAACAAACGTAAAAGCATCAAAATATATAATCCAAAAATCACCGCCATGTTCTAACGGTATCACCTGTTTCCCGGTTACTTTCCCAGTTACTACTCTTCCTATTCAGTCAACGTCAATGCGCTTGCTGTTGCTGCCCTCTCCAGGTGCAGGAACGCTGAGCTCTGGCAGAATGCTGTCTCTGGGTGGACTCGACAGAGGGTTGCTCAGAGGCGATTGCGGTCCAGTCGTTGTTCCACCCATCGCTGTGACGGACACACCGGTCGTGGACGATGCGAGGGGCGATTTGGATGGCTTTTGCTTCTCAATGGCACCATGTGAACCATACGCCAAAAGGTCCTCCTCTGCTGCTGCCGTGCTGTCATCTGGCGAGTCGCTCTCGTCGCCTGAGTCGTTAAAGTCCTTGTCGGTCCAAGCAACATTGTCGTTCTGCCCACCGTCGCTGGCAAGGGGCGTCGACGACGGCTTGGAGTTGGTCCGCGGAGGCGCCCCAGAGTGACCACCCATGGGCGTTTCGGGCAGGCCCATGGCCTGGTCTTGCGCCTCACGAGCGTAACCCGGGTCGATGCCGTCGTCATTGTTGTTATCGTCAGCGTCGTCGTTTCCTTCGCCATCCGCGTCGGCAGCATCATCAGCACCATCCGTCTGAGCACTCTCGTGGCCATGGCTCTGCGTATGTGTCTCGGCGCCGTGCTGGTCGGGCGCTTCATTCAGCGGGCGCGCCCGTTCTTTGTTGTTCTCATCTTCATCACGCATACGCGCAGCCGCCGAGTCGCTAAAGTGTGCGTCCACCATGTGCTTCACGACAGGCCAGCCAAAGGCATTGGCAAACATACGGCGCACGACCATGTTGTTGTGTGCATCGGGCTCGAGCTTAACAAGTACCTTGCGCCACGATAGGCCACGGTGGTATGCCCGCGCAATCTTCTCTTCGACTTTGATGCTCGATGTGTCAATGACCTCGTCTGGGTCACGGTCTGGGTTCGTGTTGGCCATGTCGTCGTAGTCGTGTACCGACAGGCCCGAGTCCATGTGCGGCGGGCCACTCGCTGCACTAGGAGTCATCGGGGTCCGTTCATGATATGGCGAGGACGACCGCGACATGCTGTGGCTGGCGCTGTTATTGGCACTGGTTTCACCGCTGGCACTACCCAGCGATGTCTTAGACCGCTGCTGGAACGACATCCGCCGCAAGGCCAAGTTGCCCGTTGCACGGCGCTTGAGTGGTGGCGCGGGAATGTCAGACGGGTGGTAGATGCGGTCGTGGAAGATGGCTCGAGGACGCTTCGATGGATCAATCAAAAACTCGACCGACGGCATCTTGGGGTTGATAATGTCTGTGGCCGACTCAAAGAAGGATGTCCGAGGAGGCGCAGACATGCCACCAGTCGAGCCTCCGTTGGAAGACTCGCCGTCTAGCTCCTGGCCAGTGGTCACACGAGACTTGCTCGACGTGGCTGACGTGGGTGTCGCTTCATCCCAGTCGCTCGATCGCAGTGTTTGACTCCGCTGGTAGATCTTGCTTTGCTTGCTACTCATCGAAGAAGAGTGCGAGGGTGCCTTGTGCGGGTGCTGACTTGGAGGAGGCAATTTCGGGTTGGCTGACGATGCTCCACCTGACGCGCCAGAGCCAGGTCGCAGTGTCGCTCCGCCAGGGCTGTGCGTCGGGTCTTCAGTGTTGCTGTTGCTCTTGAAGAGGTTGCTAAAGAAACTGCTAAACGGGTTCGTATTGTTAGTCGACGCCGTTGTGAGCTTGCTTGCGTTGGGCGAGGGAAGAGGCGGCGATGCCAGCTGCGGCCGTTCGTCTTGGTCAAAAGAAGACGACACTGCGACCGCCCGAAGGCTCTGCCGGTCGTCCTCCTGTGTAGCGTTTTTGGATGGGAGAGGAACGTCGTGCTGGTTGTGTCCTTCGGGTTTCGGTGTGCTGGCCCCACTTGTGTTGTCGCCCGGTGCTACTGCGTCCATCTTCTTCTTCTTGTCACCCTCGCCCTCCTCCTCGTCATCTTCATCGGCATAAGCATTGGGGTCCCACTTCTCTTGACGAGGAGTAGCCGCATTGTTGCCGACAAGCTCGGCCCATCCAAAACCGACGACCGTTTCAACCAGCCCAGCTTCACGCCGGGCCTTTTCCACGCGGTCCAGACCCTGCCAGTCAAGGAACAGCAGACAGCTGGTACGAAGCGGCACTATGCCGTCGTTGACGACATTGGAATAGACGGTGCGGTTGCGGAACTTCTTAAGCGCCGTGTGGGCGGGACCCGTCGGGAGGATGCGCAGGAGCGGCTTAGATTCAGGCTGGGGCTCACCCAGGACCTTCTTGTGTGCGTTATCGCTGAGGTTGCCGACGAGCGAGCTCCAGCCGCTGCGGGCAATGGTAGGAGCACGCCACGTCAAGCCCAGATCCTGGCCGGTGCGACCAACCAGACCGAAATCGAGCGCGAACTTGACGTACATGGGGTTCTCGTGGTTAAGGCCCAAAAATGGCGAGGCCATGCCGATAAAGTTGATGGGCTCGATAAGATCGAAGAACTGAGGCGAGTGCTTCTGGATGTAGGCGACAGCGTAGGTCTGGACGAGGCCGCCCAGAGAGTGGGCGACGAAGCTGATCTTGGTGAACTGGTACTGGCGCAGGCTCTGGGCGGGCGCGTTCTTGATCGTGCTGTGCTTGTGTGACGCATGGCCGCGCTCATTAGGCACGTCGTTCGGATTGCCTCCAGCCAGAGCCACAGCCGTCTTCTCGTTCACCCTCTTAGAGGACGGAAGATACGGCTGGTCAGGGTAGGTCATGGACAGGATGTAACGCGCAAGACGCTTGCCGAGATACTTAATCCCTCGTTCTGTGCGTGTTGCGTTTCCAGAATAGCCCCGAACTACGACATCCTCCTCGTCTTCTTCGTCCTCTTCTTCCTCTTCGACCTTGTCATCTGGGACACCTGCCTTCTTTCGTGCCTCAGCTCTTGCTGCCCGCTCCTTCTCTTTGCGGGCCTTCCGGTCGATCTTTGCCTGGTGTGCGGCCACATCGATGCTCTCCTTGATGTACAGCATATCACCGCCCAGGTTGCTGTGTAGACCGTGTGTCAAGATTACCAGGTGCACCTTCTTCTTTTGGCCCGGCTTTGGCGCTGGAATCGTGTCCCGGGCCTGCTGTTTTGCCTGACTCTTGGACGTGTGGCCCTGCTCAAGCGTCTTTTGCGTCTCGTGCTGTTGTTCTTCCTGGTTCTCCTGCTGCTGATTTTGCTGCTGCTGCTGCTGCTTCTTTGTGAGAGCGCCACCAGACACAGCTTCGACAGCTACACCAGTCTCGTCGGTCCGGATCCGCATGGAAGATGGCGGCTTGCTCCATCCAGGGAGCTCAGGTTTATTCCACAACGCTGCGGTGTCCTCGAGGCGCATAGCGATGGCACGTGAAAAGACGCCACGGGGTTGATCCGGGTGGCGTCCATCGCGGCCGCGTTGGTAGTCGCTGACCTTGCCGGGCTGCAGGACCTGGCCCTGGTTGCCGCTGCCGCCCTTTCCGCCGCTGGCTCCATCGCCACCAAGCAAGACAGGTATGCCGGCTGTGATGCCGCCGCCGCTCTCGAGAGACTTGGGGTCTCTGGCCAGGAGGACTTCAAAGTGCACCGCAGCGGACGTCGAAAAGATCACCTGGCTGCTGATGTTGATGATCCAGCTGACACTCGGCGGACTACCGTCTTCGGTCGTATGGCTGCCTGTCCCCGCCTCGTGGCGGACGTGCTCGGGGACCAAAAGCCGGCAGGTCCATGTGCCGCCGGCCTTGAGTAGGGGCTCAAATTCGGGCACACCATACTTGCGAGGGTGGGCGAACTTTTCGTTGGGGTTAAAGTGTGCCGGGTAGGCGTCGACATAGAGTGTGTAGGGGCCGTGGACAAAGGCAGCGCGCAGTGCACTGTTGGAGGTATTCCGGATCTTGAGGTAAAGGTATTCGGGCGCGGGGAGGATGCGGTCGTAGGCGGGTGTGTAGGTGACGTTGTAGCGAACGATCTCGCCGATTTTGACGCTGCCGATCTGGTGTAGGAACAGCATCGTGTCGGGTATGTCGAGAGACAGAAAAGATAGAAGTATATCGTGTAAAGGTTACCGTCTCTGCGTCGGAAGGCTCTGCGGCGCAGATGGTCTTGTCACGCGACTCCGGCGGTCGGGACGCACCATTACACGTGCAAGGGAGCCGAGGGTGGACAAAGGAAGGGCAAGGGCCGGGAGGGTGCGTGTGTCATGTGCGGCGAGCCTGTGTTTGTGTACGTCGGAGAGACACTCGAGCTTCGTCGAGGTATGCAAAAGTGAGGTTCGGGAAAGAGAATGTTATTGGGGCGATGATGTCAATGGGGCTCTGTGTGGGCAAGAGCGGAAATGGTGGCTCGGTGTCAGCTTGGGAAGGCAGGACCAGCTGCGCGGAGCCTTCGGGCGGCAAGTGGGCGTTCGACGCAGTGGGGAAGGTGCGAAGCTAGTGCATTCGCACGCTAATTTATTGCTTGATCTCATCCCTGCAGCCAGGCACTTGGCGTAGTCCTTCTCACTGGATAGGCAGGCACAACTTTCCTTCCTTACAAATGGGCCTACCTTGGTGGGGCGGGAAAGAGCTATGAACGCCTACATATACAGAAAGCGACGGACAGTCAGCAAAAATGAGTAGTAGTCTCTAATAGTGCGCAATTATGAAGCCCAAAAGAGCTGAATAGCAGCTGAAGACAACTACAGGAACGAGAAAAGCATAATATCTAGAGAAGAAATCGAAAAATAAATGAATACGTTCGTATTGCGACATTATTGGGAAAGAGTTGAGCCACGAATTGGTTGAGAATAAAACGACATCCTGAACGCCAAGGATGTCACGTGAGTCGATTTGTCAATTATAGAAAAGCCATTAAGTGTCACGATGTGTTAGATGTCAAGAAAGAGAAGCTGTTCCATTTTAATTATTGTATTTTTTTTTTTGTTTTCTCTTTGTTTTCTGATATTATCGAGGTCCCGACCTCACCCAAGTCCCCAACGCCAGACACAGAAGGATGGTATTGTGGTATTAGTTGTGCGCTGTAGAGCAGATCTATCAAAACAGAGTGAAAATGCAAAATCAAAGAGGCCGTAAGTAATCAAAAGGAGAGAGAACTAAATGGGAAATCGGAAGCGCGCCGGCTCCGAAACACCCACCCTCTATTTGTATACCGAGAGTATCGAGTATATGTCAGCAGTGAGCCTCGTAGTACTCGACTGCCAAAAATCCAGGAACCATCTTCTAGATCCATTCTATTTTATTTTCTTGCAAGGCGAGTGCTCACCAAATTTTGTGTCACCCCAAGATGCCTTGTTTAGATGGCGAACTTGGACATGGCACGAAGGCGGGCACCGTAGAAGTACAGCAGCCAGATGCCAACGATACCAATCGTCGACAGACCGCCTAGCAGCGAAGTACCGCGGCCGATGCCCAGGTTCATGAACAGCGGGCGGCCAAAGAGGATGGATCCCGTGGCCAGCGCCGACCGGAAGAAATCATTTGCTGCAAACAGACTAGCTGCGTACATGGGGTACGAGAGCGGAATGTAGACAAAGATGCACTGCAGGACGACAAAGACAGTCGCACCGTAGAGGGTAATGCCGATGGTGGGGGCGATCCAGGGGACCCTGGGCGCGTTCTCGGCAGTCCAACCAAAGATGAAGAGACCGAAAGTAGGACCAAAGGCGGCGAACATGGCGGGAATCAGGCGGTCCTCGTTGGGTGGAAACTGGCCGGCGCGGGCAATCTTGCGGTTGAGAATGAAGTAGACGTACGTGCAGTAGATGGTGATACCGATAATGCAGGCAACCAGAATGCACGTGAAAACCAAGCCGACCTGGCCGGCAGACATGCCGTAGGAGACGGGGTAGACAAGCGGGAAAGCCTCAAAGAAGGAGTAGTAGATGCCGTAAACAATAGCCGAGTAGACCTGGACGAACATGACAGCGGGATCCTTGATGGTGATCTCAATGGGCTTGATGAGAGCGTCGACCAGGACAGCGAAAGCCTTGGCGCGGGCACTCCTCTTCGGCTTGCCATCATTCTCCTCGCCCTGCTCGTTGTAGTCAGCGAGCTCAGAGGGAGCGCGGAAACGGTCAGAGCCGGTGGCCTTGCGGAGACGGCGGGCACGGCGCAGCAGAATGTTGGGAGCCGATGTCTCGGGCAGGAAGAGGAGCATTATAACGGTACAGGGAGCAGCGGCCCACAGGATCTCAAGCATCGACCAGCGCCAGCCCTTGGCGGGCACAGAGTATCCAGAAAGAAGAGGGCCCAGAGCGGGAGCACAGAATGCGGCAGACACCCAGCCGGCCAGAGCGTAGGGCAGGTGCAGCAGCGAGAACATGTCGCCGAGCGAGGCAGCACCAGAAGCCAGACATGGCGAGCCAAAGAAACCCTGCAGAAAACGCAAAAAGATGAAACCGCCAAAGTTGCCGCTGCTGTAGCCGCCAGGCAGGTTGCCGTAGGCGAGCGAAGCGGGCAGCGAGAAGATGACGAAGAAGATCATCGTGACAGCGTAGACCGGGTTGCGGCCAATGGACGGGATCTCAGACAGCGGGGAGAAGATCAGAGGGCCAATACCGTAGCCCAGCACGAAGATCGAGAGACCCAGCGCAGCCTTGGTGTCGTCGACACCAAACGTCTCCATGACGCCCTGCTCCGAATTAGTGTAGATGGCCGAGGACATGTAGACAGCAAAAGTGTAGAGCCAGATGATGAAACCGACACCTATCCGGCGCGTCAGGCGCCAGTTGTATGGATTGGCAGCATCGTCGGTAGAGTACCAGTCGACCACGATCGCCGTTTCGTAAGCGGAGCCATTGGGTTGACCGCCAGCGTTGCTCTTAGTGCCGGTCTTGGTCTTGACGAGCCGCGGCACGACGACCTGCGACTGTGTGCGCTCGACGGAAGCAATGTTCTCAATATCGAAGCGTTCTTGGGTGTAGGGGAGGGTCTCCTCGCGGGAGCGGTGGTGTATCAGGGAGCCGGCGCCGTGAGAGCGGGCAGTCGAAGCACGTCTCAGAGCCGCGTAGGGACCGTTGTCGCCCGAAGCACCACCGTTCTCCTCCTCGTCGTTGGCTCCGGAGGCCTTCTTCTCATCGTCCAAGGACGAGCCAGCAGCAGTCGTGTCTCCGTTGTTTTCCTTCTCGTGGATGTCGGTCTCGTTGTCGTCGTCGGCCACATCAACCTCGCCGTTGAGCATCTTCTGCCACAGCTCGGGGATCTTGAAGTCGGCCCGCTCTTCGGGATACTTGAGCACGCGGTTGCGGGTGATAAACCGCAGGGCCATGCCAACGGCAGTGTCCCGGAAAATTTCGGTGCTCATGTTGTCGTGTGTTCAGTAGTTTTTGATTAAGTGTTGTTGTATATCAGTGAAGAGGTGGTTTGAAAATATTGAGTGGCAAGGCAGACTGTCTGGATAATAAAGAATTGCTGTTTAGGTCTCGTGTGTTGGGTATTATAGAAATATACTATAGTTGAGTGAAGAAATAATGCGAAGAAATGTGCCAGTCCACTTCTCGTAAGAAGTAGAGAGCGGAAGAGGATGTCGTTGGGAATGATATAATGGGAGGGAAAGAAGAACTTCTATATAGATGTCGAGGAATGGGATCTGGTAGTGAGAGAAAGAAAATGAAAGAAACCCAAGGGCAGGATTACGAGATACAGGATACAATACAACGACGGCAGCAGCAGAACGCAAGTACAATAGCAATAAGACAAGAAGACTGTGAAAAACAAAACAGAACATTCGAATAATACACGCCAAAACGGAACAATGATACAAGCCAAAACGGCCAATCACGAATTATGGAGATAGGAGACAGGGACGGCGGAGCAGCGACGTTTCCAAGCAAAAGCACGGACCTCCAGACGTTGGATCCGTTTGTCATTCACTGCTAGGGCGACTAGGATCACCAAAATGTTTAGAGGCATGAAAGGGCCAAGATAAAGGCAAAGAAAAGAAAAGAAAAGAAAAAAAAACATGTACCGTCCCCGTCTGACAAAAGCTGCAGGCGATCACCAAGCAAGCACGCAATTATGCAATAGGCTCGGGGCGGCAGACACAGAAGGCTGCACACACTGGTTAGCTCATGTTGTTTGCTTTTTTTTTTCTCTCGGGCTTCTTTTTCTTTATTTCCTTCTTTTTTCTTTTCAGTTTCTTCTTTCTTTCTTCTCGTAGCCTTGCCTCTCCCTTCCCAGTGATTCACAGCCTAACCGTCTAACCTTCTTTGTTGATCCGTTTTGCTAGCTTGTCTTTATCAGAACGTCCATGGAAATCTTCAGAATGTCACAATTGGCCGTACAACAATACAGCAGCATTTACGGCGTAAAGGTTCTTCTTTTCCTTTCTAGGCACTTATTTTTTATTTGTCTCCTTCTCCGGCGGCCAAGTGGATCTTTTGGCCGTTCCTGACGTTCCTACCGCTCGATCTAGGGGCCGATGCTTAAAAATACCGTTATGTTGTTTGACAGCAAATAGCAGTAAAACGGCTGGTCGATAACAAGCTCTGATAGAGACTGGGAAGAGCTGATAGACAGATGCACAGATGCACAGATACACAGATACACAGTAGACAGCAAAAAGAGTGCGAGATGAGGTCAGCCATCTTTTCAGATCCGTGAGATTGATAACAATCGGGCGAGAGTCAGACCGGGTCTATTTTTTTTCTCTTTTTTTTTTTTTTTTTTTTTTTTTTTTACAGGCCCAATATCCGCCTTGAGAACGGGGGAGCGCCCCGTTGCATTGAACTGGCTGTTTGGTGGCTGCTTGGACTGGTGGAGTCATGCCAGAATATTGCGTTGATGGTGGTGAGGAGCAGCTTGCTGAGGTTGCTGGTGTGGCAGGTGCTAATCACTTTGGCAGTAATAGGTCGTAGTGACTCAAGCGAGGCAGTGACGGTCAGGATAACCTTTTTGGGAGCTTGGTGCTCTGGCGGAAGTTGTGGTCGCCATGTTTGTTTGGAATCTCACAGGGCAGGGACGATTTGTAAGATGGTTGCTTACAAAGGTAGCACGTTGGGAGAGAGCCCCAAAGATATCAGGAAAACTAGACGAAACAGAACGCACAGAAGAGCGCTAGCGTGCGTGGGCAGTGCGACACGACGTAATTAGCGTGTTTTGGGCCAGAGAAGGAACGACCGCTCCATTGGACTCGCAGACTTTGTTCTGGGCCTACGCTCCTTTTTGTGGGTGAAAACGGCAGAACGGTGCTAAAACGGTGCAAATCGCCCACTATAAGTCGACCGTTTTCCCTACCGGAGCCGGCCAATTTGGCCTTGGCCTTTTGACGAGCCTCTCCTCCGGGACAAAACAAAACACCCAGCGTTCTCAGGAGCTTAAACTTCGGCCTTTTTTTTGTCTATATTCGTACGAGAGACAGGCACGTTTCTCAAGAAGCTCGCCATGTTGAGACTTGAATATGGCACAAATCGCTATTGTGTAGGGCCGCTGGAGTGCTCTTGCTTGTTTTGGTAGTCCGCGTCGCGGCAGTGAGGCAGTGACTCTTTCCCCAACTTGCGGTTCACTGACCTTGCTCATAAGTCCTGGACACACGCGTAAATACGTCCATTGGGAAGGCACGAAAGCATGTCCAAGCATAGTCGAGACCAGGCCGCCGATAGCTGCTCTTTCATCATCCCGGACAAGGCGGTCTTAGTGCCAGCGTTATCACCGTCTGCTTTCCACCACATTAATATTCACGGATAACGCGAGTTGTAAAGTATTAAGTGCTAAACAACAAACAACAGCATAACGGCCTTTTGAGCACACGACGTAATGCGGTCGTCGTATGATTATTCTTCATGCTGGTGATTACGACTCCGGATTTTATTTGGTACGCCCTGCGCCCAATGTCGCCAACAGCATACTAGGACATCTCACTTAAGGAACGTCTGGAGGAGCGTCTCACCACAGACCCTCTTCCATCCGTTCTATGAAGCACATCCTTGTGTTGCCTGCCAGAACGTGAGATGTCAACGGCCATGTTTTGTGAACAATCGGGAGGTTAAGGGGGCTAGTGGGTCAAAAATCATCGAGAGCCTTCAATGAGATAGGGCAGATTAGAAAAGCAGAATGGAAGGGTCGAGCTCGTGCTGACTGATGTCTTCTTTCTCATTCGTGTCTTGTACATGAAGTGTATTTGCTGGCAAAGTAATGCATGCGGCAGGTGCATGTGCATATTGAGCACACCGCAGGTAAGATACGGGCTATCTACTCGCGGACGTGGACGTGGAATTTCTCTCGTATGAACACGGAGACGGACGTGTATTTTTTTTTCTTTTTCTTTTTTTTGTTCCTGCGCGCTGGATACGGCGGTTCAGCTTGTTTCTTAAAAGTCGTCCGCCCCAACACAACACGTTCAGCAGAGTGTCTGGGGTGAATCTCACAAATTCTTGCCCTTGCAATCTTGGACTCTGACAGTTTCCTGCGTGAGTCACAAAATATTCAGAGCAAGAGCCAAAAGATGAAAACTGGAGAGGCTTGAAGCGTGAAAACGTGAGAAACACCAACATGAAGCTAGTCAACAAAGCGTGGGGACAGCATAACGCAGAACCGAAACGGATGTCACACTTGTTTGTTGCCAATAAAAACGAGTAGCACAAAACGATACGTGAGAAACGTACTGTGTAAGAAGAAGGGAGGACTAGACGTTGAGAGGGTGTGTCTGTAAGATTCTGGAGAAGGAAAGAGAAAGATACAAAATTACAAGCTAAGATACAAAATACAGGATACACGAAAAGCTCAACGGTCGTGGCAAAATTGGCCGAGCAAACAACCAGCACACCCGAAAATAGGATAGAATAAGCCGAAACGACACGCCAATAGACCTTCTCCTGCGCAAATGGAAATGCGGGATGAGTTGGAACTTTTCTATTTGAAATTGGATCCCATGAAGCATGAGATGAGTCGGATCTGCTGGCAAAAAAGGCCCAGATCGACACTGACCGTGCACCGTGGGGATGCAGGGGATAAAACAAGTCAGCTTCTCTCGGACTGCTCACCGTTACTCGTCTTTTTTTTTCTCGGGGCGGGGTAATAAGACACGAGAAACCCGACTTAGGACGCGAGAAAAGGACCTGGGGAGATAAATTTAAACGGCACAAAGAGAGAAGACAGGAGTCTGACAGGACAATTAAACAGGAGACGGATAACGACATCTCGACGCCAAAGGAGGAGAATGCATTTGAATCTGAAATATGTCGGCACTTTCACGACTGCACCCCTAATGTCATCATCGTGCTTCTTCACTTCGACCCGCCACCAGCCGCCCGACAGCCGTTTATTAAAGAGTCCACAAACATGGACACCAAGGACGCCTTTGGCATCGGCAGGAACTCTTTTTTAGCTTCTGGGTCTTGGATCTCTTGGGTCTTCACCATGATCTCTTCTTTGCCGTGGCTGCGCGTTTGAAACGTGATGTTTGGTTTACAAATCCTCTAGAAGTTGCTGTATAATCTACATGCGTCCCCTTGGAGACGGCGGAAGGTCGTCGGCCAAATTGGCCAATTTGGCCAAGACGAACGATTTATCTGTTTACTAATGCCAGTGAAAACAGCAAAAGTATATAAGGCAGGACTTGCTTGTAGGTCAGAAAGTAAGAAGTAGAAAAAAAAAAAAAAGAAAAAAAACCTCACATGCTCTATTCGCTGCGAATAAGTATCATACCGGAGAGAGAGAGATCGTCAACTCTCACAAAGTATGTACAGGGTAGGGAAACAAGAGGACCACAAGATGAGAGAATGCGAGAGCGATGTCGTCCCTTAGCAATACGCCGTACTGGCCGACGTCAGTAAAATGTGGGGCGCCTCTTTGATTTGTCGATTATGCCCAAGAAAGCAGGAACGAAGGAGAACGGCGCTAGTGGAGCTTCAGGGCGCGCCAATTGAACCTCGTAATACGCGTCCATAGAAGGAGAGCACACAGAAAGATATCTTGAACTACGGATGCTCAGGATCTACGCGTATCGCTACATCGTTCTGGCTTCTGCCCTCGCACTCTTTACGAACGCCCAAGACAGGAGGATGCTGCGCCAGCGACGTCAGCAAGCCCCCGACTCGTCTTCATCCCCTGCCCCGACGTCCGGCTCGCCGTCCGATCCCGCTCCGGCCAAACAAGCCAAAGACAAAGCCCCCAAGTCCAAGAACAAGTCCAAGAACAAGTCCAAGACGACCTCATCACGCAGCAAGATGCAGGACGAGCCGGCCGCCGAGCTGCGCACCCTAGACGGCGACGGCCGCGACAGCACCGATGGTCTTGCGGGAGGCTACCGCGATGCGCCGGATGAAGCAATTTCGCCCACATCGCCATCGTCGCTATCGTTGCCATCACCACCTGCACCGCCCGTCAAGACAACGTGGCTGCAGCGCAATCAGTGGGTCGCATTGGCCCTCGCCAGTGGTGCCTGTGCTGCCTTTAACGGTGTCTTTGCGAAGCTGTACGTTTTGAAACTCCCAACTCACCTTTTTCTTTTCTTTTTTTCTTCTCCCCCCTTGGTCCACCTCTACGTTTACTGATCCAATTTCGCTCGACCCCTTGCAGTACCACCACCGAGCTGACCACCAACCTGTCCAAGGGCGTCGCTCATCTCATCGGCCTGGATTCCGTAGAGTCCGCCGTCGAGGTTGTTGTTCGAGGTGTATGTTTGTTTTCTTTCTTTTTTCTTCTTTCTCCGTGTCTCGTCCTCGTCCTCGTCCCATTGGCATTGCCTCTCTGGCTTTGCTTTTTTTTGTTGACGTCGTCTTGTGTTCGTCTTTGCTAACCTGTGATCTCAATGTGATCATCGTGTAGACATTTTTTGCCCTCAATCTCGTGTTCAACGGCATCGTAAGCTCCCCCCTTTCCTTCTTGTTGTCTTTGCCCCGTCGCTGGCCTCGGCTCACCGTATATGTAAATAGATGTGGACCCTCTTCACCAAAGCTCTGGCCCGCGGCCACTCCGCTACCCAGGTCTCCATCATGAACACCTCGGCCAACTTTGTTCTGACTGCTCTGATGGGTCTGGCCATCTTTGCAGAGTCGCTGCCGCCGCTGTGGTGGGTTGGTGCGGCGATGCTAGTGGCAGGCAATGTCATTATTGGCCGCAAGGACGAGGGCAAGGCAGATGTCGAGGCGACGGTAGCAGCCGAAGGAGTCGCCGCAACGGCCGGCGCAGCTACCACCACAATCGCCTCGGACGTTGCCACTGCCGATGAGGGTGGCCGTCGGCGGTCCTCCCGGCGTCTAGCCGCACAGCGTGGTGGCCCTGCCTCCGGCATGTCGTCGTCAGCGCCATCTGGCGGTCAGTACAAGGATGAAGAAAGCAGTGACGATGAGGACTTTGCCCAGATCTGATAGCCAGCATATTGAGACCAGACATGTGCAGGCCAAAAGATGCCATTGACCTGCTTTTCTATATCTAATGCACATATCTTTAGCCCGTTATATTTTACAGGATAATAGAATCAACCAAGCGTATATATTCACAGCAGGAACATTATCTACGGACGATCGGGCTGATTTGATTTTTTTTATTTGATTTGGCGGGCCGGATCGTAGTTAAGACAAACATCTGTGTATTCTGTTTTTCTTCTTTTTTTCACTATCTGCCCAGCCCTTTTGATGTCTGCCCTGTCCCAATCCAAGTGAAGTAATAATTCTAAAATAGTGATGTTGCAGCAGAGGAAAAAAAAGCAAATGGAAGAAAGAACGAAGAGCAAATCAACGCCGTGGGGAATAGAACTGATGTCGTCGTAAGAAACAGAGCAGTTTTGGGACTCGAAATACATTGCAAATAAAATGCACACGGAGGGTGAAGTCTCCAGATAAATATAGACAAAAGAAAGGGAAGAAAAAGTAAAGCAATTACAAAATGTTGTAAGATGTCGAGAGAAGATAAGAGGATTGTTGTTGGAGTGTCAAAAAGAGTGTATGTAGGTTCGTTTATGTTGTGTTGAATGATGAAAATGAACGTAATATCGAAAGAAGATGCGAGTCGGAATGCGATAAACCTCCTGTAGATGGTGATGATATCAAAGTTCGACAAAAAAAGCGAGAGAATATGGCTGCAGCGGCCAGATCGGCGGTGGCTGGCCCTGTCTGGTCGTGCGAGAAGAGCGTAATAATACAACGATATCGTACACGCAAACCATGCAAACGCAATCAAGACGTTTACGCAGGGTACCCTGGAAACATACATTAGCAAATGAAAACAAGACGAACAATGAACCACATTGATATGGAACTTACACCACGAGCAGACAGCAATGATGCAGTACAGACACATCAAAAGCATGCCCTCGAGCCAGTGGCTCTTGCCGTCGCCAATCAAGTAGTTGACCAGCAGAACCGACACGAACAGAACAGCCACCTGGAAGATGTCAAAGCTCAGCGACATGTCGTCGAGACCCATGCCCCAGCCAATAACAACCAGCAGAGGGATCAGGAACAGAGCGACCTGCATACTCGAGCCGACAGCGACACCAATAGCGAGATCCATCTTGTCCTTGACGGCAACAGTAACAGCGGTAGCGTGCTCGGCAGCGTTGCCGACGATCGGAAGCAGAATCAGACCCAAGAACTCCTTGCTGATGTGGCCCTTGGTTGTAACGTAGTCGATACTGTCCACAAGAAACTCAGCGCAGAAAGCAATCACAACAGTCGAGCCAGCGAGAACACCGAGGGCAACAAAGAAGTGCAGCTGCGGCTCCTCGCCCTCATCCTCATCGTCCTCGGGGCCGTTCTCGATCAGGTCGTTGACGCGCTGGCGCTCCTCGTTAGACTCGTGAATACCGTTCATCTTGGCGACGTTGGCGGACCGAATGATAGCACCCTTGACAGCACCCTTCTGGATCGAGTGCTTGAAAGGCTTGGCGGGAACCTTTTTGCTCTCCTCACTGAAGACAGCCTGGTGAGTCTTCAGCTGGAAGAATAGGTAGGCGGCGTAGACGACAAGCAGGATAATGGCCGTGCCACGTGACAACATGGCAACGTCCTTGGTCGAGGTGATACTAGCGGCGTCGAAGACGGTCGGGACAATGACTCCAGCAACAGCTATAGACAGAAGACTGGCTGCGGTCTGCGCGACGGTCGTGTTGAAGTACTGCTCCTGCCGACGCAGGCCACCGAAGAAGAAGCACATGCCCATAACAAGCAGCAGGTTGGACAGGATACTGCCAATCAGCGAGGTCTGCACAATGACGACCTCGTTCTTGATTAGCGCCATGATGGCGACAATCAGCTCGACGGCGTTACCGAACGTGGCGTTCAGCAGACCACCAAGTGTCTCACCCGTGCGCAGGGCAATCTCCTCCGTTGCGGAACTCAGCATGGCAGCGAGCGGGACAATGGCGATAAAGTTGACGACGAAGATGGCAATGGGGTCGACAGATGTGAAATGAAGAGCAATACCAACAGGCGCGGCCACCAGGAGAAGGTTGATGTACGAGTTCAGGAAAGTGCGTTGCAGCTGGTTGGCGACCGTAAACGGTTCCTTCGGCTGCACATTCTTGAACATTGAGTGTTCCTTCTTGGGCTTCTTGTCCTTGTCGTTCTTGTGCGAATCGTCGGGCTCTTCGGCGCCGCCCGAGCCAGGCCGGTCGCTTCCACGGCTGCGGTTCTTCAAGCCGTCGAGAGTGGCTGCATTAGATGAGCCGACTGAGGCCTCGCCAATCTTCTCGTTGGGCGCAACGCCCTCTTCGTCGCCTTCTTGCAGAACACCGCCGACTGGTGCCTGTAAGATTCCGTTGCCGTTGTAGTCGCTGTTAAGCCGGCTCCGAGAGTTGTATGAGCCCGAAGACGGTGCTGGTGCGGTCATGGCATGTCCGACGGGGACACCAATCGAGTCGACTTCACGGCTGCCTCCACCGAGGCCCGCCTCGACATCAGCATCGTTGCCACTGGGGGGCTTTCCGGGGAATGTGTTCCTGCGATTGACCCAGATGTGCGCAAATGGGTTGTAGGTGTCGCCGGTCTTGCGACTTTCTCTGTGCGCCTCTCTCTTGACACGAAATGCGTCGACTATTCGATTGGACATGTTAGCAGTGCTATTCTAGCGCCGTGCGCCCGAGCCTGCCTCGAGAGGCGAGTGTAAAGTGAGGCGGCTTCCTAAGGGACCATCAATGAAGACGGTTGTCTGGTTGCGGTCGAAAGAAACAAATGTTGGCAGAAATAACAGAAGGTGGTTTGAAGGTTTGGTTTGTTTGACAGGTCAAGCGGGCCGGTTCCAAGTACGGAATAAACATGAGATTGCCAAGACAGGGGGGGGACGCGCGTTGCTGGGAAAGAAGTGGTAATATGAAGGGAAAAGCCGTCGCTGCGGAATAGTATATGAAGGGTATATCAAGGCATCAAAAATGGCATCTCGCCAGGCAGTGAAGAAAAAGATCAAAGGCAATTGTGTGTGAGACGGGACAGAGCGATTGAAAGGAAGCAAGAAACAAACAAAAAAAAAGCTTCAAAAAAAAACAAAAGGGCCCACACCCGGAAGAAAAATGAGTGAAAATGAGGCATAGTTCGCCTGCAGTTGGGTAGGAGCAAGGCAAAATCGTACCGAAAAAGGTAAAAACAAACAGTGACCAGGTGCATCCAGGGAGCTGCTGGTGCAGCTAAGGTGCAGCCAAGGAGCAGGCAACGTGTGCCTGGTCCTCACGAGGGCAGACATCGAGCACCGCACGGCCAACGCAAAGCCTGGCAAATCTAGGGGTCCCGCAAAAGAGAAAACCAGCCTAGTGCCCTGAGGTGGGGAGAAAAGGAGGGTATTGGTGTGAGGAAAAAGGGGGCGCAGCATGGGGACGGAAGGTCGAGAAGGAGAAAGGAAGAAGAAGGGTAGGAACGAGGAAAATAGTGCGATGTTGCAATGGGGCCATTGAAGAACAGGGGTTTAAACGGGGTCAGATTCTTACACGACATGGTGGCTTCGGTTTCGAAGATGGGATTTTGAGTCCGCGATAGATATTCGAGAGGGCGTAAAGTGCAGAAAAGCACGAATGTGTCTCAAAGTGTGTGGCTGGATATGCGACTCGGCGGTGTGGCTTGTTGTGTGACCAGGAAAAAAATGCCAATGAGGCGGGTATTAGGCGAACAGATTTGATATTGCTTTGACAGGGGATCGGGAGCAAGAATCGGGCATCAGAAACGAGAGAAAGAAAACAGATCGAGTGTCTTGGGCTCCGAATTGCTGGGATGCGGTGACGATGCGGTGAGAGACGGGATTGTCGCGGTGGTGTGTCGAACAAATGACGGAGTGGAGGGCCGGGGCGCGAAGGAAGCACAGAAACTGCACTTGGAAGTCTCGTACAGATCGGGCAGCGGATGGAGGACGAGGTATTTGAAGCAGGCACGGCGACAAGCGTTCCGTTAAGTGTAGATCAGGCCTCCCAAGAGAAACTGGAGCAGAGGCAATAGCGTGTGCGAATGGAGGATACTAATGCGACGACGTATAGTTGCTGCGGACAGTTGAAACAAGCTTTGATGCCAAAGCGAGAACGGTAGCGAAGGCTGCAAGCAAAGAAAAAGCAGAGAAACACGTCGATATCGTGGCTTGCGGTGTGTTGTGCCCTTGTTGATGCCGGGCGTAGGTGGTGGAGCTAGAGGAAGCCTGAAGCTGGTAGCGCTAGAGACGCCAGGCGATTTGGTAAGAGGACGGCGGCCGTTGGCAGTCAAACTCAGCCTTGAGCGGTGCAAGGCAGAGGGCGAGGTGGATTTGGGGTGAACGAATAGAAATAAAAACGGTGGCCGAGTTTATTCGAGGCGCAGAGATGCCAAAGTGCGAAGTTAAAAATAAAATAAAATAAAAAAGGTACAGAAATCGAGACCGGAAATCTGGAATCGGAGGTTTGAGATCTGGAAAATAGAGTTGTCAACAAGAGACCGGCCTAATATTAGAGACGAGGCGCGGCGATTGGCTGGTGGATATGAATGGAGCAAAGCGCGTAGGGCAAAAATAAAGGCGATTGTAGTCGGTTCGAAAAGAGAAAGGAGCGCTTGCGGTCGAAAACCTGCACACGGCGCAGACAACCGACGAGAATAGAACAAGAACAAAAAAGGTGAAGGGATTCAAAAGCACGGCGAAAGTGCAGAATAAGAAGAAGGGAGAGATGAAGGAGAGAAGGGAAACGGGAATGCAAGGAAGGGGGCAGAAGAAATAGAAAGTGGAGCGTGCGTGTGCGCACAAGGAAAGAGCAATGAACGACGCAATGAAAAGGGAAAGAGCTGCTTGTCTGTTTGCGTGCTGTGCGTGCCGTGCGACACGCCTCCTTCCTTGCATCGCTTTGTTTTGTCTGTTTGTCCAACGTACCTGCTTCGAGCGAGAGTATAGTGTCTCTTTATTTTGCTCCTTTGTTGTTCACGATGTCGCGGTGGCAAGAGCGGCCGTAAGGGAGGGCGCCCGTGATTGCGGTGGAAAGTGGCGAGGTGGAAGGAGCGTTGAGAAGTAAACCTGGGGAATACAGGAAAACACAGAAGATGCGATTGTCGAGGAAGGAGTGACCGAAGAGAAGAATAAAGGAAGGAAAGAGGTCCGTCTAGGAGAGAAGGGATGCGAAGGAGAGGAGAAGAAAATAAAGAGACTCGACTCAGAGAGACCAGGAAAAGAACGAATCAGGGCCTATGGCAGTTGGTGACGAGTTCTGGCAAATGAAGGACAGCCGAAGCCAAAAGGGACGAGAAACTGGGAGATTGAGCGACGTGCTGTCTGTTGGGATCCTCGCGGGCCCAAAAATGCCAAGACCACAACACAGGGAAGCAGTCTCGATCGCGTCCTCCTTTCGTTTCAGAGTAATGCGCTGGTTGCAGCGCCGGTCGTACCTGCGCTGCACTACAGAAACTGCATGCTCGGCGTAGCGACAGCGCAAAGCCAAGTCTAAAGCCAATAATTAGGGAAAGAGCCAAGTGCAAAACAAGCAATTCAGAGTCTTGGAAGGGGCGATCGAGGGCCTAGAACTGTTGGAAACTGGCATTCGTGTCATACCTGTCGCGAAAAGGACCGCACAAACTCACAAGATCTCACAACGTCACGATACATATCAATCGCGCTCAAAAAGCATACAGCAGCCGTCAACACACAATGGCATGCAAACCAAGGCCAAACTGTAAAAAGCTACACAAGAATAGCCACTTCACACTTCTTTTTCTTCAATTGCGAGTGCAGATAAAAATCAGGCAAGAACGACCCAGAAAGATGGAAAGAGCAAACGAGCAAATGGGGCAAAGTAGGAAAAGACGCGCAAAACCGCAAAATTGAGCAGGACAAAAACGACTTAGGTTGTCTTGGCGCGGCAAGTACGATTCGCCAGCTGTCGCAGCATGTGCTGGCAGTGGCTATTAGGGTTGTTATGGGGAAAGAGGAGATTGGGCGTTGTTGGGCCTGTGCGTATCCAGCAAGGAGGTGACGTCTATCACCAAATATATTTAGCAAAAAGGGAGGAAAGCCATAGCGACCTCCATAATACCGCACTTTATACTCCGTATAGTAGACGTCATGGCATGAGGCAGTGTTTGACAAAGCACTGTACGAGCGTATTAATCGCAATACAGCAGGCGCCGTGTTTGCTCCTGCCTTATGAGGTCAGCAGCCAGCACGTGCAAAGGGAGGTCACACAGGTGCCTTGCAGAGCAGGAAGGAAGGAAGATGGGAGGCCGATGCGAAGAAAACGAAGCGACTCCTCTCTCGCCTTACTTCCCTCGCTTCCTTTGCTCCTTCCCTCGCGTGCGGGCGGTAAGACAGCAACCAATAGCGCAGCCAGCGCAGTAATTACGTCGTATATAAAAGGTGCTCTGCCGCCACTGCGACTGTACCACAACGGGACAGGCCAAAAACAGGGCATAAGATGAGCGCTTCGATTGCAAGGAGGCCTCTCTTTCCCGCAAATTAACACTGGGGCTGGTACCTTTTGTACAGCGGAGAGTCGATCGCAACCAAAAGCCAGCCAGCAAAATAAGTAGAGCCGCCAAAAACTCACCAAACAAAAGGAGCAAAAAAAAAACTGCACAACGTCGCCACGTCGACACCAGACTGACGACGCGCATGCAAAATATGCAATATTCGACAGAGCGATTATATTAGGGAGATGTGATGAGGGCATTATCAGGAATACACAAGATGCATCGGGAGTGGTGATACTCGGCCAAAATTGAGCGCATCGAAAATCCAGCTCGAAACAAACAACCTTTTTTTACTGTATGCATGCAGCTTTGCCTGAGCTCGTGTTGCTCGCTTTTTTATTCTTTTTTGGGTCCTTTCTTTGTCCTGTCCGTCTGCTGGCTGACTCTCTCGTATTATTGTGCCCCGTGCATATACATCGTCTTTCGGGGGAAAGGTGGCGGCTCACCGCATGTTTCTGCTGCGTTGTCACCAGCCATTTTGGTCCAGGCCAAGCACCGGGCAAGGCACTGAGAATATTATGTGCCGTCGGCGAAAGACAAGTCCGTCCACGGGGCGTTCGTATCAATCAGTAGAAGCAAGCTGCCTGCCTTACCCGTCTTTGCATCGTCATGAAACGCGTCACTATTTGGAAGATGTGGCTCGGTAGAGAGGCTATGAAATGTAAGCAACGTCGGGCAACGTTTTATGGAAAATAAGAAGGCAGGGAGACGAAGGACAGAAAAGAAACAAAAGGCGAACAACAAAAAGGCGAAGAACAAAAAAGCGAAGAACAAAAAGGCGACGGGAAGTGACGAGACAAGACAGATCGCCCCCGGACTGGACTGAGTGGCTGCGACGATTCCAAGAATTTGGCAGCTTTTGCGCGCTGGCATGTCTCGGTTCTTTTTTCCCTACACCTCGATTCCAAGACCTTTGGGGAAGGACAGATGGAAGAAGGTTTACCGAAGCAGACGCAACAATTCCAATACCATCTGAGCCATCATTATGGCTGCGTGCCTCTGCATTAGCCTTCGTCGTCGCTTCCTCTCAATGGCCAGTCGTCAATGCCAAGGTGCGATGCAATAGGACAATGAGTGTCTGGAAGCTATGACGGATATGGCTTTGTGATCGTGATCACGATTTGAAGAGGAGGCAAAGAAAGTAGAGCTTTCTTGTTGGTTGCGAGTTAATGTAATTTAAATGTTTATTATTTATATGTGATTCTTTCAACCTTTTATTTTTCTAGTAAAGTTCTACAAAAAGGTCTACCGCTCAATTCTAGTCTAATATTTCTTTTCTCATAAGGGCAATGACAAAAGATTACATGCCAAATTATTGACCACAATCAATGCACGGTTCATGCAAACATATCGGATGACAAGAACAACATTAGTACACCAATGAGAATATCCAACGCTTGATATATTACACGTTAAGCAAAAAAAGTTAAAATTCTTCCCAAAAATGCAAAACCCAAGCAAAAAACCGAACTATCCCAAGAGTTAAGGGAGTTCCAGTAATGGTTTCGATAATTAACCCTGCTGGCCAGACAGGCCAGGGGAGCCCTGGGCAGCTCCACCACTACCATCATTGTTGCCGCCCTCGGAAGCCGACCGTTGCAGGCCAATGTCGTCCACGCTGCTGCGCCGCAGGAACAGGCGCGAGGCCAGGAACCCAGGACTCGTCGTCCGGATCGGTGTCAGGGGGGTAGGCGGGATGAATTGGCCCTGGCCCTGGTTGCCGCCCGCCTGCGCGGGCGACCGGAGACTGTTGCTGCCACTGGGATGCGGCGCCAATGGACTGCTGTCTCCGCCCCCACCTCCACCTCCATCTCCACCGCTCAGAATACTGCTATTGCCACTCCCGCCGCTTGCGACTCGTGTGCTGCTGGTTAAAAGACCGGGCGGCAGGCCGAGCGTCGGGATGTTGGTATCAGGCACCTCGGACGTGGCCCGCGCGGCGGCCGACGACAACAGTGACGATGAGCTGTGCATGGCGTGCGAGACAGGAAGGCCACTCGACGTGGGTGTGCCGCCTGCTGAACTTGTGCTGCCGCTCGGCGGGAACATGTGCGGGTGGCTGCCCGAGAGGTGCGGCGTGTTGAGCGTTCCATGCAGGCCTACACTACCGGTATCGCTTGCAATTGCTGGCGTGGCTGCTGCTGCAGCCGATGCAGTCGTGTTCCGCTTCTCGAGGATATCGGCGTAGAATGCCTCGAGGGCCACAGGGTCCTGGCTAAACGCCTCGAGCTCGTCCATGACACTCTCTGGATCGTCACCAGGAGGAAGACCGGCGGTCGATATGGAAAACAAGACAGTGCTTGCAGCGCCCGGGATCATGCTGGGGTTGCTGCCACTGCCAGGGAGCACTGGTGGCACACCGACCGAGCCGCTCGTCACGATCGGGCTGGGACCAGGTCCGCTGTTCTTACCCAGTAAACCCGACATAGTTGCTGAGCTGCCCTTTTGACTGAGCGCCTCGAGACCGGCAGGACGGAGCCGTGGCGAGTGGTACAGGGCGGACTTGACCATGGGGGACTGGAGCGGTGTAGGTTCGCAAGGCCCGGCGCCTTGCATCTGTTGTTGTTGCTGCTGCTGCTGCTGCTGCTGCTGATCCGAGGGACGCATATCTCGCACAGACGATGCAATAGATCGGTTGCTGTATAGACGGTTGACGAGTAACAAAAAGTCACCCTCGTCGTCAACTTGTGCGAGAATAATGCCCGACCGGTGGATGTACTGCGAGTATTTGAACGAGGGACGACCCCACGAGTACTGCACGTCGACACTGGGCGGGAAGCTGGACGCTGCCTCGGTGTCGAGCACAAACCCAAACTTGCGCAGGATGGCCCTCTGGTAAAAGTGGCGGCCGGGCTGGGCTTGGGGTGCGAGCGTGTTGGGATCGTAGTAAGTAGCGGGCCGCTGCGTAGGCGGTGCGAGCGCAAGACGGACTTTGTACGGCCGACGGAAGGGGTTTCCCTCGCTGATGGATGAGGCCTCTGCAATGGGCACCTCAACGAGACGGAGGCCGTGCTGGAAAGCTTCGCGTGCCCAGACCTCGATGGCGTCTTCAATAAGCTTGGCAGTGACGTTCATCCACTCGATGCGAATATGGTAGCAGTTGTCTGGGTTGTGCAGGCGGTCGTAGTGTAGGTCGATGCGTTCGGGACGGTACGAGCGTTTGCGGTGGTCGACGTCGTACTTCATCATCTTGCTCAATACCACGCGGGGTCTCTTCTTGTTGGCGTTGTTGTTGGCATTGTTTCCACCTTCGTTACCGGCACCTGCGTTGTTACCGGCGCCCGAGATCGCAGCCATGATTGGGGTCGAAGCACCAGACGGCGGCACTCTAAAGTCACTGTCCTCGTAAACGGAGCCTGGTCTCGACCCAGGCTGCCGCGAACCATCATTAGAACCAGCGCCTCCACCAAGAGAGCTCTGCAAGTCGGCCGCGGTGGGTATCGCTGCGACTGAAGCCTTGCGCGTGTTGAACCAGCCACCCGTGTTGTGTGGCTTTGCGTACTCGCTGCTGATCTGGTAAAAGTACTGACCGTCACGGAATGCGTGGCGCTTCTCGACGTGCACAAAGATGCCCTGGTGCTTGAGCTCTCTGGAAGGAGGTGCTGGTGTCGCTCCCGGCGTATTGTTTGTTCCACTGCCACCGGCTCCGGTAGATGCCGTAGTTCCAGAATCCGTAGATTCGCCAGTCGCATTGCTGCCACCACTCGCGGCACTGACCGTGTTTGTTGCGCGGTCTTTCTTGTCGCCCGCGTCCTTCTCAGCGACGTCGTTGGACGAGTCCTTGTACAGGTAGTTTCGATCCCGGTCACGGTCTGACACCATGAGCATATTGCCCAGAGCCTCAGCCTCCTGGCGGCTCTCGAGGTCCTCGACATTGTCTAACAGCCAGCTCGTCATGTCGGAGCCAATAAAACAGTTGTAATGCAGCCGCAGATGCCAGCGACGGTTCTGCATGCGAACACCACCCTGTTCCACAGGCTGCTGCATCGCCTCGGCCAGAGCTGCGAGGTTGAGGCTGCTCTTCCGGAAGGGGTCGCGATTAGTCACCAACTGACCCTTGCGTGGGAATTGCTGCTGGGGCTGTCCGCCGGCACCCCCGGCACCGCTCAGAAGCGGCAGAGTGGACTCGAGCTCAGCGGCAATGACGAGCGACGGGTCTTCGGTCTTGTAGACGACATCGAGCGGGTTCTGGTTTGTGTCACGCGTGCGGCGATGGCGGCTCGAGAGTGTCTGCTGGAAATGGCGCTCCGAGGCAGGGATAACGCGGTGCTTCTGCCAGAGCTGGCCCAGCTTGCGGATACCCTCGATGCGGACTTCTTCGTCGTTATCAACCGAGTTAGGGTGGGCATTTGCGTTGGCGCCGGTATTCGTGTTCGCTGCGTTAGAGCCACCGGCTGTATTCGTGGATGCAACGGAGCCGGCGCGGTGGGGGAGGACCATGGGAATCAACACAAAACGCGCACGCCAGAATCGCAGGTTCTCGGTGAGCTGCTCATCGTGGCCAGCCAGATACGAGTCGATGTAGTTCCAGTTGCGCTCGGAACGCGGCGCTGAAATGTTGATGGCGCTCGTCCGGTAATCCCGATCCAGGAGTGTGCGGATGGCTGGCCGGTAAAGGGGTGCAGGGCTGACTGCACTGACACCTGCCCCGCTCTCACCACCGGAGCGCATACCGCCTAGCGGTCCACCGCTTGCACCTCCACCGCTAAGTTCGCTTGTCTTACGCTGGTAGATGTTGACCTGGACCTCAGAGTCATTAGCAAAGGACAACTGGTGGATGGTGTTGCCAATCGTCATGAAGATGCTCGTGCCGTCTTCAAAGGGCTGAGAGTTTGTCGAGAAGATGTCGGCAATCTTCATCTGCTTCTGGCCGAATGCTTTGGCGACCACAGGGCCGATGACGACCTGGAAGCCTTGTGATAATCGCGAACTGATCAGCTCACGCAGCAGGTTGTCACGGTTCTGCGGCACCTCGAGAAGCATATCATCGTCGGCTTCCTGGGACACACTGTAGGGCTGCTGTTGATACTCGCTCTCAAACTGAGCTCTGGATGGAAAATATTCGGTGGTCAAGGGGACGGATGCCGGTGAGCAAAGTGTTTTCCAGCGCATGGCGCGGATCTCGCCGGGGCGGGGGAAGACGTGCTGCCAGCGACTGTTAAACGTGGCAGAATCTATCTTGTTGGCCTCAGGCTTCGAAGGGTTGATCATCATGAGCCAGGGTGCCATGGCGGCAGTGGGAGACAGAGCCTTGGTGACTTCAGGCACGGCCTCGGCCAGCAGCTTGGAGTTGTAGACGCGCTGTGCGTCATCAGCCCGAAGGGCATTTGAGTAACGCAAATCACGGTCTTCGTGGGGCCGGGGCGGCTCGGCACGCCCGGCCAGACCGGCGCCTAGGAACGAGCCGGCCGCCAGCTGCGTCGAGGAATCACCAGAACGGATCACAATGGGACGTGTTGGTGTTTCGGGTGCGAGTAGACCCCGACCGCGAAGGTCTGTAGAGCTGCCACCGCCAATCATACGCCCAAGTCCTGGCCTGGTAGCTGTCCGGTCGGTTGACGAGATGCCATGCGGCCCAGAAAGCGGCGAGTTTGCCCCATCTGCCCCTGTTGAAAAAACAGCAGAAACTTTGGGCGTGCTTGGAAGCGTTCCGTGGGCTGTAGCCGACGAGGTAGAGGAGGTGGCTGTGGCCATGGAGAGCTGGACACTTGGCGCTGATGGAAGTCGTGACGCACCGACGGTTTCTGCGCTGACTTCGGCAATGGCTGCTTTGGGTGCGGCGATACCGAAACCCCGCTGACCCAGGCTTATCTGGCGCATGATCTTGGGCATCTTGGACGAGGAGGAGCGCGTGCTCTTCATGCTCTTGATGCTCTCCTTGTCGAAACTGACAGAGCGGGTGTTGTCACGCATGTTCCTGTAGTCGATGCCACGGCTGGATAGGAGAGCAGAGCTTGCTGGGGTCGCTGCTGTAGAGGACGAGACTGGCCGTTGGCTGGCAGTGGAGGCGGTTGCATGGCTGCTGGTCCCGCCGGCTGTGGACATGAAGCTGGCCGTTGACGGTCGGTGGTCGGCATGTATCGAGCTCGTGCCTGAATCACCGGCACCGCTTTCACCTAAGAAGTGCGTCTTGCGTAGGGTGCTGGGGCCCGAAAGAGTCAGCGCTGAGCTGGACAAAGGCACCGAGCCGTCGTCAATCTCGCGCTTGTGGCTGCTGCTGTTGCCGGTCTGCTGATTGCGCCGGCGCGAAGGCAGTTTCTGGCGTGTGCCATCGTACTCTTGCAGTTGCTTCCAGAGCGACTTGTTGTTTTGTTTCGCCAGCTTGTCGGCAGCAAACTTTTGGAAGCCGTAGACCTGGTCAAACAAAACATTCGCGGCCAGCTTGTTCTGGACGACGAGAACACCGCCCTGCTCGACGGGCGAGGCGGCCAGTGAGTCGGATGAGGCTTTGAAGGCACTGCGTGGGAAGCGAGGATCGGCATGCAACGGTGTGGTCTCGATTTCGTTGGTCTCGAGCACGCCACGCATCTGGAGGTCGTACATGCGACAGCGGACTGCAAACTCTTCGAGATGCTTGCCTGGGCGGGTGCCCTCGAGAGCGAGAGGTGGCAAGGGCACACCTTGGCGCATGAGGAGCTCGTTGGGCTCACTGGCCCAGTAGGAAACGTGCAGCCACTGGGGCAGGGCGTAGAACCAGCTGTCGTTAAAGCGGTCGGCGCCCATCGCCTCAAAGGTGCGTTGGTGATGAGAGTCGGCAGAACCGGCGCCACCGCCCTTGCTGGGCGAGAGTGAGTGACCACCGACACTTGAGTAACTGCCGTAGAGGGGCGTGTTCTGCTTGGGAGTGCTGCTCATGTGGGGGAAATGGGCACCAACGCCCTTCGTGTGGCTCTGGCTGTGGCCATGACTGTTTCCCTGGCTGTTGCCCTGGCTGTTGCCCTGGCTATTGGCCTGGCTGTTGCTGCTGTAGGTACGTGATTTGGTAAAGTCGCGGTCGAGGTAGTGTGGGTGGCGGAAGCGGAAGAGAGGAGCATAGTGAAGAGGCACCTTGGGGATGCAAATGAGATCGATACCAATACCGTTGCCGATAAGGGCTTCCGTGGTGCGGCGCAAGGCGTCGTACTCTACCTCAAAAACACCAGACCCGGGTGTGATGACAACGACAGAGATACCTGTGCGCATGAGATCACGGTCGACGTAGTCGTGGGCGAAGAGAGTGGAGGCCATGTTGACGGCCTCGAGGACGTTGCCATACATGGCAGAGGACGACTCGGCCTGGATGTGCTGCTGGTATTTCTGGTTAAATGGCTGATTCTTGGAGCCGTCACCAGTTGTCTCGCCAGCGCCAGTCGTATCATCAGAAAGAGAAGCGCCTGTAAGAGAGGCGGCCGTATCGGGGCGCAGATGGGCGAGATGGTGCAGGTTAATATCACGCCGGAAGAGGTTGAACTCGCGCTTGAGCTGGTAGAGAATGCGTGTCCACTCGCCAGAGGACATTTCGCTGACGACGACGCGGTAAAAGTCCTTGTAAGGTCGGCGGTTGCCGGAAGACTGTACGCCGGTATAGTAATCGTGCTGCACGGAGGCCTCTGACAGGTCGACGGCCAGACCAGTATCGTACTCTACACGAGCAAAGAGCACGATCGTGACAAGATGTTTGACTTTTCGAGCAGCCCATTTCTTAAATAGTGTAGGCAACAGGCCGTTGACGACTTTGCTAAACAAAATCTCGCCAGAGCAGTCCGAGTCAAAGTCCCACATCTCGCGGGCCATTTGGATAAAGAGCACAAAGCGAGCCGACTCGCTTCGGAAGATGGGCCGCGTGTTCTTGCCAAAAAAGGCAGATTGCACACGCTTGCCCTCAACAAAGACATGCGTGACTTGGGCTTTGATGGTACTCATGAACAAGACCATCTGGCCACGATAGATTGTGCGCTCGGCCAGCTCAGAGACGGCAAGACGCCACATGTCGGCACGAGACAGATATTGGTCCTTGAACACGAGCTCGACGTGCGAGGCCTCAATAGCCGGGTTGCTGGCGTCGACAGGGGTCAGGAGTACAGCTGAGCCCTTTTTCATACCAAAAGCATCGGCGACTCGCTTGGCGACGTAGATTTCAACAGTGGGATGGCGCGCTTTGAGCTCCTTGGGCATGTCCTTGACAATGAAGAGGTACCGGCGGCCAGCGGCCTGGTCACCGTCAGCAGGTTGCCCAGAAGCCGAGTCAGCTCCTGCACCATCTTGGCCGTTGCCACCACCCGCTCCTGCCGGTCCTGATGCCCCAGGATTCAAATCGTCTTTTCGTCCTGCGGCCAGGTTTGGGCGTCGAATGGTATTGTTGTTGCTGTTGTTGGCATTGCCGTTATTACCGGTACCGCCGAAGCCCGGCCGCTGGTCGGGCAGAACATCGATGGCCATGAGCTGGCCCGGCTGCACGCCGTCGTCAAAGTGGTCGAGGTTCAGGAGTACTTCATCCCGTGCAAAGCCCTCGTTGACCGTGACGGTACAGGTGCGTTCTTGGATAGGCTGCGGGGTCTTGGCAAAGCTGACCTCGCGGATGGTCGAGTTGCTGGACATTGTGTCAGGCGAGCGGGCACGTGGAGGAGTTGAGGAGGTCGGAAGGTGGTGGTGATGCGGTCTCGAGTGGAGATGATGTTGATGATGTGGTAAATGAGGTGGAGGAGGATGGGCCGAGCTGTGAGGAGGCTGCGGGCTGCCTGTCGACGGGACAGGGTCACCACTCAATGTGGCATCAGAAGGGCCTGACTCGGCACTGTTGCGGCTAGACTGACGCAGGTGGGAGGCCCAGCGTGGCGGTCCGGGCTTGCGCGAGTGCGCCGGCGAGAATCCGTTGCGAGACATTGTCGCGATGTCAACGGGCAGGATCGCGATCGGGGCGTCATCTGCAGCGGAGTCGGGTGTGCGCTGCCGGCATGGTATGCTGTCACTACCAATGCGTCGTGTGCCGTGGTGTGGGTGTGTGCGCGGGCAATTGTGGATGAGATCGTTGAGAACGCCGGAGCTGGGAGCTGGAGCTTGAGGTTGTTGGTGAAGGGGGAAACTGGTGCGTGATAGCGGCAGAATGCAGATGCTGGCGGGCTATTGGATGGCGTGCTCACCGCCTTCCCAATCTGGACAGCTCCCAATGGCAGGCGCGATCGCGGGTCTACAAGTCTACAATAACACGCGAATTGGCAGGAGCAAACGACAACTAAACGATGTAATACAACAAGGATTCTACATCTACGACTCTTTTATCATTGTCTTAATTTTTGGACTTATTTGACATGGCACGCCTGTCTTGTGCAACACATCCATCAGGAAGACTCTGGCCGTCAATGCAAGAACTCTCCGGTTCTGCAACAGAGACAGTCCTACGAAACACACGAAATTGACAGCGCGACGGCGCGACCGACAAAGAAGAAAAAAGAACGCTTCGGAAAAGCTTCAAAAAAGCAGAGAGAAAAGCCCAGCTATGATGGCACAGAAATATACAGAGAAACACAGACCCGGACACGGACGAGCAAACGGTCGGACGAACTGCTCGCAGCCGAGGACCGTCCCAGGCGAACACGGAGCATTGCGCCTGTGATTGCGTGTGCCCCGAAGCACAAGAGGCAACGTGCCAAGCATATATCTTGTTATTCCCTGGCGGTCGTGCCTGTGACTTCTTGTGATTACCTGTCATGGCTCTTGTTAGAGCTCGTCTGTGTTGGCCTGTCTCCATCGAGATGTGCGATGTAGCCGGCTGTCTGCATATCCGCATCGTGACGCAGACTAGGGCTGTTGTTGGGAGTTGTTCCAGTTCGGACTGAATAAAATAGCTCTTTTAAATGGAAAAACGTTACAAAGGACCGCCAAGGGACTTCTAAAAATTGCAAAACATGCTGGACGACTGCAGAGTGTGGCAGCCTAGCGGTCGATCCGCCGAGACGTTCGAGGCCGGTTCCGTGGCGAAATTGAGCAAATTTAGATCGCGTTCGCCGGCCTTCGATAGGTGAAAGCGCGCCCGGCGGCAACTAAACTCGACTCCAAGTGACGAAGTGACGCCAGTACACCGGAGAACCAAAGAACACCAAAGAACCGGTGGACTAAGTAAACCTGTTGCAACGGTCAAATCAGCTTCTCCGCATCGGGCAGGTCGAGTGACAAACGACTGTTTTGTATAATTTAATGTCTTCCCTCTGTTTTACTCTCTTCATATTCTTATCATTTGTGTCTCTTCTTGTATCTCGATACTCTCCATCTCGTCTTTCGTACGAAGTTTTGCGTGCGTCGACATTCGTATTCGCAGTTTCGTCGTCCTTTTCTATTCTAATACATCTCGCTCCTTCCCCGAGTCTTAAATAGCGCCTCTTCCCAGCGCTTTCGCAACACAGTCCCATCGCCAGTTCTATCTGCAACTGCCACTGGTCGAGCCTTCCTGTTGTGCGCATCTCCTCGCTTTTCCGCTCCTGCCCTCCAAGTCCACTCAACCAATCAGCCGACCTCGATCGATTGCCAGTGATTCAACGTTTTGAGGCGGCCATCGGACAATATACTGTTGCATCCTCTTTCGCGGTCCTCTGTCTACTCTTTTCAAGCCATCTTCTCTTCAAATTGCTTTCTCAAATCCATTCGGCTTCCTTTGTTTTGCCGATTCATTCCACCCCAGAGGTGGTTCACGTATTTTACATCTCCTCGTTCCTTCCATTTCCGTCCACTTGCACCTTCGCAGGGGCCCACCTTCCTCTTTCAACAACAACTCTTTCTTATTCTTTTAGTCAATCGCATCACCATCAACACAAATTCCCATTTTCGACTTCACTATACCCTAGCCTCACCCACATCTCATCGTCACCATGGGTTTCTTTACACTCACGCCCAAGAAGCGCCTTATAGCGACAATTGTGATCTCGTTCTCGTTCTTTGTCGCCGAGATCGTCGGTATGCAGACCTGCACACCTACATGCTGCCCTGTCGTGTTAACGTCTTACTGACCTTTCTAGTCGCTTTTATGACAAAGTCCCTGGCCTTACTTGCCGATGCCTTCCATTATGTATGCCCCTCATCACCATATATTACCTTGCCCATCTCGGGCCTTTTGTACGGAGTAGATTGATCGCTGACGCTCACCGTCTTAGATGAACGACCTGATTGGATTCATTGTCGCGCTGGTTGCTATCGTTGTAAGTGTACTTCGCCCATCATCATATCAAACTGCGAAAACACGACAGACGTCTGACACCCACAGATATCGGAACGCTCAGACTCCCCGCAAGACTTGTCGTTTGGCTGGCAGCGTGCCCGGCTCCTCGGTGCCTTCTTCAATGGCGTCTTCCTCCTTGCCCTCGGCGTCAGCATCTTCCTCCAGTCCATCGAGAGATTCATCACCCTGCAAAGTATGCTATGCAACCCTTCGTTTCTGTTTTGTTCACTCATGCACACACAGCCATATCTAACATCACACCAGAGGTCGAAAACCCAAAGCTGGTGCTCATTATGGGATGTGTCGGTTTCGCTCTCAATGTCGTCTCGGCCGTCTTTTTGCACGAACACGACCATGGTGACGGCAGCAGCGGCCATAGCCACAACCACACACCCAACGAAGAGTCTGAGCACGGCCATGTCCACGTCGACAACGATGAACAGCTGCACGAGTCCCATGCCGAGCATCGCCACTTGACGGTCCAGTCCAAGGGTTCTGGCCGCGACCTCAACATGCTGGGCGCCATGGTCCATGTGCTGGGCGACGCCATCAACAACGTTGGCGTCATCATTGCTGCTCTCATCATCTGGAAGACGCACTACCCGGGTCGTTACTACGCCGATCCGGGTGTCAGTATGGCCATTGCCCTGATGATTTTGCTCTCGTCCATCCCGCTCGTCAAGAACAGCGGCACAATCTTACTGGAGAGCGCACCGCGTGGCGTCGATATTCAGGACGTCAAGCACGACCTCGAGAAGATCCCGGGCATCGAATCAGTGCACGAGCTACACATTTGGCGGCTGGACCAGAAGAAGGCCATTGCCTCGGCACATGTGGTCGTCTCGGACCAGACGGTGTCGAGTTTCATGGAAAAGGCACGCACCGTCAGCGAGTGTCTGCACGCATACGGCGTGCACTCGGCCACACTGCAGCCGGAGCTGTCCTACTCGTCGCAGGTGTCCCTGGCCGAAGAAAACATTGATGGAACTGGTATAGCTGCGCAGCCTTTGGGTCCGAGCGCCGGCAGCGGTGACCTGACTCTGTCCAAGATTGCCATTGTTGCGTCCAAGGGCGACAATGCTGTTGTTTCTGAAGAAGTTGCGGGACCTGCTGTTGGAAGCAGCAGCAACAACAATCAAACTGGCGATGGTAATACCAATGCAGCTGACTCGGACGGCGCCAACCACAGCACCAGCACCAGTGCCGATCCCACACAGAGACGGCCGGCGAACGCAATCTCGGTCATCCGTAGGAGGCGGGCCGAGGCGGGTAGCTGCCAAATTCCATGTGGCACGCTCTGCGAGAATCTCATGTGCTGTAAGTAAGCAGATAGGGGAGATGAAGCAGGGAAGGTTGGCTTGGGTCAGTTTCAAAAGAGAATCTGGAGGAATCAGCGGCTACGGAAGACGGCAAGTGAACGATCCGCGAGACTGGCTCCATGCTAGTAAAACTAGGACGGTACAATGTACATTATATACAACCGCGGTGTGAAGGACCTGTCAAAGAGACTGCTTGAAATGCAGATTTAGACTCGAAAAGAGGCAGGCGTCTGGCGGCACTGAGAACATAATGTCTGTGTGCATATCAAGCAGATGTCCAGTTCGCTCGTTAATTCCTTCGTTCTCTATTAGTTTTGGGCAGTGCCTGAGCTTTAGTTGTCTCATGAAGGTGATGCTTTGTTGTTGCTGTTGATTTATGTTATGAAAGAAATGATTTCCACCTCTTTTCCTCATTCTCTCCCACTTCATTTCTTCTCTCTTTTCAAGCCTTATATTTCTCCCTCTTTTCTCTCTCTCTCTCTCTCTCTCCCTTTTTTTTTTTTTTTTTTTTTTTAGTGAAAGAAAAGGAAACAAACAGAGAAAAAGAGAAGGGATGGAAAGAACAGTAAAAGAGACAAAAAGAGTCACAAAAAAAGTCACAAAAATAAAAACAAAGAAGCTAGAGAGGACATTAAGCCAGCTCGTGTAAGGTCCACCATTATCCCAGTGTATCTTTCTGTTCACAAAGGCGCGCAAATGCATGGGATGTAATTTCATGAGTATTATTTCGATACCGTAAGTAGGCACAGGAAAACCAGGTAGGTCGTGTGCCGGTCGGGTTAATAGATGCATTGGTGTGAGCCGTCCTGTAACCACTCGTGTGTCACTAGTAATTACGCCGTAACCCGGATTACATAATTGATCCCATCTTTCTCACAGCAATTCTATCCTAGCTACCATCTGCCATTTTACATACATTTCGAATATTAAAGGCATGGGCGCCCGGTGAGTGATGAAGAGAGGATTAAGTAAGCATGTTGTGAGAGTGCAATCATGACTGTATTCTCTTAATATAGGAAGAAGGCCCAGGCTACAAACGTAGAGCGGGCTAAATCGCTATTAATTATGATTCACGTGAAATGCGGGGCCCCGATACATGCTGTTCGCCGGCAGGCGCCCATCGTTAGCGCCTTCCGTGTAAGTGCACAGTGCCGGCTCAACGAAGCAAAACACACAAATCGTGATAGGACACCAGATCATGACACTATCTGCGGACAGACAGAAAAACGCAAGTCCCCAAGATTAAGGTTCATCATCTTCAGATTGCATATACAAGCCCCCCACCCCTCCGGTACATTCCTTCTCAACCTAGTCCGTAACCACCACAGCAACATAACTTCACACCTACTCTCAAACCACACATCTTCAACTTTCCATCAGTTCATCACCAAAAACAGCCAAAATGCCACCAAATCATCAACGAAAAAAGAGTGTTGACCGCCCGGCATCACAAAAGGGCGATAATGATCCCATTTTCTTCCACAAAGAGTGGGATGAGTTCGGCTTCATGTCCAACTATGCACCCGCCAAGTTTTCCACGCCAGACCCAGCGATAACCTGCGCCTCGTGGCTTCTCGCTTCCCCCCCGGCAAGCACAACGGCCGCAGACCCAGATGCACATACGGATGCGGCTCCATCAGACGATGTCCCAATCGTTGAGTTTCAATATTCTGAGCAGTACTACATGTACTGCAAGGCGGCCTGTTTTGCCGATGCCGATGCCTGCCAGCGCATCATGGCCGCAAACAAGGCCAGCGACTGCAAAGATGCTGCTCGCCACATCCGTGGCTTCGAACCGTCTATTTGGGACACCAGGCGACTTCGAGTCATGACTGATGCACTTTGGCTCAAGTTTGGCGGCGCCCAACTGCAGCAGGTGCTAGACGATGGCGACTGGAGCCACGATGCCAGGCTCCAGACGCTGAACGACCATGGCCGCAAGTTACTGGCGACTGGCGATCGGCTGTTAGTCGAGGCTGCTGGCCGAGACTCGTTCTGGGGAATCGGCTACGGCATCAAGCAACGACCAATGAACTACAAGAAGAATTGGGGGCAGAACCAGCTCGGGAAGAGCTTGGTGGCCACACGGGACCGGTTGAGAAAGCTGCTCGATGACTCTGTTTGAGGACTGTGTGCCAAGGATCAGACCCTTTCCTTTTCCGTGTTTTTGTCGCTACGTCACGATACCCATTTGCTTTACATAGTGTTTGCTGCCTATCAGAATGATTATGTTTTTGTCTTCTTGCACAAAGTTGTGAAGCCCTCTGCACACGCATCGTGGATCTCTCAGTAAGGCCGAGGCCAGTGAAGGGGTGTGTATTTAGTTTCCTGCGCTGGAAGACGGGCACTGGAGATGCTAGAGTGGCGCGATGCGACTAAAAGCACATATGCGTTCTGTGAAACCTACACTTCCTTCTGAACGTTGAATTGGTCATCGTTCACGATGTACTGACAAGCGAGAAACCTTAGCAGTTGAGAGCATTGCCAAGTGTAGTGCAAGTAGATTGCACCTGGCATGACTGCCATATTAGTGAAAAGTAGCACCTAATGGTCACGGCGATGACTAGCACTTACTATGCTGGTGAAGTCCATGTCACTTACACGTGACATGTTGCTCACCACACGTTCAAGGTACGATGCACTCTGCGTGGCAGCTGGAGTCATAGCAACACAGATGTTCGATCTTTTCTCTTTCATCCATCATCAATCTCATCACCTGCTGGCAACAACCACTACTGCAACGACAATGACAAACGCAACAGTTGCAGAGCTTACTCTCCATACACAACCTCACTTTCTTTTACCTTTGCCTCTCACTCTTTTCTTCCCCAAAGCAGCACCACCACCAGTCCCCCAAGATGGCTGGTTCTCGACCTGTGCTGGCCCCTGTCGACCTCGAGAATCTCCTCCAGGAGGACTTGGCCGGCGAAGCCAACAATGGCCTTCGCAAGCTTCACCGTAGCAGGGTTTTTGCGTCGAGTGATCACGAGCACCGCGACCTGCCTCTAAACGTCAGCCCCGCGGCTGTCGGCTCTCGCAGCGACACGGATATATTTGTCGAGGTGCCCGAGCACCTGATCTCCAAGGCAGCCCTTCTTTACGTCGGCTACACAGAGGACAAGGCGGAGGAGCTCTGGAGACAGTGGTGCAACTGGCCTGCCGATGGACCGCCCCGGGAAACTGACGCAGTCAGCGGAAGCCTTTACGTCACGTTTGCCGACTTCCTTACAGCCCATATCGGCACATCCGACACGTTTCCCGACAACACATGGGCCAGCAACACGGCACAATGGGTCCGGTGCCTCAAACACTACGGCCTCAACGACGGCACCATCACGGTAATCTTGGACCGCCGCTTTGATAGCATTCGGCGCACAGAGACCTGCGCTTTTTGGGCTCGCGATACCTTGGCGATGCGGTACGCCGGCATCGAAGAGATTGGGCGGGAGTCGTACAAGAGAGCAGAAGCGGTGGCTGCGGCGGCAGAAGGAGGCCCAGAGAGAAGCAGCCGGAGCCAGCGGACAGGTCAGCGCAGATCGTTCAGCCACGCTGCATCATCATCGGCCGCCGAGACGCCCGCTGATTCCGTCAAGACGGCAATCGAGCTGGCTGCCATCGACGCACCCGGACACACTCTCCTCTTCAGAGGAATCGACAAGGCACGAACCGGGAGCCTCTTCAACGAGGACGGGACTGTCTGCGACCTCGAGTTGCTCGTGAGCAGCCCCCCGACTGATTTCTCTGGAACGAGTACGATGTACTGCTTCACACCACAGTTCGATGTTGCGGAACTGTACGCCGCCTACGCGAAGAATAGGGCTGGAGTTTCCCAAGTTGTCATTGTCGCCATTGCGGTGCCAAACCGAGCCATCCAAGCTCTCCAGCCCCCCAGGCTTGAAGAGATATTCTGGCCCAACCCGGACTGGGCCAGCCTGGTCTGGTACTCGCGGCGCGGTCGCCTGCTCCCCCGAAATCTGTCGCGCTACAAAGAAGCTATCCTCATCATCGGTCATATCGCGACGCATCCCAACCAGGTGTACCACAACAAGGAGTCGCCCGCCAGCATTGCTGAGCAAGACATTCTCTGTGTTGGAAGTGGTGAAGCCCGTACAAAGGCAGTCCAGTTCGTCTTCTCCCACAACGAAACCAGCCAGCAGTGGCTGTGGGAGAATGGTGCGCAAACAGCAAAGTGCTTTCCCTACCAGCAGTCGGATCCTGAGTCTGTCAAGCGGAGAATGGGCGGCGGCGATGGGTTTTGATTTGAATTTGTGCGCTGAAGGAGATATTTAAGAGCGAGTGGTGATGGAGAAAGGCTCGCCTGGATGGAAGCATGCATGGCTTGCAGATTTTTATTTATTTATTTATCCAAGTTATGCATGACGGAGTACTGCAATGAAACACTTATTATTCTATTGACGAGTCACTATTTGACGGTAGCCCTTTCATTATTAATTGCAATGTTTGACAATTCAATCTGGCCACCATAAAATAGTACATGTATATGCAGTCCATCTTGCCTTGGTAGATTCCAAAATGGGATTAAGAATTGTATCTACGTCGTACTTCTCATACGAATTCTCTCTCGTAAATGCACGTCACATAGAACCTGTACCTGTGTTAAAGCTTGGACATCATGCACCATCGTTTGCCGGCCACCCTCCACTCCATCCCACTCACCGCAAGAGCCAACAATACCCATGTCTTTTATCACACCGGGCGCACACCCTTTTTTCTCTTTATCTTTTCCCTTCTTCCCTTTGGCCTGTTTACCATACCGGTCTCGTCCAGTTACAGGAGGCTCGAGCCGAGGTGATGAATTGGCTGCCGCACCTCCCGCCCGTGCATGCTCTGTTACCTACTGTATGATTTCTAATACAGCAAAATGCTGTACTTGTTGTAAGTCACTTTTGACTACGACGTCCACCCTCTTGTCCGTAACATGTCGTACTCGTATCGGTGATATCGGAGGAACCCGCTGTTAGATGAATTTCTGATATTGATATAGAGGACCGTGGTTGACTGGTACAAGAGTGCCGCCCAACCCATGGGTTATCACCAAGCGGTGCCCAATCTCCAGTCTCAGCACACTCGTCACTGAGAGGCAGAGAGAGGCAGGTCAGACCGCTGTTTTTTTTTGTGAGCCCAGCGCGCCGGGCTGCTGACCAGGGCTTCCCCGAGATTGCAAGCTTGCCTCGATCAAGCCACGACCCAATGCGAAAGCAGGCAAAACAAGCAAAACAAGCAAAGCGAAGTCCTTTTGTCTTTCTTCTGTTTTGGGAAATTTCTCGTCCTTCGTCAGCACCGCTGCTGTAGTGCCATCTGCACAATCCGTGCACCCTTGGTTCTCTTGGTTCTTCCGGGCTTCTTCCCGGCTTCGATGATCGACGATGGATAGGAGGACGGTGCTGCGGCGGACATGCCTGGTCGTGCTTGTCATAAATTAGCTTGCTTTCGAGTCTTGCGCCGACGAGATCGTTGCCGTGTCTGGTCGCTTTGCTCCGTCGTCTCTTTTTCAGTTCTCACCGCTCATCGCCCCTCATCACCGCATTTTTTGGTCCTGCCACCGTCTCGTTTCTTTCCTTCTTCCTTTCTAGAAGACCGACGTGCAGCTTGGGGGTCGACTCTCGAGGGTGATGGTCAGGACGCCCTGACCATCAGGCGGCCCCCCCTATCATGCTGCTCTTGGCGAGGCTCTACCCCCAGCCTCTCGCCTCTTTCTGCCATCTCTCCCTTGTGTTTTTGAGCTGCAATCTCCTTGAGGTTCTTCATTTCTTGTTTTGTTCGTCCTTTTGTCGTGAGGCCCGCCCCGAAGGAGCAGCTAGCGGACGTTGGCGCGGGATATGCCAGGCTGTGGCGTAGAAGCAAAAGCCGGTTCCAGTCAGTAACCCGCACACGTATGCACTCTGTCACTGGCGGTCGAGGGTTGAAACGGTCGACGGCGCCTTTAGGGCGAATCTCGTGCCCCTGTTTGATCCGGCCTTCACTGGATGTTGTAGAAAAAACAATTGGTGCGCGGTGTTCCGGTATTTTCGTAGTGCTTCTCGGCAGAGTTAGCGCTTCCCACTAGCAGACATGTATGTGTGCGTTACAAAAGGTAGTCGAGGCGGTGTTCTGTTGCCATGCATGCAGGGCCTTTAAAAGGTAAAGTAAAACAAACAACTGGAAAAAGAGGCTTGGCAGACACAGGAAGAAATCGAGAACCTTTCCCTCGGGTCAGCACCTTCCTCCAGTAACCTCACTGCAGTGGACCGCTCCTTCCTGCAAAATGACTGCATATGAGACATGGACTGGCGAAAGGAAACAGCATCATTTGCGATTTTTGTGTGTGAGTGTGGGCTGCGGGCTGCGACTGCCTTTTTGTCTGTGCTAGTGTGCATGCGCCGTCCCGCTGTGACGAAAGAGGGCAGGCACCGGGCACCGCACCGCTTGTTCTTGCCGTGTCTGTCGCATTTGCGCCCTGGGTGTGGCCCTGGCATGGCATGGCCTGCCCTGCCGCTCTTTCCCTTCTGAATTGTCCTCCACCCATACCACCTTCCAGAGACGGTGCCCACCCCACCATGGTGGCAGTTGCTCCCCCCCCGCCTCTTCGACGTGGGAGAGGTGCCACTGAGTGTGCACACCGCCGGAATGGGCAAGACACACGGCGCAGGAAGCAAGGTATGGGCCAGACGTGCCTTCCACGATAAGAAAATAGCGAAGAAGGAAGGCAGGAAGGGAGAAGAAAAGGAGAAAGAGAAACAAAAAGGGGAGGCTTCAAATCTAATCTTTCCCCAATATTCCAGACCGCTTTGATGAAACAAACAAAAAGACAAGAGGACATACCGTCACGTCACGGCGCCGCCAATCCAAGACATATCGCCCATCCCCTTACGTCGGCAACGAGCAGCTGGGCACTTGGCTCCTGGAATGCGCCACCGCGACCAGCACACCGGCACGCAGAGCGCGGCATGCAGCACATAGCAAAAATACAGCAAAAATGCGACGTATTACTCTGGGCTCTTGATCCTCCAAACACTTCACCACTATCTTACATTTTCTTCGGCGGAGCGGCCAGCGGAAACCCGACGAGCTTCAACCGGAGAAAGAAACAGTCAAGAGAGGTCGACGACTGCACGAAAAAAGAGAGTTAGAAAGCTAGCAAGCGGAAAAAAGAAAGGGCCAGAAAAATAGGAAGAAAAAAAAGAGCTTAAGAAAACACGCCGGCCGCTTTTCTCGCTCGGAACCAAACAAGCAAGTTGCCATTTTTTAGAGCCAAAGCTGCCAGCGCCTTGTCGCCGCCGCCGGCCAATCGACTGGTCTGCTTTTTTGATTCGTTTTGCGTTCTTTTCCTCTCTACTTACTTCGTACCTTGCTCTCTTTTGCATCCTGATTTCTGTGCATTTTTGTGCATCCCGTCGTCCCACAAAGAGTCGGGTCTGGTTGCCGCTTTCGTCGTTTTGCGACAACCAGCAGCCGCGTGCTTCTTTTACCAGCTCGGGCTTTTTTGCCTCTGCAGCACTTTGCTCCTTGCCCTCTTCGAGAACTCCTCACTCTCTCGTGGCTATTCTCCGTCTTTTCGGCTGCGCTCGCCAGTCTTCGTCCCGGCCGCCATCCTCGATACAAAAAACGGCACACAATTCACCCAACTCCCCCCCAAAGTGTCATTGCGAAGCGGTGTCTATCTGGGCGGCATCTGGGGATCTTCACCTGCCCCATCCTCTGCTCCAGCCAATCGCCCGCATCTCATTTCCCGCCCTGGCCTGGTTCTGTCATATCTACAACATTCCGCCAGCCGCGCCAGTCTTCCGCGTCCCTGTCCTTCTTTGTATGGGATATCGTTCTTTTTCTCTTCTTTGTCTTGCCTCTTAATCTACCGGCCTTCGCTGCTATTTGTGTTTCGCCGTTCTTTCTCCCGTTTTTGAGTCTTGTTCTCTCCTTTTCACACCACCGACCTCGCAGCATACATACCATCCGCATCTTGCAAATCTACAGTCTGCTTTCGCCTCACCGAGGACGGGCTGCTCGATATAACATACTAACCAACTATCAAGCTCACTCGTCGTCCCAATTCCAACTGCCAGCCGGAGCAACACTCAGGGGAGCGATCGCCAGTCACGGCACCCGCGGGCGACCCAGAAAATGCAAAGGCCCTCTTGATGCGCCACTATTTGCCTCTTTCGGCCTACGACATCGTCAAAAGTCTCCAGTTCTGCCGCCTCCACTGACCCAGCAAAAAAAGGCAAAAGCGTCGAAAGCGTGACCCTGTTCTGTTGCCTGCCCTGCCAGGAACCAAAGCCAGCCTGTTATTGCTTGCTGCACACACTTCAGCAAATCAAATATAAGAGGAGCGCCGGCCACACCAGTCCCGCGTTTGCATGCATGCCACGCAAATCGTCCCTTGCACTTCCAGACACGGCCATATTTTGACGGAGCCCCCCTTCCCCAGTCTGCAAAGTTCGAGACTTTGCTCCGCCTCAGGACTGGCCCACGAGAATAAGAGTGAGCAGGAGAAATCCGACGCCGCGGAACCACTTACTGTCATTGCCTTGTACCTACCTGTACGCGGTGGCAAACACGAATCGAAACGGATATCGACGAATCGCCGGTCTGCGGCCTCCACCAGCCTCCCTCTGAACTGACGTCTGTCCACTCTTTTCGAGGCGGTCAGGCGTCGTCCAACAAGAACGAACAGGGAAGGGAAAAGAGGCGCGGCTCGTCGGACACGAACAACCTCCCATAACCGTTTCGTGTCGGACAAGAAACAGTACGCCGTTGTCTTTGCCCTTTGGCTTTTGCCCGTGGCTCTTTGTGTGCCGACCAGAACACAACACACATACTACGGATGCTGGGCAGCTGGACCACTGCAGCCTCTCATTATCTCATCCTCAAACAACACACTCCTCCCGCCCTGGCACCTCGTGTCAGCAGCCAGCCTCTTTTGCCTGCAAGGACCAATCTGGTTTTCTTTCACCGCTGCAGCCACAAACCTCGTGATCCTTTCCGGGTTACATGATTCCTCCATCCCTTTGTCTTGTTTCTTTTTATTTGATCTCATTCCAACTTTTGCCTTTGCCCTAGGAAGTCTTCAATCTTGCTTTCAGACGCATCTTTCTCTTGTTGGTGGCTCTCATCTCGAAAAATATCCCAGTCAAACAAAGCAAATGGACTTCACCAGACAGCACTTACACAGTTTCTCGTTTCGTCCCCCGCTTTAAGTCTATTGACCAGAAGCAACAAGAGCCAGAGTCTGAACAAACCCACCCCACACAACGGGCCCGCCGGACTTGACAATTTGTCCGGCACCCTCTTTGGCCGGCCATGTTGGGAAAGCTTTTCAACATGACGACTGGCGCGGGCGCCGGTCCCACTCCCTCCTCCTCCCACGCCGGCCAGCCGGCCGCCACGCCCGAGCCAGTCTCATCACTCGAGTCCGTTCAAGAAGACTTGTACACTCGCAGTCTGCTTTATCCCGATGCGCAGACGCTGTTCCAGAACCGCCAAGATCAGGTCTTTCCACTTTCTAGCAGCCCGCATCTCCAGGCCGCCGCGTTGGCGTCTGCATTTGACTACGATGGCGACCTCGATCTCGACATGCGCGATGTGCGCGTTCTCATTATGCAGGACGGTATCAGCTCCGTGCCAGCAAGCCTCCTCTACGACTCACAACCTGCTCCACCACCACCAGCTCCGATTGTGCCCGACCGTCCATCGACCATGGGCGGCATGGCGCATTTGAATCACGGCCTGCAGGATGCCTCGAGGCGGGTGCCCACCTCGCCGCGCAAACCGAGCTTAAGTCACACAACTCGGCCCGTGGTGATACAACCAGACAGCCCACAGCTGCGCCAGAGCGCCACCTTTGACCGGCGGCCGTCCCTCCACAGCCGCAGCCACTCGCGCCTTGAGACTGATGCACAGCGCGCTTACCGCGAATACGCCGACGAGATTTCCGTATTTTCGAGCTGCATCTTCGGCAACTCGGAGCTCCTGGCCTACCGTGGCACATCGACCAAGGTACATGTGCTTCCATCCGAACAACGTGCACCTGATTTATCATCGCTGGCGCTTCACGATGGCCGGGGCTCTCTCGGCCGTTCCAGCATGCGCTCCAGCAAACTCTCACAGTCGTTCTCGTCGGAATCCGCAGCCATGTTTCCACCGCACGCATCCTCCACATCCTCGCTGGCCGCCGGCGCTCGTTCGGCAGACCGAAAGAGAGTCCTCATCACACGACTCTTCCCTGTCACCCTGCCAAACGAAGATGATACCAGCAATACCATGACACCACACAGCCGGTTCTCAGAAGAAAGCGGCAGCAGCGATTATCCCTTCCCTCCCTCCTATAGCGAGGACGCTTATTTTCAGAGAAAGAAGAAGAAGGCACAACTCAAACAAAAGCGTACCCCCATGTACGCTATTGCTCTAATTGTGAACCTACCACAACCACCACCGCCACCGGCACAGGCCTATGCAGCTTCTCGACGCACATTTCGTGGCCCTGGATCTTACTCGGAGCAGGATTCCTTTCCTTCATCGTATGGGTCTGGTCGGCGCGTGGGCTGGGCCCTTGCCACAGCAGCCGTTGGCGGTAACACGGGTAGCGGTGGGGGCAATGGAAACGGACTTGGCATTGACCCAAGCGAGGCAGCCCTTGGCGGTGGTACGCTTCCCAGCGGAGTTATCGGTGTAACGACCGACCTCGAGGAGCGGATGGACCCCATCACTCAGCACTGGGACATCATTATGCGTGCTCTCACCCAGATGCAGACGGCTACCTCAGCCACGATCCTGACTCTTTTGCGTGCGTCCGATGTAGCCTCCCCGGAACCATACCCACCGTCAGCTTCGGCCTACTCGCGGACGGCATCGTTCAGCGGGCGGCAAGAGTTCGGTGGTCCGATGAAAGCGCCCAAGACAAATGCCAAGCTTGTCACCCTGATGCCAAATGCCCTCATGGACATGGAGCGGATCACTCGCGAGGTCGACAATGCAAAGAGCCGCATTGCTGTCGGTCTTCGTGCGTTGCGTGTTGTCACAGGACAGAATCGCTGGGGCATATGGCGTGAAGAGGCTCGGTGGGTGTCTCGATGGGCAGCTTCCGTTCGTGAAAGAAAGCTACAGCAAAGTGCACAAGCGCAAGCTCTTCCCCTGCATTTGCAACCACCGCCCCCTTTGCATCCATCCTCGCAACAGGGGCAAGATCCGTTCTTGTACAATCTCTTGACAGCATTCCTCTCCACACACACCGATTGGCTGCAAGCACTGAGCCCTGCTCGCTACCGCAGACGCCACCTCATGCTGCAATCCTCCAAGGGCAACGACGACTCTCTGTCTGCCAGAACGATTATTGTGTCCCGGGACAAAATAGCAGCTCGCCGGCTCGTGTTTCTGTTGTCTGCTTTCCTCCCCGCCGGACAAAGCCTCACCAACTCGGTGCGGGTCCACCGTCCCAGCATGTCCATGTCATGGGGTGCCTTGTCCCAGTCGCCTCCGGCGTCTTTTGTTGTGCCCATCATCAAAGAGCAGTCGTTGCGCCGGAAGATCAACCGCCGTGGCCCTGGTGGTAGTGGCCGCAGGTCGTCACACTCGCGTAATCTCAGTCTTCAGGGACAGGCTATCACTGCCGGAATTCCCACAAGATCAGCTTCCATGTCTGTGACGGGTGTGCCTGCTCCTCTGGCTCACTTGAACCTGCACAGAGGACAACACGAGCGGAGACCATCCGATACATCCTCCATTCGCACAGCCAATCTTCCTTTCACTGGGAACGATTTTACGACCCGAAAGAGCAGTGCTGCCACCATGACAACGTTGACCTCGGATGCCACGATGCCACACTTTGCGACTATGCAGCGCTCCGAGTCGTCGTTTTCGGCGCGCCCTGACAGCAGTGCGAGCAGTGCTGCGGCTGACGATTTGAAGCGCACATTGCAGCGGGGCGACAGCAACACAAGCCAGCATGGCAGTGCACTGTGGGCTCTCCAGCAGCAGCAGGGCCTCGGTTCTCCGGGACTCGACTCGGACCCTCGTAATCAAAGTCTTCGTTGGGGCAGTATGCTGACGGGCTTTTTGAGTGGCCGTCGCCGTGACTCGGCATCGAGCAACACTGGCAGTGGCGGCGGTGGTCGGCACAGCCGTAACTCGTCCATAACATCCTGGGATCCGCTGGGGAGACGCAACAGCCTTTTGTCTCCACAGTCCCCGATCAAGCCACAGCACGATACGAGTTCGCGACAGGGTCATGCAGCAGCAGGCCAATATGCCGCTCATGGCGGGTCTGGACAAGGCCCGCTTTCTTCTGAAGAGTCGGTTGACCCGCACACGCCCCGGATTTCGCAAGACAGCCCCAACCTTGTGGGCAGCACCTTTGCCGGTGTCGACTCGTTCCGACGGGCACCCGATCCAAATGCGGCTTTCGATTCGCCAGTGGAGGCGGCAACGTCCAACACGGATGACGGTGTCATTGATGTAGACATTGCTTTCCCAGACTACATTCGGTCGTTTGAGACTGCAGTCAGCTCGCCCTCGAGTAGTGGGTTCCTGTCGACACCTGGTTTTGGAAGTGGCCTCGATGCTTTCGAGCAGTCATGCCGTGTGTCTGTAGATGGTGACCTCCCTGCTAATGTGGCTGGATGGCTCCAGAGCTATCATCCGGATTTCTGCTTGCAGGCCATCCCCCCGCAAGGAAACCTCATGGCTCAAATCAAGGAGTCGCTGCGGACCGAACCGTCGCCGTCTGGCTTTGCATTTGAGCCTGAAGCTGGTACCCAGCCATCAACTGCGCACATGGGTGAACGCTGGGTGGGCATTTCGAGCGCCATTGTCGTAGACGCTGCGAAGTTGACCATTACGCGAGTGAGCTACAGCCGGCTGGTTCGGCCCAAGGTAACACCGGATGTGTCCACGCCAAACAGCGCCAACGGTCCCCCGACACCGGCTACTGCGACGATGCCAGCCACGGTGCCTTCACAAGAGATGCAGCAGCTGGACGAGCGGTTCACTGAGGAGCCCATCATCTCCACGGACAGCGTCTTGACCAATGCCATTGAACGTGTCATTGCACAGGGTGTTGCCGGCAGCGGAACAAGCACTGGCGTCGGCGACGTCTCTGGTGGCGGCGGTGGCGGTGGTGGCGGAAGCAGTGTCGGCGGTGCTTTTGAGCACCTCAATATCCACAGCGGCGAGAGCACGGTCGACAGCAGCGGCATCGGCACTGACAACTCGGCACGGTCATCCCGGTCGGCTAGCATTCGGCGCGGCCGCCGGGACAGCTCGTCCATTGGGCCCGACGAGCTGTACCCACCTTCACGTCCTCGCTACGTCAACCCATCGCCTACGGCACCTTACTCCCCGCTCACCCCGCTTGGGTTGGAAGAAGTGCCCCGTGCAGAGTGTAAGACAGTGATCCTGTCGGCTCTCGAGGAGATTGTGCGCGATGTCGTGCAGAGCAAAGACAAGGACGACCAGGTCGAAGGCCAAGGCCCGACTGATCAGCCGACCGTCTCGTCCTCCAAGGACGACGCCGACAAGGAAGAGCCGAGTGTCCTGCGCAGTGCCGTGCAGCTGTGGCTCGAGAACGTCGACATGGGCGAGGTGTGATAGCAGACCTGCGCTGTATGACCGGGCCTCTTTCTTTCTTCCTTTATTCCCCTTATTATTGTCATCTCCTTTTCTGTCTTCACATCTTCACCTCTTATGATACCACATCTACCTGTCCACATATTTTTATGCACTTTACGACCTCCACATCTTCTAGATGCCGATCCCTAATACTGCACTACTTTTTACATTTGTCTTTGTTTGACACATCTATTTGCATCCTAGCGACACATTTTGCGTTGCTTTATTCTTTATTATTCTCACAGTGCTTCCTTTGCTTCAATCTGATAGATGGGGGACATCCAAGCGGGTAGACGACAGGGCTGTCCACTAGGTCCGTTATTTTGGGACCGGGCGTAATGGAACTCATAAATTCATTTGTTTTACCGTTCACACGAAATATCAAAGAGCACAGCATTCTGTGTGAAATGTTCTAATATGAATGAAAGTCTGACGTGAATGAAGTGAAATTCTGCATGCACTTTGGTCGAAGTAAACAGTCCGACTAAGTGAAGGTTTACAGGGCTCACAGCATGTAAATAAACCCGGAGAAGTCCTGTACCACAGCAGTTCGTATCTCGATGACTAAAATTGTTGATAGCGCACCGGTCGCTACTGCCTTCAGCTGCACGTTTGTTCCTGGCGCTAGCGCGCGCGCAACTCCCCAGCACCAAGCACCAACACGGGGAAGGAACCATCAGCATGCGCGCGTCCCTCTTTCCTTTGCGCGGAGAAACGTGCGATTGCCCCCGAAATGTGCAATTCTCAATCTCAATTGCCAACATCAACAACACAGCGGAGGGCGGCGTCTCTGGAACAACACGACGCAACGACGATAAAGCCTCTACGAGCGAGCAGCAATTGCGGACGTCGACTGGCTTTCCCTTTTGCACATTTCATCGATGCACGCAAGGGCGCAGGCGCATTCCCGATACAGCGATCCCAACGACAACAACAAAAGTAACGACGCAAAAAAAAAAAAAAAAAAAAAAAAAAAAAAAAAGGCTGGGGCCCCCACAAAGTGGTGGGGGGGGGCCGGGGGGGGGCCGGCGGCGGGCGGGGGGGGCGGGGGGGGTTTTT